>CM052885.1:72882496-72987061 GCA_028534135.1 Potos flavus
TATATATACCACATCTTCTTTATCCATTCACCTGTTGATGGACATCTAGGTTCTTTCCATAGTTTGGCTATTGTGGACATTGCTGCTATAAACATTCGGATACACGTGACCCTTCGGATCACTACATTTGTATCTTTAGGGTAAATAGCATAGGGTCAGATTTTAAAAGTATTTCAATGTCACCACCCTATAAATGATGTTATGTGTTATGATGTTCAGGATATATGTGAATTTTGTTAATGATGCTTGATTTGGTATCGATGCTTGTACTTTATTCTCAAATATTCTGGGTGATGAAATATATCAGAATCAATTAAATCACACTGGTTAGTAGAATCATATTTTCACAAAAGGGATTTAGATTAAATAGCAGGGTTACCTGGATCTAGGCTTTTCGTAAGGTACAATGATGCTATTTTTTTTTATGTTTTCAGTCACTCCAGAGAGTTGATACAAAGAACAACTACGGTGCATACCACCATTTCATAGATAAATTCACTGATTCATTCACTTTTAAATTTACCTGATGAATATTTAAGGAATATTTGCCCAGTCCAAGACACTTTGCTGGGTATCATCGGCAGATCAAAAAACTATGTAAGTCTTATCCTGAAGGATGATATAGTTTACTCAAAGTAGGCCACTGGCATGCTCTAGTAAGCATTTATGGTTTAGTCCTTGAAGGTCTCTGGAACGTTGAAGTTTTTACTTTTTCTGCAAAGAAGGATGAGCTAGAGTCTCCCGATGAGAGAGTAATGGGCTAGCAGACATTTGCTTGGCAAAGGTCAGATTCTAGTGGCCCATTCGTTGCTATTGTACTCCTGAAAATCACATCTGCTGTCATTAAAGTCACACCGTGTTACTCTTAAATAAACTTTATGAGTGAAATGACAAAAATTGTGGCATTCTCAATATGGAGTCCTTGGGATTTATGACGGTCATCTCTTATGAATGTCAAGGGCTTTCAAATGATCCAAGGTGAATTCTACAGGCTGATTTCTTGAGACCTGGAGAGAGATTCACTGTTGGCTACAGAGTGAGGGGAAATGATCCTTCCACAAGCTAACTACAGTCTCAAAAGCTGTGTAGTGCTCTTTGGGTCATTACCCTTTTGGTGAGTCTTCTGAACTTTTGGTGAGTCTTGTGGTTCTTCTGAAGAGACTTTTAGGGTCCAAGGTCTGCACTGAAAACTATGGAGTTGTTCAAACCTATAGCCACCTGAAAATGAACCTAACGTCCCTACCCCATCACCCTCAAATTACTTTAGGTATGTTTATGCTTCTTGAGCTGCTACCTGAGGACATCTATGTTCTGGGCATTTAGGTCTGGATTTTTTGGAATGAACAGCCACTTGACAGGAGAGTTATTTGAATTAATATAGTCCATGGGCAGTCTGTGTATTCACTACAGAATATGATAGAAATTTTGTGGAAATCCTATTTCTGTGGGGTTTAGGTTCCACTTTCTCTTCATTCTAGAAACGGATCTTTAGAATGGGAGCTAAAATCTGAGAGAGTTCTTACCTCGGCGAATATTCTCAGCTACATTTCTAGGGGGAGAATACCAAAATAAATCTCAAACCACCTCACATTATTTTAAACATTTTTAAATGCAATTTCATTGGGAAATTCGGCCTTGAACACTGTCATCAAACGTTAACTCAAAGGATTTCAGAGAACTGTTGGCTAGAATAATCCATTCGTATCCATGAGGATAAATCTCTAAAAATGATTTAGCTCTTGATTGAATCTTTCTACCGTGAATTTACCTCAGGATGCATTTGGGTTTTATTTTGGAAAGCAATCTTTAAATAAATCTGAGCAGGTAGTACAAAATGATGGAAAGTACATCTCTGGTGGCAATACGAACTTGGGGTTTCTCATCCTCAAGGAATAGAGGTCTTAGATTTGCACTGGAGAAATGATCTAGTTTCAGAGGTAAGGTGTTTATGGAGATTGATACATGACTCTTTGCCAGTTTGAAGCTTTGTAGAATAAGGTCACTTTATTTGTATACATGGGTATAAATCCCTATTTTCTTTCATGATTTTGTTTGCTATTGGGAGCTTGCCAACGTGAAATAAAAGATTAGCCAGTCTTAGATCACACAGCTCCAACATAGGAAAAATTGAAGCCATAGTTTTAGGAAGTTCATTTTCTGCCTTTAGTCCTAGAGAAAAAGGCACCCTTCTGTAGTCGAATATATACAAACATTTAGCATCAGGTCTTCATACCATTTCTAGAATTAATAATACCACATATTTTAAAGGTGAAGTTCATTTTGTGTGTCAAATGAAGAAGGCATCTTGGAAATAAGGACTTGCATATGGATAGGAATTATGACACACCCCTCCCTGCTCTGCCTTAACACAGTGTTTTTAAAAACCTGATTACTAATAAGATAAAATCCAGGAGAAAAAAAAAAAAAAGGTTAGGTTTTCTGTTGATAGGCATTCTCGTAACTCTTCAGTGACCTAAATTTGAACAAGACTGGATTCTAATGGCTTAGAATGTTCTCCATTAAATATAAGAAAATCCAGTTAATTAATTAGCCTTTGGTGTTAAATGAATTTTTTAAGCCTGAGAGATGAGAGGAACGTGGGATTTGTGGTGACTTGACAGTGAACATGAATGATGTTGAACCCAGAGTGACTGTTAATATCAAGTCCCTTGCAGCTGGACGTCGTGATAGAGGGTGGGCAGGTGTAACAGCAGCAAGACCTTATAAACGATCTGAGTGTTAATTTATTATCAGTGCCTACATAAGTCTTGTTTGCTTTCATCTTCAGCAATAATATATTATATTCCATCATTTTATTGCTTCTCAGGAAATATTTTCCAAGTAACCGCACAATAATTTAATGTTAACGTATAACACTTTCACATCAGTTTTCTTTCAATCAAACCTAGATCAATTACAGCACATTCAGAAAAAGAAAAAAATGTCCTAATGTAGTTCTAATATGGTCCTTGGTCATGGTTATTTCCTTAGTAAAACTACAGGAGGCATAAGAGGATGGGCTTGGGACCTGATTTATTTAAATTTCCTGTCCAGTTATCACAGAGAAAACAAAATTTCACTATTGGGGAAGTTCTTGATTTTGGATTCTAAGAGCAAATTTGCTGGAATGGGATGAGGTATGTTAGTCCCAATTACTGTTGTAACCCTTTATATATAGAGATACTACAACTTTTATTCTGTTCCTTTATTATAAGTAAAATAGGCCAAAATTCAAATTCCATTCATTCAGCAAGCGCAGTGGATGCTTATTCAAGTTTTTGATATTTTTTTTCATTGCAAATTTTGCCTGCATTTTTCCAAAATGTGATGTTTTTTTTTTAAGATTTGTATTTATTTATTGGACAGAAAGAGATCACAAGTAGGCAGAGAGGCAGGCAGAGGGAGAGGGGGAAGCAGATTCCCTGCTGAGCAGAGAGCCCGATGCGGGGCTCGATCCCAGGACCCTGAGATCATGACCTGAGCTGAAGGCAGAGGCTTTAACCCACTGAGCCACCCGGGCGCCCCCAATCAGGGACCTGGAATTAAATCAGCCTCAACATCTCCATGGAATGTCAGCTTCACGAGGGCAGCAATATTTCTCAGTGTTGCGTCCTGCTGCATCTCTGCACGCACCTGCAACCGTGCCTGCTATGTAGGAGGTCATCAATCACATTTTTTTTCTAGGTAGCACAGAATTCAGTCTCTACGTGTGCCAGTAGTCTGAACCCCTGTGGTAGCAACCTACTATTCTGAGAATAATTAGCAAAGCAGCCCCCTTCAGTGATAGCATACGGGAGGAGTTAGAAAAGGCATTTCCTCCTAGCCGCCCCCTTTTTAAAAAAACACTAACCCCTGCCATTCTTATAAGGGTCGATTAAAGATATTTCATATATTCTTATTTGGAAACGAATTATTTGGAACGCAACAGTCTGCGAGTGACAAATGGACAAAGTGGACCTTTAGTATCATTTTGAAGTGGATATAAATATTGTGTATCACAAAGGAGGAGAATTGTAAGTCATGGGAAATGCAGTCAACAGGACATTTAAAGAAACCAAGTTATTGCAAAGAGCTCTTAAGCTAATGATCCTTAGCAAAGGAGCTGCTGTTTGGTTCCTAAAAGACAGCACCGCCTTCAAATAGGTATAGTGGGGGAAGGGTATTCTACTTAACAAGACCCTCTTATTTTTCCCTGTGGCCACTCAGGAGGGACTTTAGAGGTCTCATGAAAGCTCAGATGTCTTTAACATGTTACCCCATTTTTAAGAGATTGCCTGAAACATCATCGAAGACTCATAAGCTTAAAGACTAATCCTTCTTTGAAATATAGATATCTATTGGAAGGATGACATTTTCTGCTGTTACCTGTCGTTTTCACTTGATTGAAGGAAATGGCTAAAATCAGATTCTAAAAGAAGGGATGAAAGCAGAGACCACAACGTCCTTAGATGCCCCAAGGAGAAAAGTGACATGACTCAGGACCCAGTTCTCCTCATGGCAAGCCTGTGGTGGGGTTAGCATGAGCTCTGTCTGAGGCTGCACAGTCTACCTTTCTTTTTTCTCATCTCTTATCATAATTACCTGATTAGGTTGGATTGAAAGTCCTTGCTTAGCTCTTTTTATCCTTATCTTAAAATGGTGTTCCTTGGAAAGCAAATGTTAGGGAAGAGGGGACATGCTTGTTAACTTTACCTCTTCACACTAGGTCCCTATTTAAAAGCCCCTCGAGCTTCTCCCTCACTCTCTCTCTCTTCCACTCTCTGTCTGTTGGTTGGTTACTTCATCACTCTTCAGATAACCCAGCCCTGAAGGATGTCATTCCAGAATTTACTTCACCCACCCGCTTCACCGCTGCTCGGTTTTAACATCATGAGTCCTTGTATTCAACAAAGAATGGGGGTAAAGGAGTAGTCTGAGGGAATATGTGTCAACTCAACTTTCTTCATCTTGCCCAGGGATAACTTTCAAGTATCAGTCACCAATACCACACCACCTGTTTCTCCTTAGACTCTCAACCCAAGGGTTTCCATTTCTAATTCCTCAAACACAATGTTGTAGGGGAAGCGTGTGTTTCCGCATCTAATACTAGAGTTTGCACTGGCATTAATTGATGCCTCTTCTTCAACAAAACCCCAGGACAATGACATCTTACATTGTGTAGTGGTCAGTCATCGAGTGATCATACTTTCCCTCCAGGAGTGTTCTTGAATGTGTTGATTTTCATCTCGGTAAAGGCATGCTCTTTTCTTCAGGCCACAAGCTTTTCTTTCTAACATGTATACCCAGTGCCCTGACCCCATCCTCCCACCCCCAAAGAAACTCATCTTCCATGTATTTGTCAACCCTTAATAGATGCATCCATGACTTTTTAGAAAAAGGCAATACTTTTCCATGTCTTTAAAGTTGAATCAAAGATCAGAAGTAAGTGTGCGGTCATTGAAAACTGTTGGTCTGGGTAGATTTAGACTGCTTCGAGAATAATAACAATAAAGATTCTGGGAAATATTTGTAATTAACCGTGTGTTAGACTATGATATATATCCTAAAATATATTGGCGTTTTTTTTTTTTTTTGAGAGTCAGAGAACCGACAAGACGTGTACTTCAATTAGAAGAAATGTATAGTTAATATATAAACAACGAAAGTAGGTGATGTAAATGATATTTCATAAGTAAGGTTGTGGTGAATAGTGGCACGGCAATTTAAAAAAGAAAAGCAAAACTTCTTTTTTCTAGCTAAGAAATTTATATAAATAGTGGGGAGAAGACTTTTTGTCGGACTTTGATGTGTACACAATGTAGACATACAGATGAAGAGCCCCGCAAAGTGGAGGTTAAGTGTGAAAGAGAGCAAGGAGAGGGAAGGGATACATGGGACATTGTCCACTTTGATGTGTATATGAAGAGAGATGAAATTATGAAGACTTATTTAACCAAGATTTAAGGCTTCAGTGATAATAATCCAGCTGAAGAGTGTACTTGATACATAGACAATAGGGGAAGGCAGAATATATTAAGCATAGAGAACAATTGTGCATTAGAACATTTAGTTTGACAAAACTCTGACAAAGAATTAGAAAGGGGGCAGACTAGAAGGTGGGCCATTAGTTAGGAGGCCATTTTAACAGCCTAGATAAGAATAGT
The DNA here is from genome assembly GCA_028534135.1 of Potos flavus. Classification (NCBI taxonomy): domain Eukaryota; kingdom Metazoa; phylum Chordata; class Mammalia; order Carnivora; family Procyonidae; genus Potos; species Potos flavus. The sequence continues at coordinate 72,888,640 of CM052885.1, forward strand.
GAGCATATAGAATGTTGAATGCTAATACGAGAATATTTCCAAGATAGAATGGAGGGTAGGCAGAAATGATGGAGGAAGCAGGTTGAAAATGGAGTCACAGATAAGCCCGAGGCTGATAAAGGGGCAAATGGAGTGCAGACTACTGAAGATAGCATCTTTTTTTTTTTTAAGATTTTATTTATTTATTGGACAGAGAGAGATCACAAGTAGGCAGAGAGGCAGGCAGAGAGAGAGGGGAAGCAGGCTCCCCGCTGAGCAGAGAGCCCGATGCGGGGCTCGATCCCAGGACCCTGAGATAATGACCTGAGCTGAAGGCAGAGGCTTTAACCCACTGAGCCACCCGGGCGCCCCTGAAGATAGCATCTTGATGAATACTGTCTTGAGAAGCAGGTGGAGAGAATCAAAGGGGTGTGCTTCCAGATCACATAGTGTAAAACTACGCACCTATCACAAGAGTGTATGAACCCTTAGTATGTAGGGTGGTTACTCCACTCATACCTGCAAAAACGTCATTACAGTGTTTCAGTACCCCCACTCAGTACAATGCCAATAATCAGAGTGGTGATTACATCAGTAAATTTACTTATTAGGATCTGGAAACTGAGAGATGGAAAAAATCTTTTTTTTTTTTTTTTTTTTTAATAGAACACATCTTAACCAGAATCAACAAGTATGATCTGGGTGATAGTTAAATATAATCATGCAAAATTTAAATGGGACTGTCTGTATATCTGGCATTTAACAATGCCAGGTCAACATTCTCACACAGTGTTAAAAATGTTAAGTATTTCTATAACACTAATTCAGCTACTAGACATGTAGATTTTAACTTGGGCTCCTAAAAATTATATGTTAAGGGCTGGTAAAGATATCTGGAAATTTTAGAGCAGAACTCAGACCAGTGTGAATCCCCATCCAATATAACTATGTATCCCAAATGCGGCAAATGCGGCAAAATAAGACACTTCAACAGTTAGCCCTATTGGACTTTATCACTTTTCTGTTCCTCCCACCAATAAAATCTATTCTTCTCAACTTTCATTGCAATGTGTTTGGGTTCCTGTATCAAAATTTTAATTCTAAATATTAACATCATGATTACAAAAGTAACATTTGTCTTAAAGCTGCAATTGTCAACTCAACACAAACTGTGTTTTTTTTTCAACAGAGATTTAAAAAAACTGGTAATATTATACTAAGGATAGAAAATATCTACCTGAGTGATTTAAAATCACAGTGGGAGTAGAAGTAGATAGAGATAAAAATGCAGATGTCCCAAGTTGAAAATTTCAGGTTCTATTTCTAGATTTCTTTCTTCTTTACGCTAATTCTTTGTAACAGGGCTAAGAGTCATTTTCTTTGATTGTGGATGGAGGGAATGACAAGGGATGAACCTCTTGAGATGACAGCCTGACAGCCTTTAAATCAAGGAGGATCTCTTTCTTAGCAAGGCTGAAGATTAAACAGACTAATGAATCAATGCTTTAGACCATCCACTCCTGGGAGAACACATCAGAGTCCCATCAACAGTGGTCAGGTCAGGGAACATTCTTTCCTGTCAACTGGCAAGTCTCCTATTGTTGCATTGAAAATCTTGTTCCTCTCTGGGAAATTACTCTATTTAATGGAGACAGATGCCACTCGACATAATTTGATATTTCTCTACCAGGAACCAAGAAATAAGATCTTTTCAAGGAATATAGAATTGGGAAAAAAAAATGTGGTTGTGTGTACTTTATATTCTGAAATCAGTTTCTTTCCTCTAATGATCAATTTTATTTTTAATAGAGAATTTTTATTCTACTCGTCTATGTGTTCCCATAAAAAAGCAGCATGCAAGGTGCCAGCTGCCTTCAGAGTTTCTTAGAGATGCCTTGATCTGTCATCATTCAGTGGATATGAATGTAAATTTTAAGAGACTTAAATCTTAAAGCTTTCAAGAGTGCTCTGAGTCATACTCCTTCTCACCTCCAATTTATATCTCTAGATTAATCATAATTTCTGATGCATTTCTATTGAAGCTGTTAATTTTATCTGAGACAGTGGTATATGCACAGAACACTGAGAAACATAAATGCAGATTTTTTTTTCCCTTCCTCCACCAGGCAGTATTATTCTGGAATATAAAAGCATGTGAAAATAACAGTGAAGTTCCAAAGCAGATCATTAGATTTTTATTCTAAAAGGAATCTTGATGATGCATATCTTAATGAATGGGAGATATGAATTTCTTTTAATTAAACGAGTCGTTATTTCAATTAAACAAACTTCATTTTGTTTCATTGCCATCCTTCAAGTATGGGCAACTTTTGTCTCCCACATTCTATTTCCTGTTGTTTCTCTGCTGACATTTTGCAAGCAAAGAGAGTAGCAGACTACGAGTGCACATCACTTAGTTTTAATACAATATTAGTATCTGATCTTTGACTCCTTAAATGACAAGACTTGTCATCTTTGACTTCCTACTATTTAACATTGCAGACCTGTCCCTGATAGCTCTAGTACATATTATTCCCTGAAACATTTGTGAGCAGTAAGCATGACAGAATAAGAATTAGTTTAGCTGGGAAAAGCAAAATGGTTTCATTTCTGCTGTAGAGATATATCATATTTCTAGATCTCAACAATTGATTTGGGGTCACTACAGACCGATCTTCAGAAATTTTATTAGTTATTGACCTATCTATATCAACTTTTAAATATATGTCCTAATTTCAAAATACAGATATATAATCTACAATTTTAAAAGAATTAAACATTAAAAAAAATTGGCTTTGTCTTTTGAAACTATCAATGCTTTTAATGAATGGGTGCTTGGATACTGAGCTAGTTTCAACTCACCAGAGGTCCAGGTCCTTTATTTTCTTGTCTAACCATGACGAGAACATTGAAAGAGTGCCTGAAAAACAAACAAACAAACAAAACTCACCCTATTCTCGAGTCTCCATGGAGATTTATGTAAACTCAATGCATGCTTCTTAAGTAGTAAGTTTTGTTAGAAGTGCCAAAGAAGTCACGGCCTCTCCCCTCAGAGAACTTGTAATGTTGCAGGGTGATGTGAAAAACACACAGGAAATAAGGAAAGAACATATATCCAAGGCAGCATATTAATAATGCATGATAGTCCAGAGAAAACTATTTAAATAAATACTGAAGAATTTAAAGTAAGGGAAACTTTGCCTTATGCTCTGGTTAGCCAAGGAAGGAAGCATAGATCAGCACAAATGCACTCGTTGAAGGAAATACACATTTAGGAGGCATTAAGTGAAGTAAAGGAGTTGATTCCAGTTTGGGGGCTGGTGGTGTTCTTGAGGAAGGGCTCAATGGAGGGAAGAAGCTGGAACAAAAGGTGAGCTTTCTTCTTTCCAGTCTGGAGGCTCTATGACCTCGGATCCCATGAAGGTGTTTATATGCTTCTTCTCTTTCGCTCGGATTGTTGCTTGTTTTTCTGGAAATCATGGTTTCCATGGAGGTTCTTTCTACAGCTCTCATTTACTCCACAAGGTGATGAAAGGATATGCCTGGTAGAAAACGATAGAGACATAGGGGTGTCATGGCACCTGTGGTGCACTTGGACTTCAAGCTTTCCGATTCTCTGGATACCTAAGGGGTGCTAGATGGTGGCCACCCATCCTGCCATTGAGCTGAGTCGTGTTTGCTCCAAGTAGGTCTTCATTTTGGCAAAGTGGCCTCAGGCGTAGGGGCATAAGCAGTCAATGTCAATGTCAACATGCTGGTTGCACCTGACATGTGGTTGCACACACAGTTGTAAGAGCTCTGGGAAGGAAGCGCAGAACTCTAGCTCCTCCTGAAATAGCATATCCTGTTCCTTCATGGGCTTCAGTTTCTTTACAAAAAGTGAGGAGGTTGGGCTAGAGTCTGTCTAAGGCACCCTCTAGAAATTATGTCCTATTAGTTTATATTTGTCCAAAGCTAGAAACATTGACATGGTAAAAAATACTTTCTCAACACTATGCTTAATTCATGCTTAATGAAGAAATAAAAGAAAATCAAAGCCTTCACTAATGAATTTAAGATAGGCTCATCCCTATAAATTCCAACATTTGATCATTGAAGCCTCTAAATCCCAGATCAGTGACAATATTCGGATGCCCTCTCCAGGGTCATGCAATAACCCAGTAGGGTTATGTAGCCCTTTGTGGCTGACTTTTCAGACGGACTTGGTAAGGTTCGAAACTCACCTGCAAGAAGAGGCAGTTGGGAATTTGAGTCTGAGGCTCAAGAGCACAGGAGATAGAGATAGGAATTTAGTGTTCTTAGAAAAATTGGGACCTTGTAGACGTGACCTGAAATACTTCCCCTCTACTCCCTTCATAGGAGAATGAGTCATTAAATAACTCACCGTGTTCATCTAGTGAGTTAGTGGTAATACTCAGAAACCCATTTCTAGTCCCCCAACCTAGCCCACAGACAGTGCTTCCATTTAATTAGTCAAATTGATTGAAAACTTAATTACATATAATCCCACAGAAAAGGGAGTTCTGATAATCACACATGCAAAGCTTTAGGGATGTAAAATAGAGGAGGGCCAAGTTTGTGATAGCCAAATGACAGGGAGTAAAGAATTCTCATCACAGCCGTGCTCTCTCCATGGAGGAAGCACTTCATAAAGGGAAAAGTTTTCACCCGAATGTGAGTTTTCTGGGTGTAACATCTTATAAAGTAGAATTAAAAACAAGGAAACCGGGTTTGAGATAGAAGTTTATAAAAAATATAGAGGAACACCTTTCTAAAAATTTTGACTGAATTTGCAAGAGAACTGGATATGATCATCTAGTTTGGAAATTCTCAGCTCAGATGCGGTGCTGTCCTAGATGCCATTAGGAGATAACCAGATATTTCTAAGGTTTCCAACATTCTTATGATGCACTGTTACTCTCACACTGTATTTACTGGAAAGATTTGGGAGACAGTTTGAAAGATTTTGTAAATCAGAAATATAACTCTCTTGAAAGGAAGTGAGGTCACAAATTTGAGGATCTGCATTCCTCCATCAAATACAAAATGAAATATAAGAGGATAGAATAAAATAAAATAAAATAAAATACTGCCTTGTCCCTTCTTTTTTTTTCATGCAAATACAGCACACAGCAACAAGGAAGCAAAAACCCATAGTCTAAAGGAAGAAGTGGAAAGGGTCCTTGCCTTCATGATGCTCCTGTCCTCTGTTAATGACTTCATTTCAAAAAAGGTTTCAAATCGTGTTTTTATTCCAAAATAATCATTGGCTATTTTTCTTTTTTTTATTTTTATTTTTTTATTTTTTATTTTATTTTATTTTTTTATTTTTCTTGCAATGTTTCTGAAAGCCTAAAATTGTATCATAAAGGCTACATACTTGGTAGCTCTGTCTGGAGTATGTCAGAATAACTAAATGGAAATTGGGTCAACAGAATAAATTGATGCTTTATGGTGAGGAGTAACTTTAATCAAACCACACACACACACACACACACACACACTCACACACTCACACACACACACACACACTCACACACACACACACACACACACACACGAACAGAACAATTATTTGGCCCCACTCTATGTGTTTCTTTTTTGTTTCTATACACTGATTTAGTAAAATAGGTTTGCTTAAGCTTCAAATGATAACCAAGAAAAAAGCTAATCTAAAAAAAAAAAACAAAACAGATTTGGGGTAGGATTATTCTTCTATTATTAGCTTCTTTCATTCTAAAGATAAGAAAAAATAATTAGAAGTTATAATTTCCCTAAAGTTAAATACAAAAATGATTAATAAAGATTTAAGTGAAAAGTAAATATAACTTTCAGTTCTCCACAATCTACAGCTCATCAAATTCACAGCAGAGATAACCGAATGTATCAAAGTTTTTTAATTGGATTAGCCATTGATATAATCTCCTGAGTACATTCATTTGTCAGATGAAGGCTTTGTCTGTCAACTCAAAAGAAAATATTGCCCTTGAAAATGTGAAGTTGGGAAGCATTTCAAAACTGTCCCTTATTCAAATTGTAGCAGACTGTTTTGACAAGCAAGTGCAGAGAGAATTTACAGACAATAAAGGGCCTTGCCTTTCTCCTTCTTTAGATGAAGGCAAAAGGAAGAGAGAAAGATTGTAATTTATTTCCATGAGCATTTGTCTTCCCAACAGGACATTAATTCTCTTTGAAACCAGTGGTGTATATACTGGGTATATGATGGGTTTCACGATGGTGATTATTCAGCCATTATGTTAAATTCTCCTCTATGGCTCAAGGTACCCCCAACATATGTATAGCTCTTGTCCAGGGGTGATACTTAGTCTGGCAAGGTGGAACAGCCATGAAGACAAATACATATTTTTCATTTCTCTCAAAAGAAACAGTGATGTGGCCTTTGGGACCGAGGCGTAGGCCACTGGACCCAGAGTTTAGGTCTCCACATAAGAAAAAGGACATGGATTGCCCCTAGCAGGGACCATGCCCTGAAAATCTGGACTACGTGCAGGTTGGCTATCTCTGAGATGGGAGTTTTTTTTCAATGTGACACCAGTGTTGCCATTCCTAAACCCATCCCATTTCTCAGGCCATTGTGTTAGTTTTCTATGCTGTGCAATAAATTACTGCAAACTTAATGGCTTCAAACAGCATGTAGTATTATTTTACAGTTCTCTAGAACACAGCTTAGCTGGGTTCTCTGCCCAGGGTCATGCAAGTCTGACAACCAGATGTCTGCAGAACTGCCTTCGAGGGCTTTTATTTCCCATTCTTTCAAGTTATTCCAAGAATTCAATCCCTTGCATTTGGAGAACTGAGGTTTCCTGTTTTCCTGTTTATCACCTGGGGATCTTTCTCAGCTACTAGCAGCTCACCTTATATCACAGCCATGTGACCCTCTTAGAACACAGCATCTTCTTTCTCGGATCGGCCAAGATGGAGTCGTATAATGTAACTCAGTCACAGGAGTGACTATCCCATAACCTTTGTCACATGACACAACCCAATCAAAACTAAAACATTCAGCCAGCATGGGGGGTGGTGGGTCCAAAATGAATTGTAGTGCTAGTCTCAAAATGAGTCTGGTATTGAGTTAGAGGAACAATGTTGCCAATTATGGAGGTTACAGAAAAAGCCACTGGAAATGAGATAAAATGATGGTTGAGGCTTACTGAATGCTTAGTACATGCCAGACATTCTTTCCATATATCGACTCATATATCCCTCACCACAGCTCAAGGACATCTACCTCTGGTGATGTCCTTATTTGATGGCTAAGGCAATGGGGCACAAAGAGAGGAAGTAACTTCCCAGGACTGCCTAGCTAATGAGCAGAAGCACCAGGATACAACTGAAGGCAGTCTGACTCCAGGGTTTGTGTCTCTAACCTCCATGCTTTACTGCCTTTCAGAAGAAAAAAAGTGCAACAAATCCCACACACTCCCCTGGTATGCATTCAAAAGTTTGCCTTGTCTCCAGCCTAAGGCAAGGAAATATCTAAATAATTCCTTGTCGATTAGAAACTGTTTAATTTAAAAAAGACTTCTCATGCAAGAATAGATTTTAAATTGTAGGTTCTTGACTAGTAATAGAATGCAGTCACAGATGTCTTTGGAAAAAAAGTTAGGGTTGGGCTGGGTGGGAGTAATATTAAGGAAAAAACAATGAATCTGAACCAAGAGTTTCAGAGTTTTGAAAGAGATGTACTGAAGTTTGGTGTGTTTTTTTATTTTTTATTTTTTATTTTTGTTTTTTTGGTACTGGGTTAACCCTACTAATTTGGCTTTGGACTTTGCCTTGGCATCATTTTAGGTTCCCCTGAATTTTATACTGTCAATGATCTTGTGGTTGTATGTCTGAAATATGAACAAGGCATGTCATTCAGATTTATTACACCTTTCTCTTGGAAGATTAGAAAAAATTAGAACATTTTCTGTATGTGCTTTAGATGATAAAATTCTGCTGAAGTATAAAGACAGAGTAATTACTAAAGAGAGAATCCTGTACTAAATTTATGACAATGGTTAAACTGTTAATTTCATACATGAACATATTATTAGGAACTCCCAATATATAACTAAATAGAGAAATAGATTGGCAGTTAAAACTAAAAGAAAATGAGGTTGCTAAATTCAGGAATAACATGATTTTTTTTTTTTTTTTGAGGAACACACACTAATAAAAAGTATAAACTATATCACATTCCTGTTTCATATATCTTTCCTTCTAGGAGTTCTTCACTATAAGTAGTCATAACATCAAGTAAGATACTCTTTAAAGCTATAATATTTATTCCTTGTGGATTTTGTGTTTCTGAATTTGTCTACTTGCTCAAATTTACTTGTTAACTCCAAAATCAGTACTGGAAGGCTGTACTTTCAGGATCACACGCAAACATGCCCAGAGCAGGTGAAAAGTCTAAGCCACTCTACACATACATTCCCACCTGAGGTTGAATGAGGGGCATCCCATCTTTTCATTTCAGCTCTCATACAGCATACAAGGCTCTTTTCATGGTATAGTCAGTGCCACATTTTTTGCATTATTAAAAAACTTTGTTGATGATTTCACTGTTGAAAGTAGCACCTAATATAGTGCTGAAATGAACACGAGAAGACTGGGATATGCCTTATGGGAAAAATATGTGTTAGAGGAGCTTCCTTCAGGTATAAGCTAGAATGCTCTTGGTTGTAAGTTCGATGTTGGTGAATCAACAACATATATTAAATAAGGTGTCTTTAAACAGAAACACACATGAAACAATGCTACGTATCGATTGGTTGATGAATATATCGTGACCAGAAGCTCATGGGAACCTAACCTTGTATTTCGCTTAAGAGCAATGTCTTTATACAGCATAGCTACTATGAATTATAAGAAGTGATTGTAATTCTATTTTTTAGTTATTTAATTCCATTAGTCAATGAGTCCAGTTTGTGGGAATTCTTTACCACTAGTGAATGATTTAAAAATTGAATACCCATTTTGTCACTTGAAAGCTAAGAGAGGGAACACTCCAAAATCATGCATAATGACATCCATGAGATATCACCTTTAATCCAGATACAATAAAAATGTATACACTATATGTTCAATATGGGGAAGAAATTAAATCATTAGGGACGCATGTGCCACCCTCAAAATATCTCATTCTTTTCTTATCCCTAACAGAAAAAAAAAAAAAAACTCAAGTAATTTATAATACAGTGATTGTAAGAGTAATAGAAACTGATAGTCTGTGACATTTTGTTCCCATACTATAATGCCAACTTAAAATGAAGTGATTCTATTCTCCTAATCAAATTGTAATGATAATTAATTGATTTCCAGAAAAAGCTTCATACTTATTCTTATATCTCATAGATTCATCCTGTGATGGCGAATTTGAATGAATGGTGGGCTTCAAATAAGAGATACCGTCTAGATACACACAGATCATACACGTAAGTCTTAGAGTAATTTGAAAGTTCAATATAACTATTTAATATTTGTATCAATTTCTATTACTTTTTAAAGATACATGTCTATCTTCCCAACTCATTTACTCAACGGAGACTGCTGAGAATCTATTGTGCACGGTAAGACCTATGCCAGGGGCTGAGGAGCGAACCATATTACAAGTCAAGGATCCTGCCCTTGGGAAGCTTACAGTCTGGTGACCTCCTGCGGGGCAAGAGAAGGTCTTATTTCATTTTGTCACTGTAGTGTCTCCAAAAGTATCTGCTTTATCATTAAAAGAGGAATAAGAAAAACAGTGTTGGGGCGCCTGGATGGCTCAGTCAATTAAGCATCTGCCTTCGGCTCAGGTCATGATCCCAGAGTCCTGGAATCGAGCCCCACATCAGGCTCCCTGTTCAGTGGGAAGCCTGCTTCTTCCTCTCCCACTCCCCCTGCTTGTGTTCCCTCTCTCACTGTCTCTCTCTGTCAAATAAATAAATAAAATCTTAAAACAAAACAAAACAAAACAGTGTTAAAAGCCAGGACCACAGGACCAATGTGAGGGTTATAATGTGACTGCATGAGACATTCTACTGTCCACATTCTACCTTGTACAAATTGTGTTTTAAGGTCTTCAGTTCTCATCTCCATACGTACTTGAAACAAACACTTACAAATATTCATCGGCCCTGAATGTGTATTTTTCATGCTTTTGCAATCATTTAGAAGAATAAGGGAATTTATTGAGATGATTTAACAGCGAAGGGGTTTATTCTAGAAAATGTATCCTCAATTTAAGAAGAGTAAACCTTTGGAACAATAGTTGGGGAGGTAAGGGAAGACATTCTTATTCATTAATAGGAAAAAATGAGTACTCTGACATATTGAAACACTCCCATAAATGTTGATTTTTCCTTTCTCCAAAATATCTGCAGCACTGGTACAGATCCATGTAATGAATGATTGCCATCTCAAATGTTATGTCTCAAATGCTATCAAAACATGTACTAGCGACACCATGTATAAACTGTAACTTATAACTGCTTTATTGTTTATAAAGTGGTTCCATGCACAATTTATTCTTTACAATTGTTTTCATCCTTTCAGGCTGCTATAATAAATATACTACAGACTAGGCAGCTTAGAACCACAGAAATATACATCTCATAATTCTGGAGACTGGGACGTCCAAAATCAAGGTGCTAGAAGATTCAGGTGCCTGGTCCTCACATAGCAGGAGAGGAGAGGAAGCTCTCTGGGATCTCTTTTATAAGGGCACTAACCCCATTCATGAGGGTTCCACCCTCATGACTAGATCACCTCCCAAAGGACCCACCCCCAGATATCGTCACATTGGGGATTGGGATTTCAGTGTATGGGGGAGACAAAAACATTCTATTTGTAGCAATACCCGTCTTATGAGTTTGAGATTTCTACCCCTTTGTAAAGGTCAGGATAATGAGAGTCTGAGTGTTAAGTAGTCTGCTCCAAGTGATTCAAATAGGAAAGATATGAATTATACTCAGCTCCAGATTTTTCCATTCGACATTTGTGGTTTTTTTAGTTCACATACACGCCAATTCTCATCACTCCTGTGGAAATTATTAATCATCTGTAGGGCCCAAACCTTCATCCTGATAATATTGAGTCAGCCAGTGGTAAAGCATGGTCAAGCTAGTGATTGGTGTCTCTTGCCTGCAATGTCCCACTGTCCCCACTCCAGGGCTCCTGGAACCTCATGTTCCCTCACCCCATCTCAGCTCTTAAACCCCACCTGAAAGACTCATAGCCCTTTCTGGTGCCTAATCTGGCATCAGTCTCTAGGTTGAGGTTCCTGACCTGTATTCTAGTCCATAAAAGAGCACACCCATTCCCAAGTACACTTCAGGGGATGAGATCAGACAAGACCGAGGAATGAGGAATTTATGATGACAACCTCAAAACACAGAATAAACAGAAGTTAATTCTGGACATTAGAGTTTCTGACATGACTTTATATTCATTTCACTTATTAGCACTCACTCAAATCTTAGGGTTTAATAAAGGAAGATTTTTCCCTTTTTAAGTAGCAACACACACACACACACTTAGCAAATGAAACAAAACAAGAACATTTTTTGTTTCTTGAATCAACAACGTGATGATCAGAGTAGGGGCATATTTTAAAATATAAGGGCAGGACATTTTGTTTGCTTTGTTTGTTTATTTGCTATATCCAAGAGCCCAAAATATTGCCTGGCTTATCGCAAGTGCTCAATACACATTTGTTGAAAAAGGTAAATGAAAACCAATTCAACTACCATGTCAGTGTCTGTTTCCCACCACAGTCCTGCCATAACAAATTGACAAAGTTTCTCCAACAACATGATGTATATTTTATAAAGACCTTCCCATATACTATTTTTGGGATTCTTTCAGCCTCCATCGGGAGTCTGGTATAAGGACCATATTACCTCCTTTTTGCTGATAGGCAACTAAAATGCAGAGGTTACATGTCTAGGAGGTAAAGGAAAACATCAAGGTAAGACGTGGGAAAAAGATACATAAAAAATACATACATCTACATGAATGCGATGTTGTTCACAACACACTAGGGAATTCCCTTTCTGTCTCATCTTGTTGCCCTAGAATGCAGAAAATGCAAAAGACTATTTCTTTTATTCAGAACCCATATGAGTTCTCTGGGCTCCCCTGAGAAACTGAGTCTCCTAACCAACTATAGCCTCCTGAGCTTTTGGTCTCATGTTGAAAGAAATGGGCTCTTTCATAGCCCGATTCCCTACCTTTACACCCTGGCTTCCGTCTCCCTCCAGAGATGTGATCTGTTGAAGTCAGTTGCACATCACTACTCTGGTATGATTCTCATTACCATTAAGGAAGGCTTTATAGATGACTAGAGAGAGGTGCACACTGGTCCTGAGTCACTGGGCAAGGCAGGTACAGGATCAAGAGCGCCATCTTGGATTCCTCCTCCCTTGCAAGCATTTTAACCAACCTCATTCAGTTAGAAAGTCCAGCCGTTAAGTCCCAAACCTAAGCGGCAGTTGTACCTGATGAAAATTAATATTATGGCAAAATTGCATCCGCGAAAATATCGGTGACCGTGCAAACCCATGACTGTGGTGCACAGTGCTGTACGCAAGCAACACTGGGCGAAGCAGAACATCGGTATAAGGTACTTATTGCATATACTTAAATGTCCCAAAAAAAGTATCACAAAGAATATTTCTGCTGCAAAAAATAACATTTCCTGTAAGAAATGTGTATAAATACAGGTTGCATGCATATAGTCTGAAATATCGCTATTGCAGGCTAAAATTATGTGGCGGATGTAGATATTTTCTCTTCCTTTTCTTTGCTCTGTAATTCTATTAATCCAAGCGGCCCTCGGAGTTTGTGATAGTCATTAATGGCTGTTGATTGTCTTTCACAGAACTGGACCATAGTACCTCCGACTTGTGTAGAAGAAAATCATATTGCTGGGGAATAAGTGAATTCCAACATGTAGCAGATAATCACAAGGACAGTTAACAAGGATAAGTGTGTCACTTGTCACAAGGATAAGTGACAAAAATACATTGATTTGTCTCCTCCCCAATTAAAATTATTATATATATTAAAAAGAGAGAGAGAGAGAGAAAATCCGATTCACTCGGAAATTTGGTTGAAAATCAGCCCAGAAAAATATCACAGTGAAACCAATACGTTGGAGGGCCCAGATTAAAGTAGTTCTAGAAGTAACTGAACATAATCCCAATTTCACCCTTAACAGTTTCTACTAAAACTAACAACGATTGCAGTGAATAATTAGCCTTTGTGTCTCCCCACAGTTCTGCAAGTAGAATTTATAGTTCCAACATGCAGAACTTTCCAAAGAAAGGAATGTTTGTTTGACCTACCTGTGTGTCTTGAAATATGTATTTAGCACAGCTGTTCCTGTGTGTTAAACTCATCACAAAGTGAGGCTTTAATGTAACCCACCATTGATCTGCAGTAAGTGGAAACAAACTCTCTCCTTAATTAGTATCATCCAATCACTTTTTTGCATTTCTACAGAACACACACTGTGAACTGTTTAATGGACTATTATTTAGAAAAGTGGCAAAGAGAGTACCAAAAAAAAAAAAAAAAAAGAAGAAGACACAGGGAAAATAAAAACTAGCAGTGTCAATGAAAAATATGTTGCAAAATAATGGGAAAAAAAGATGTTTCGTTAAGATGAGCCTTCTTGGCATTTCACTGTAGAGATGAATGGTGTCCCAATTACTGCCAACAATGGATCTGGAGATAGAGAGATTCATTACTTTCAACACCCTTAACTGTCTACCAGAGAATTCGCTTATCTGCTCCTTTTTCCACAGAACCTGCGCGGAGGGGGGAGGAATAAACAAAGAACGGAGTGGAGTAAATGTGTCACAAATTACCACAAACACACTGTGACTCAATGCACTTTTCATTTCTCTCCTCATTAACTGTGTCTTGCTCAAAATGAGCGACTGGGTCCAAACATAATCACGTCCCACAGATAACAATTGACTTGACTGCTGGGGCAGCCACCGCCTCCTAGCTACTGGGAAATAAATTCAGAAATAAAATGAGTTAAAATAAAATTCACTCTGCTCCCTTTTCTGTGCTCAGATAATCTGCAGACCATCAAGGCCCAAAGAAACAATCCATCTCCCTGTGAAAAAGAAGGCCTCTGTGCCATCGCCAATAAGGGATGTCTTTAGTGTTATCAAGAGTGAGTATATAAAAAAAAAAAAGTGAGTATAATTACACGGGGAAAAGGCCATCAAAGTGTCGTGGACACTGGTATTTTTTTTTTTCCTGAGGTCTTTATCCATAGTGTTACCTGAACAGTAATAAAGTAAGAGTCTGCTAAGGAGCCAGGGAGCCGGGAGGGAGGAGGGGAAGAAAAGAAATAACCCCTCCAATGGGCATCACTGACCTGTAACTTTGGAGAGTACCTTATAATTTGAAAGCAGGGATAAAAGCCGGGCTGTTGTTGAGGTTGTATCTTCTTTTAAAACAAGAAAGACGGGTCTGAAGAATTTTCGAATGCCTGTGTGTGTGTGTGTGTGTGTGTGTGTGTGCGCGTGCGCGCGTTACTGTGGCCCTGGTTTTATCAAAAGTGATTTCTCAGCAAAGCAGTTGAAATGCTTTTTTCCTGTAGAAGAGATTGTCATGCTAACCAGGGTATTTTCTCTCCCTCTAAACCTGAGTTACTAGTAAGAGATTCCGTCACTGTGAGAGGTTGGGGGCTGGCCTCTTGGGAAGAGAAATGCAGGTGAGAAAGCTTTCTCCTTTTTTCCGCAGAGGAAATGGAATGGATTCAGGAACTATGTTTCAAATTAAGACTCACTGAAACAGTGGCAACAAATGATTCTGATTGTCCCTTTATTCCTTGTGAAATTTCAGTTTCCTGCCTGTCCTTCATGTTGGTGTAACTGAAATTGGTAATTAAGCTCCACCCTCCGGCCCACCAACATCCCTGGGGTCCTTCTCAGGCCCCAGAGACCCTGACTCTTACCTCTTGCTCCACGGCATCATGGAGGCTGGATGGGCTCCCCTCCCCACTTCTGTTCTTGAGTCTAGCTCATCTTGGAAGCCCAAAGCCCGAAGCTTGCTTTCTCTACCTTCACTGAGGTTATTATTTCTTTGAACTCGACTTTAGATTGAATACAGATGAAGTGAGTCCGTGATCATTCTGGGAGTGATGGAAACAAAGCAGAACAAATCATTTAGACATTACATTGTGTCATTAGTCTGAGAGGTAGTGAGGCAGTTTTACAAGTGAAACCAGTTCCTGGATATGGCAATAGCAGAAACCTCCTTCAGCAAAGCCCATGCTTCTAGTGGGTATGCTGAGAGTTTCATCTGTGCAGTAAGTTAGCATCTTGTCAACTGTTTCATTTTGTTTTATGTCCTATATTTTGGTGCCGGGGTGCCATGCACCATGGGAGCTGAAATATAAAAGGACAAAATGAGAACAACGCCTATTTCAACAGCAGAGTGCTTCTCAAACACAGCGACTTTCTCGATCACCTGGAGAGCTAAGGAAGAGTGTGGAGGCCAGGCCCATAGAAACGTGGAAATAGAAGAGGGCCTGGGAGAGTCCGCCGAGGATGCCGACATCTCCAAAGTCTGCCAACCACAGCAAAGCTAACTTCATGCTTGTATGTGTGATGAGAACAACAATTCACCAGCTTGGGAACCATGCTAGATTTGCTTCAGAAACTAAAACATACGAATTATTGAATAAAACTCTAATTACTAGAAATTAAATTCATTCTAGCTGTTGTAGGTTCTGGGATTATATCTCGATTTGATGTAATCTATGATGTGGGTTGTTAGATATCATATTTCCACATGTGTCTTGGCATTAAAATGCTCTTTTTATTAATCTAGGGTGAAGTCAATGTTTTGAACCACAATATTGCCAAATGGTGCTACTTATTATGGACCTAGGGAACTCTGCAGGAATCTTACAAGACTAGTCCGATTTCTATTTTTTGGAAATATAAAGATTGGATCAGTATCTAAAGGTATAAATATATATTAAATTAAAATTTTATGTGTAGATAAGCATGTTTTCACAAATGTAAACCAGTTTCCTTCTTGCAAGAATTCTTCCAGGACTTATGTTTCCCATGTGCCGAGTAAATCCAAGAGAAGGTAGCATTTCCCAAATTTATTTCATCATAGAAAATTTTATTCAAGGAATATGTTAGTAAATGAGGCTCCGCTGAGGCCGCTTTGGAAGACATTATCTAAACACTTAACATTTTAACACTACTTTGTGAGAAATAATTTTATTCTACTTAAAAAGAAACAAATTGTAGTTTTTACTTATAATCTCAGTCTTTAAATAAGGAAGTCTTAGTAACTGAAAAAAATAAGAGGACAATTTTTAGGAATGACACTTTTTATTTAAATTGCATAATATCAATCATCTCAAAACTTAACATTTCTCACAGTGACCATTGTTCATGTTGTAGCAGATGTGTTTAAAACAACAACACAACTACTGATAGACTACTCTCCTCCAAAAAAATCAGAACAAGGAAGGGCAGGCATGGAAATGGGAGAAATTCTCTGCTCTAATGCTAATCACAGGCTTCTGAAACATACTACATTCCACGATCAGTTATCTGCTGGATCATTCTGGGTCTGGCGATTGCCTAGCTGGTATCAAGCCAAAGAGTTGGGTTGTTCTTTTCTTTATCCCAATATGCATTCTATGATAGCATCTACATATACATGCACTAGAGAGAGAGCAGAAAACAAATAAGCTCAGAAAACCTGGGTTTGAGAAGTGGGCAGAGGTAAGCTTTGAGCAAGATTCTTAGCAGATGGAAGACCAGGCTAAAGTCTGATGAAAGTTGCATTTACTCAGAATTGCATGCACTTAAATTTAAATTTTCTTACATTTTCAGTTATTGAATTCCCTCAGATGCCAGCCATATCGAGCTATAGTAAAACCCCCATTGATGGGGATTGTCATGTGATAATTGGCTAATTCCTAGTTTTTTGTTTTGTTTTGTTTTGTTTTTTCATTACCTGAGAGCTTAAAATGGACATGTGGAACATTTAAAAATACTCCCATTTTACAGAACATCAGAATCATGGTCAAAGAAGGTGAAAACATTTGGCACATAACTTCCATGTGGCAAATTTGAAGTCCCACTTCTCTGGCTTTTTCGTACACCCCCACTGGCTTGTTTTTTCTCATGCCTCTTCTAGTTGATGGAAGATGTCACGCATTGACCAAAAATGTTTCAGCTGTAAAAAGGCACGCAAAATCCAGAGGGACTATCCAGCAGAGAGGCCAACAAAATAGTGTGTGGCAATCTTCCAAAATTCCACCCAAAGAATTGGAGCATTTTAATTTATACCACATAAAGGTGCTTTGAAGAACTTTAACTCAGACCAGAGCTCTCAGATAGCTGTATGCTTTATAACACTGTGAAGGTCCTAGTAGTTCTGCTTGGATTTAGGTGCTAGAGTAGGAAAAAGAAAAAAAAAAGATTACAACCAATCTCACTACATTTTTAATCAAATAATACATAGAAATTTTGAGCAACTCTGAAATTCAGTGGCACAGAGTTATACATCCAGTGAGCTAAGCCATGCTGGTTTTCATTATACTTCCATTTAATTTTCTAATTAATCCCAGAAAACATTAATTAATTTTGTCTTTTCCACAGTCGGCCTGGCACCCTTGGGCCTGAAACACACAAATATTGCTGGCCTCGAGCAGTAGTAATCAAAATTTCTAATTTGTTTGAGCAATCCACTATCTTTTTCCTTACTTCTCTCTCTGATAGGTACTTTCACTGTCCTTTAACCCCTTGGCTTTAGATTTCCTATGAATGCATGAATGAAAGAATCAATAGATCTCTCCAGCCAAAGAAAAATGATAAGATAGAGATGAAGCGAGTTGAAGTTTTGATATGGACACAGGAGTCGGACTCTGTGCTGTAAAAATTACTTGTCTATGTCCTGGAGGTGTCATAATCTGGTGCCGTTTTGAGTGTGGCATTACCCTGACATCTGCCTAGACACCCTTCAGGATCACTCGTTTGACTAATCACACTGCTTTTATAATATTAACTCACAGTGAAGTAGTGTATAACCACAGCAAAATGGACACTCTTAAAAGCCTAAAGCCCTAGAGTTGGTGGTTGCCTCTTAGCCTTTGCCCACAAAAGAACATGTATCTCTTGGGGTGTCTGGGTGGCTCAATTGTTGAGCATCTGCCTTTGGCTCAGGTCGTGATTCCAGGGTCCTGGGATCGAGCCACGTGTCAGTCTCTTTGCTCAGCAAGAAGCCTGCTTCTCCCTCTCCCACTCCCCCTGCTTGTGTTCCCTCTCTCCCTGTGTGTTTCTTTCTGTCAAATAAATAAATAAAATCTTAAAATAAAATTTAAAAAAAACCACACGTATCTCTTAATTTCACTCTTTTTGCCAAAAAAACAAAAACAAAAACAAAAAAAAAACAGGAGAGGAAAGGCGATGTCCGCGAGCCAGGGAGCCCAATTTTGGAAGCAACGAGAGAAATGTGTGTGAGATACATGCTACATCGCAGTGGGAAGTGACTTTTGGGAGAGATATTTGAGCTGTAATGCCAAAACATGATTTAAAAAGAGTAGTTAGTCTCTGTTGACTCCAGAGGACATTTAGGCTTTCTATATTTCATACTGTGTATGTTGAAGAAGTTATCACACCATTCTATTTAAAATGCCTTTGAAATTTTACTGCGAAATACATTATACCTATAAAATGAGTGCACCCTACACTTTTTAAAAGAATAACAATAAACTTAATGGCCTTGGACCCACAGCCAAGATTAGGGAACAAAGCATTTTCCGTCCTTAGAAATTGCCCTTACACCCTCAACAAGAATTGCTCCTTCTTTCTCAGAACAGATGACCATAATATTATCTTGATTTTTGTGCTAATTCGCTGCTTCTTCATCTGAGTTATATTCATATATGTATGTCTTCAAGCACTACCTTATTTTTTAACCTGTTTTAGAACTTTTTAATCAGTAACTATACTGTATTATATTTCCTTTTTTTCAATGTTATGCTTTTCAGATCCATTGATATTAATTCATGCAGAATAATTAATTGATTTTTACTGCTGTACTTCATTGTGTAAGTGTGGTACCATTTGTTTGTCCATTGTTGCTACTTAAGGTTATGGATTGATTCTAGGATTTGCTATTATGGACAATGTTGCTGTGGACATTTTAAATATCTCTTGGTTCATTTGCGCAACCATTTCTATATACCTAGGATCAGACTTGGGGGATTGAAAGCTACATGCATGTCCGGCTTTAATGCCAAACATTTTCCAAAAAATGTACCAATTTTCCCTCCTACCAGCCATAAAGTTTCTGATATTTCACATCCTATTCAACGTTGGATATAAACTGACTTTTAAAGAAAATATTTGACCATTCAAAGAGTGGGAAAAGGTACCTCATTGTAATTATAATTTGCCTTTCCATGACTCCAAATAAGATTGAGACCCTTTCCATGTATTTAAGAGCCTTTTATATATTTTCAGTGAAATGTCTTTTCATAGCATTTGTCTTTTTTAAAAACATTGATTTGTTTTTCTCTTTTGGATAATTTTAGGAGTTCTTTACTTATTCTGAATACTACTCCTTTGTCAATTATATGTATTAGCAATATCTTCTCCCATTTTATGGTTTATCTTCTCACTATCATCATGACGTCCTTATAAATAGAAACTTGCAATATTAAAGGATTTAAATTTATCCATTTTTATTACAATTCCAACTTCTACAACACGAATTCTTTTTTGCCTTGAGGTCATAAAGATTCTCCTAAAAGCTCATCTTAAAGTTTTAATTATGTGGCTTTTGCACTTAAGCCTTTAATCAACCAGAAATTGATTTTGATGTGTGGTTTCAGATGGGAATCCAATTTCACTTTCTCCCATACGGACATCCTACCTGCGAGTTAACAAATGAGTTTGCCATAGTTACACAGATGCTGATGGAGAACATGAAACTACTGGAAAGAGACAGAATATCTCTTTGTCATAGCTAATAGAAGTAGCCAGAATGTCATAATTTTTATGCAGGGTCTCCAAGCCCCAGTTCCCACAGGATGACGTGAAGAGGGTATGGAGATGCTTGCACACAGGGTGAGTTGTGTCATAGGAGAGAAAACGCAAGCTTAAAGCATTGAAACTTTTATAATGGACAATGAGCCTCTCTGAGTTTTGCCACAAAAGGACACATTATTTTTTTTGTTTTAAATTCACTGATTTTTTCGATCTGTATAGTTGATGTCTTTAAATATTAAATCCTGTACATAAGATACATCTCAATTTATTCCAATCTTTCTTTGCATCTTAATAAAGTTTTCAAATTTTATTCATAAAGACTGGATATTCTCATTCAGTTAGTGCTTGGACAATGCGCAGATTTTTTTCATTTGTTCTTATAAATCAGATATTCATTTCTATAATATTTTCTTATTGGTACTTTTGTCATAAAGGAACGTTATTAATTTAACTGTTGATTTCAAATCCAACAACCATGCTCCTCTCCGATTTTTTCCAACAGGCTTTCTGTTGACTTTTTTAGTTTTTCTATGGTAATTTATATCACTTGCTAAAAGGGCAGTTTTATTTAATTCCTTCACAATTATTATTCCTCTTCTTTTTCTTTTTAAATTTGTGTTAGAGCACTCCTCAGCCCTAAACCTTATAATGACTGCTCATCTTACTGAGATCAAAGCTAATCTCTTGCAATGCCAGGGAGGCCTAAGGTGGCCTCCTGGAACCTCTGACTTTAGCCAACTTCTCTCCTATTGGTTCCAGCTTCTCTCCTATTGGTTCCAGCTTCTCTCCTATTGGTTCCTATTGGTTCCTATTGGCTCCATTGCTCCACGCACTTGAGCCCCTACAATTCCTGAAACTTGCCTGGTACAGCTTGCCTCCAGGGCCTCTCTAGGATACAACCTGAGCTGGTAGTCAGTGGCTTCCTTATATTTTGCAACCTAAGCACCTCATTTGCTTCCCTAGTCCAGGTTTTGCTTTACACTTAATTTTTTTTTTTTAAAGATTTTATTTATTTGTTTGACAGAGAGAGAGAGATCACAAGTAGGCAGAGAAGCAGGCAGAGAGAGGGGGAAGCAGGCTCCCTGCTGAGCAGAGAGCCCAATACCAGGCTTGATCCCAGGACCCTGAGATCATGACCTGAGCCGAAGGCAGAGGCTTTAACCCACTGAGCCACCCAGGCGCCCCGCTTTACACTTAATTTTATGTCTGCCTGGAAAGTTCTTGCCTCGGATATCTGCGTGGCTTAATTCCTCACTTCTTTCAGGTCTTTGCTCAGGTATTCCCTTATCAGAACATTTAAAATGAACACTATGTACCTCTACTAGCACTTTCTCTCCATTTTCCTTCCCCCGACCCCCAGATTTATTGAGAAATTGACATATAACATTGTGTAAGTTTAAGGTGCATAATATGATTTGATATATGTATATATTATGAAATGTTATCATAATAAGGTTAGTTAACACATCCTTCACCTCATATAATTACCATTTTGTTGCTGTTGTAATGTGAGAACATTAAAGCTCTGCTCTCCTAGCAACATTCAAGTTTATAATACAGTATTGTTAATTACAGTCACCACTGAGTACATTGGGGGGGTCCCCAGAACTTACTTATCTTCTACCTGGGAGTTTGTACCCTTTGACCAACATCTGCCCCTGCCTCCCACTCCTCTGCCCTCGCTTCTGCTCCTCCCTACTTCTATGAGTTTGATGTCTTTATACTCTGTATATAAATGAGATCATACAGTATTTGTCTTTCTTTGTCTGACTTATATCACTTAGCATAATGCCCTCAAGGTCCATGCATGCTGTCAAAAATGGCAGAATTTCCTCTTTTTTAAATTTTTTTTAAAGATTTTATTTATTTGTCTGAGAGGGAAGGAGAGAGAGAGAGAGTGCACGAGCAAAGGGAGGGAGAAGCAGGCTCCCTGCTGAGCAAGAGCTCAATGTGGGACTCCTTTCTAGGACCCTGGGATCATGACTTGAGCTGAAGGCAGACATTTAATCGACTGAGCTGCCTGGTCCCCCAAAACCCCCCCTTTTAAAAAAAAAAAGATGTATTTATTTATTTATTTATTTATTTAAGAGAGAGTGCGGGAAAGATAGAGGGAGAGAATCCTCAAGCAGACTCCCTGCTGAGTGCAGAGCCCGATGCAGGGCTTGATCCCAGGGCCCTGAGATCATGAGCTGAGCCAAAATCAAGAGTCGGATGTTGAACCGACTAGGCCACCCAGGTGGCCCAGAATTTCCTTTTTTTTTATGGCTTGATATTATTCCATTGTATATATATATATATACCACATCTTCTTTATCTATTCATCCATTGATAAATATTTAGGTCGTTTCCATGTCTTGGCTATTGTGATTAGTGCTGCAATGAATATAAGAGTATAGTTACCTCTTTGATATGGTGATTTCATTTCTCTCAGATATATACTCAGAAGTGAGATTGCTAGCTCATATGGTAGTTATATTTTGAATTTTTAAATGCATTTTTGTACTGTTTCCCATACTGGCCGTACTAATTTACATTCCCACCAATAGTACACAAGAGTTCACATTTCTCCACATACCTAACAACATCTTTTATTTCTTGTCTTTTTGATAATAGCCATTCTAACAGGTGTGAAGTATTATCTTGTTTTGATTTGCATTTTCCTGATGATTAGTGATGTTGAATATCTTTTCATGTACTTATTGGCCACTTGTATGTCTTCTCTGGGAAAATGTCTATTTAATTCCTCTTCTTATTTTTTAATTGGACTTTTTTGCTATTGAACTATATGAGTTCCTTATACATTTTGGATATTAAATCTTTTTTTTTTTTTTTCAAAGATATCATTTTTTATTTATTTGACAGAGAGAGAGAGATCACAAGCAGGCAGAGAGACAGGCAGAGAGAGAGGGGGAAGCAGGCTCCCCGCTGAGCAGAGAGCCCGACGCGGGGCCCGATCCCAGGACCCCGAGACCACGACCCGAGCCGAAGGCAGAGGCCCCAACCCACTGAGCCACCCAGGCGCCCCTGGATATTAAATCTTAATCAGATATGTGGTTTGCAATTTTTTTTCCCACTTGAAATGCTTTTCTATTTGTTCATTGTTTCTTTGGCTGTGTAGTGATTTTTTATTTTAATGTAGTTCCACTTTTGGACTTTTGCTTTTGTTGTTTGTACATTTGATGTCACATCCAAAAAAATCACTGGCAAGACTGAGGTCAAGGAATGTGTCTCTTGTGTTTTCTTCTAGAAATTTCAGTTTCATGCCTTGTGTTTAAGTCCTTAATCCATTTCCAGTTAATTTTTGTGAGTGGTGTCAAACAGGGGGCCAAATTTCATTCTTTTGCATGTGGATATCCAGTTTTCCCAGCATCATTTATTGAAATAGCTATTTTAAGCTTTTTACTAGAGTTAAGTGAGTTAGAATATTCTGAATCTGAATACTAGAGTT
The DNA here is from genome assembly GCA_028534135.1 of Potos flavus. Taxonomy (NCBI): domain Eukaryota; kingdom Metazoa; phylum Chordata; class Mammalia; order Carnivora; family Procyonidae; genus Potos; species Potos flavus. The sequence continues at coordinate 72,912,106 of CM052885.1, forward strand.
AGACTATTCTGAATCTGAATATATATTTTCTTTACCAGGTGTTGTATAGTATTATATATTCTCATGTTACTAATCAGTGTCCTTCCTTTTAGTTTGAAGACTTCTGTGCAGCGTTTCTTATAATACCAGTCTAATTGTAATGAACTCCCTCAGCTTTTGTTAGGGAAAGTCTTTATCTTGCCTTCATTTTTAAAAAAGATTTATTTATTTATTTGAGGAGAGAAAGTGAGAGAGAGCACACGAGCTGGGGGGAGGGGCAGAGGGAGAGAGAGAATCTTGAGCAGACTCCTGCTGAGCACAGAGCCTGATGTAGGGCTTGGTCCCATCACCATGAGATCACGACCTGAGCTGAAATCAAGAGTCAGACTTTTAACCGACTGAGCCACCCAGGTGCCCCTTGCTTTCATTTTTGAAGGACAACTTTGCTAGATAAAGTATTATTGGTTGGCAGTTTCTTTCTTCCAGAACTTTGTTTATATAATCCCATTCTCTCTTAGTCTGAAAAGTTTCTCCTGACCTGTAAGATTTCTGGCAAGAAATCTGCTGATAACCTTAGGAGGGTTCTCTTGTATGAGAATTTATTTTCTCTGACTGCTTTTAAAATTCTCTGTGTGTCTTCAGTTTTAGAGAGTTTTATTATAATATGTCTCAGAGAAAACTGTTTTGTATTGAAATTTTGGGGTGACCTATTAGCTTTATCAACTCCAATGTCAAAATTTCTCTGCAGGTTTGGGAAGTTCTCAGCCATCATTCCTTTAAATAAGCTTTCTGCCCCCTTCTTTCCCTCTTTTACTTCTGGAACTCCAATGGTGCATACTTTGTTTCTTTTAATGGTCTCATGCCCCATGGGCTTTCTTCATTCCTTTCTTTCTTTCTTTTTGTTTGTTCATTTGTTTGTTTGTTTCCTCCTCTTATTGGATAATTTCAATCACTCTGTTGTCAAGCTGATTGATTCTTTCTTCTTCCTGGTCAAGTCTACTGTTGAAGCTCTGTATTAAATTATTCTATTCAGTCATTGCATTTTTCAACTCCAAAAATTCTGTTCTTTTTCATGTTTTCTATTCCTGTGTGGAATTTCTTAGTTTTTTTTCTTGATTTAACCAGATTATTTATCTGTGCTCTCTTACAGTTGTAAGAGCATATTTAAAACAATTATTTTGAATTCTTTGTTGGGCATTTTATGTATTTTCATTTCTTTGAGGTCAGTAATTGGAAGTTTTCTTTTCTTTTTTTTTAAAGATTTTTTATTTATTTATTTGACACAGAGAGAGAGATCACAAGTAGGCAGAGAGGCAGCAGAGAGACAGGGGGAAGCAGGCTCCCTGCTGAGCAGAGCCTGATGCGGGGCTCGATCCCAGGATCCTGAGATCATAACCTGAGCCGAAGGCAGAGGCTTTAACCCACTGAGTCACCCAGGCGCCCCAGTTATTGGGAGTTTTCTATGTTCCTTTTGTGCTGTCACCTGATTTTTCATGACCTCTGTAGCCTTGTATAGGTGTCTGCACATTTGAAAAAGCAATAACTTCTTCTAGACTTTATAGATTGACTTCGGTAAGAAAACCCTTCCCCTATAGGTGGGGATGTGCTGGAATGTGCTGTGATTCTGGGTCTAGCAGTGCAGGGCATCTGTAGGGGTGTGTGGTGACTCTAAGTCTTGGGGGGGGGTCCTTGATATCTCTTCATCTGAATTTGCCGGGGTCCACACACGGGCAACTGTGTGGTCCTTAGCAAGCGCTGTGGGGATCTACAGTGGTTTCAAGAGCTATTGGGGTCCTCAGTGAATAGAGACTAGGGCAGGCAGTGGTGGTGGCTAGAGTCAGTGGTGTACACTCAGATGCAGGGACCAGTTGTAGGTGCTGGTCTAGTAGCGGGAGTTGGTTATAGGCACCCATGTAGTGGTGGGGTCCAGTCCCAAATGCAATGGCTGAGGCCATCTGTAGGCAGCTGTAAGGACCCTGGCTGCCGGCATGCTTTACTGTGGATGATAGGTCTTTCCACAGGTGCACAGCAGTGGAGGCTGGCATCAGGAAGGGGGTAGAACGAGTGAGCTCTGTCGTGCCAGCCAGTGACAAGGACAGGATAGATTGAGGCCCACAAGTGGCTGCAGAGGCCCTGGATGTAAGTGTGAAGTCTTATGGCTACATAGTTTCCCCCGAGATGCATGGTGGTGCAGGCTTGGGATGGGCATCAGGCCATCTGTGTGTAGATGAAGAAACAAATGCACACACAATAGTGGGGGACAGCTTGGGGGGTTGATGTAGGCAGGTGTTTTGCACTTGTAGAGCCACAGAAACCAGGGCTGGCTGCTGGTGTAGTTGTGGCTCCTACAAGGGCAGTTGGGACGGAGGGAGCCAGGAGAGGATCAAGAGGTTAATACCTGTGAATGTGAGTGCCTGTAGGACCAAAACCCAGGCAAACCTGCAGGGGGCCTGTGGTGGTGGTGTTAGCCTTTGATTTCTTCTGTGGCAAAAGCTGGTGTCTAGTTGCCTGCAGAGCAGCTCGCTGGGCATCTTGGATGCTCCTGTTTGTGTGCATGTCTCAGCTTTGCTGAACTCCAGGTGGAGTGGAAAGGAAGCGAGTCCTTTGTAGGGTGCTCTGAAAGGCTGGGGAATTTGGTCCCTCACTCTAGCCTCCCTTTCTCCATTAAGGGAACTTTATTTAATGGGGAGTTCCTTCTCAGCTCTGGCTCAGCACGACCAGCCTGGGGGATCAATAGTGCAGGCAAAACAAAACTGTTTTCCTTCCCTTTTTGTGAGGCTATTCTCAGGGTTGTTTTGTTTTGTTTTGTTTTTGCTCCACTGTTTCAGTAAAGTTTCTTAAGTGGACTCCAGACCCGTCCCAGGGCTGTTTTTGGTCATGAATAAGTGGTCTAATTGTTGATCTTTGTGGGGTAATGGAGGCGGGGGTTACATACACCACCATTTTGGTTGAGCTATTATCTTTCTTCCACTAAGCAATAAACAAATCTGCCCTTCGGAGGGATTCACTACATTTCAAGGTTGCTTGCAATATAAGCATCTTTGAAAAACATCGTCCAAAACAAAGGCAGCTAATGTGTCTGCCCACAAGATGTGCAGAAATGGGAGAGACCCCTAGGAAATTCTTTTGTTATCTTAAGGAAATTCTTTGGTCATAATTTGGTAAGATATTTGTTCTATTTTAAACTATAAATGGAAGTTGAATGTCAGTTAATTTTTCTCTGCATTTATTGAGACAAGAATATGGTTTTTCTTGTTTAATCTCTAATGCATTGAATAAGCCCACTTTATTTTCCTAGAAAATTACTTTGTCTATTTTTCTTGATGAATTTTCTTATTTTTAAAACATATAATACTGAATTGTATTTGCTAATATTTTGTTTATAACTTTTATATCTATATGCATGTATGAGATTGATTTTTTTTTTTGCGTTGTCCTTTTTCAATTTGGATACGACGTTTGTACTGTTTCTCTTTGTTGCTATATTCTGAAAGTATTATTTGAAGAATAATTTGAAGAATTTGTAGAATTTATGATGAAGATATCAAGTGCCTGTTTTTATATTTTGTAAGGAAAAACAGGAGAAGAATTTTGTTCACTGAGTCCATTTTTAAAATTGCTTCAGAATGATGCTGAATATTTCTCCTTGAGGTAGTTTTGAAAGTTTTATTTTTCTAGAAAATGATCTCCTCTTTCATTTTTTCCTCTCTTTTTATTTTCTTTGGGCTTACCTTATTTCTCCTTAGATGATTTCTAGATTGGATAATTGATTCATTAAGTTTGAGACTTTCTTTGTAAGTGTTCAAAGCTACCACTTCCTTTTGAGAATTTAGCTTTAGCTACAGAGCATAGATTTATTAACCATTGTTCTGTTATAATTCTGTTTTAATTTTTTAATTTCCCTTATGATTTATGCTTTGACTTATGAGTTGTTTAGAACATGATTTATAATTTCCAAATATATGGGTATTTCTAATTATCTTTTTTGTTATGATTTCTAATTTCATTTTATTGATGTCAGAGCAGGCAAAATGCTCTGTGTGTTACAAGTCCTTTCATATCTTTTTGAGGGCTTTCTGGACTAGCATTTTCTCAGTTTTCATAATTGTTCCATGTGTGCTGTTTAGGAATAACTCGTCTTTAATTGATGGGAGAAATTTCTATATATACCCATCAGATGAAATTTTTTACTTATAATAGTCAAATGTTTTATACTGCTATGTTTTGTTAATTTGTCCTATTTGTTACTATGCTCTATCATCTATTGAAATATGTATGTTAAATCTTCTCGCTAGGATTGCGGGTGAATCCATTTTCTTTTGAAGCCTGTTGATTTATCCTTTATGTATTTTTGAGACTATTTTATTATGTGTTAGTTTAAAACTGTCTTGTCTTCCTGGTGAATTAAATGTTTTATTATTATTTTATTAATGCAGTTTTTTGTATTAAATGATATTTGATCTAAAATTACTACAACTACACCAGGTTTCTTTTTGTTCGTATGCACCTAGTGTCTCTTTTTCCTTATCCTGAGATTTAAATTTTCTCTACCCTATTCCTCAAGGTTTCTCTCTTATGAATGATGAATGTGTTTCTTTTATTTGTTATTCTTTTTATATTGTTTTTAATCAGACTTAAATCTTTATTTTTCAATTGGAGATTTAGTCCACTGATATATATTGTGGTCACTGTTTAACTTAGATTATTTTTAACTTCTTACTTATTGTGTATTCTTATTTTTCCTTTTTTGTGTGTCTTTTTTTCCTTCTTAACACTTCTTACTATCTTTTGGATTTTTTCCTTGTTCTTTTTTCATTTTTCCCCTCTCCACCTGTTTAGATGGAAACCCAGCCCATATATCCCTTTAGTTAATCATATGAGAGAGTAGATCTGCTTTTATAGATTGGAAGCAGGAAGTAGGATATGGGGGCCCTGCATGAGTCTAGGCATCTTTTGGTACTCTCTTGCCCAGTGGTAATTATTGATGGAAAAGTGTAGCCAGTGGGGTCTGAGGAGGATGTAATAAACAAGGATCACTCCCTTAACAATGGGTCTTAGGGCCATACTACCAGTAAGCTACCCAAAATTGCAGGGGTGAGAGGTGAGGATGCGGGCAGTTCAGAATGGGAAGGTAAGGGGAAGACAACAAATATTAGTTATAGCTTCACAACTAATGCAGAGATGGTGGGGTGCTGTTCCTCCTAAAAGCCTCCCTCTTCTAAATTCTGCTCAGGAAGAGAAGCCCATGAAAGAGCTCCTCTCTGATCTTTTCCACATACCCTTGCAACTCCAAGAGCAGACAGCCCTGCTGAGTTAATCCTGCAACAGAGAGATGCTGTGGGGAGAGCAGAGAGCTGGTCCCTTCAGCTGCGGTGCTTCGGATCTGCTCTAAGTCACATTGTCCCTGGGCAGCTGAATTGTAGCAAATGGCTGAACATAATGGAAAATCAGGGTTTGGCCATTTCTTCCCAAGGCAGGACTCCTCTGTGGGCCATTCGGACATCTGAGCCCCCTATTGGGCTGACAGAGACTTTCTCAGAGCTGCAACCTTGTCTGCGCTCCTCCTACCCAATCCTTCCTCCTTCCTCTCCTTCCATTGGAGTTACTAGGCCTGCATCATAATGTCCATGCTTTCCCTATCTACTTCTCTTCCTCCCTCCTTTGCTTATCACAGGCTTTACCCCCAATGCGCCTCCCATAGTTCCAACTCTGTAATGGCATCTACTTCCCAGAGGACCCAAATTAATTCCTGTGATGAATTCAAAATCCTTAAACCAAAAGAAGTGTCTGCTAGTAGGTAGGTCCAAGCAACTTCGTAAGTATTTATGTTCCAACAACTGATGAACTGTTTGAAAAAAAAAATTCACATTAAAAAAAGTCTCCATAATTAGCTAAATAAATAATGACATAATTATAATTTATAATTTATATTATTTTCTAATTACATAAGTAAATAGCATAATTAAAATATTGCTCCATAATTAGTAATCACAACTGTGTGCTAATGAGATGTGCGCACCGTCGGGTGGCGTACAACTTCTCAAATCTTGGAAAAAGATGGGGCACTGATTTCTCCATTCTGGTTTTACACTGATGCTCACAGGCTCTTGCTTTTTTTTCTTTTTTAATCACGCAGCTTCTCGACGATATAATAAAGTCATTGACAGAAATGTAGGATGATCTGAGATTGAAACTGTGACTGGCTTAGTTATTCTCTCAGAGTCTGACAGATGCCAAGTATTGCTGTGCTCCCTTCAAAAATGTGAACCATCCGGTGGCATTCCTGTGGCTACTCCGTGACCCCCTGAGACACTTCAGTGCATACTTCGGGGTGTTTGCTGCATCTGTTTTTTGGAGGCTCTTGCTCATGGTGCCTTGTTTCTTGGTAGGTTTATTATTTTTAAACATGAACCACTCCTGTTTCAGGAATGTTCCACGTGAGAATTCTGTGAGGCCTTAGAGAGGATTTGCTTTTGCTTCTACTAGTTGCCTGGGTGTGCTACCAATCTGTTTTTACTTTAAATTCAATTTTGGATTTCATAGATATTATGAATTCAGAATAAAATCTCATGTACGGGACCACTCACCATTTCAGATTCTAAGGAGCAAATGTGTTCTCCTTTCAATCAGCAAGAAATTTGATGGAAGAAATTTATCTCTCTTCTCTTTTTCCCTGAGGGTAAAGCCTTTGGGTCCCCAGCTTTACGTGGGAATTGATTAGATTTCCTCCTGCTTGGAGTTGTCATAGGCTTGACCATTCGCCTCCACAGCCCATGTCTTTCTTAGGGTGAGAGTTGGACACTTGAGGGTTGTTCTGACAAAAGCCTGCAAGATGGAAGCGAGACTATGTCCTAGGGTTCCTGGTTTCATTTACTTTTTCTGACGTGAATATTCTTCAATACCAGGTCAGCTCTGAAATGCACTTAAAGAGTTGTGGGTTTGGTGGGTTTTGTTGTTGTTGTTGTTTGTTTTGTTTGTTTTGTATTTTAGTTGTGTTTTTACCCAGTATGTTCATTATTCCAGTAGGGAGGTTCATTCAGGGTATCGAATTTGCCATAGTTCTAGAAATGTTCTAGACCTTCCATTCACTCTTTAATTCATTATGATCTGGCTTCTATCTCTCCAACATATATACACTGCTTTCAGTAAACCCACTCAAACATTTTCTGTTACCAAGTCCAATGAACAATGTATGTCTCCTTCATATCAACCTCTCTGATCTGCAATATTCCCAGAAAGTTCTTATTCCCCTGGTCAGCACATTGGTCTTCCCAAGCTTCTCATGTATATGTTGTCCCTTTTAATATTCTGTCAGAAGAGCATTTCTGTTTTGATTCTACATCCAGGTAAGGGGAGAAGATAATCTTATCTGCTTCTCTGACTTTAGTTATCATTTAGATAACTACCAAATCTGAATCTTTGAAAACCCGGGCATATAATCGCCCCTATGCATGACTTCCTCTACAAAACTGGTTCCTTTTTCTGTTCAGGGGGAAAATTTAGAAGTTACAAAAAAGCTATTAAGAACACTCATGCCTCACTATGCTCCTGAAAGAAAGCTTTGTAATTTGAGATGAGTAAGTGGCAATTATATCACATTGACCTGATAAGGGTTATTTATGGGAAACTGTCCTTCGGGTTTCAGTATATAGACGATATTCTAATTCTCATAGAGTAAAGGAATTACAACCTAGAATAAATAACACCCCCTTTCCACTTCCATCCCTGCTTACATGACTACCATCTTGTTTTCCCCAAAGTTTCTACTTGGCCACTTGGGTGTTTGAGGTTCATTTGAATTTGAGAAGCGTGTAAGATGCAATCCTGGATTGGAGAGTTAAGGTTTATAGAGGGCATATTGGCTGTTCTGGAAAGACTGGGTGAGAGAGAGGGGAATTGAGAAAGAAGGCAGGACTTCAAGGAATGACAGGCGAGCATTTGCCTGGGAAGAATGGGAGGGCCCATGTGGGTGTGGGAGCCATTACAATCCTGGACATGATCTCAATTGTCTAAAAGGAGAAGTCTCTTGGTCTTACATAGAACGTGGATTCCCAGAACCCAGACTTGGGCAGGATGTCCAAGTTTCCATTTTTCCTTTCCTCTGTTGAAGCTTCAGAGTTCAAAACTGAAGCTTGGAGAGAAATAGTCTCTTCTCACTTGCCATGTGCAAGAATTGAAGAAAACTTCACCCATCACAGCACTCCTCTGCAATATAATCACCTTCTTCCTTATTTCACCCCTCTTGATATTCTTTCTTTCTTATTTTATTTATTTATTTATTTATTTATTTATTTATTTATTTATTGTTACGGATTTATTTATTTATTTATTTTAAAGAGAGAGTGCATGCATGGGGTGGTGGGGGAGGGGCAGGGGAAGACAGAATCCCAAGCAGACTCGGGGCTGAGCACAGAGCCGATCTCACCACCCGGAGCTGAAATCAAGAGTCCCACACTTAACCAACTGAGGCACCCAGGCATCACTTGCAATATTCTAATTTAAAAGTGGGGACTGGCTTTTGTTCGCAATTATCATTGACTAGATTCTAGCGTGTGGAATGTTTTCTCAGAAACCAAGAACTTTTGAATATACTCCTTTTAAAGAAAAACTGCACATAAAATAAGAATATTGGAAGAATTTGTAATTATTTTACTGAGAGATTTCTGAAAACTCAGCTGGGCTAACTAAGAAAACTTGATCTTCTGGGTCTGATGGTGTCCTCCACCTATGAGTTTTTGAGGTTGTACTTCTTAAGAATAAAAATTTTAGGGATGCTTGGGTGGCTCAGTCCGTTAAGCGGCTGCCTTCGGCTCAGGTCATGATCCCAGCGTCCTGAGATCGAGTCCCACATCAGGCTCCTTGCTCAGTGGGAAACCTGCTTCTCCCTCTGCCTGCTGCTCTCCTGCTTGTGCTCACTCTTGCTCTCTCTCTCTCTCTGACAAATAAATATAATCTTAAAAAAAAAAAAAGAAAAAAATTACTTTGTTTTAGGTATTATGAGGTTATTTTTCAAACATAGAATCAATGAATTATATATTCGTCAACTACACACCTAGCATGAAATTTTGCACTGAAGTGGTTTTTATATTGTATTCAACAAAATTAGTGAGCATGTTTGAAGTGAGTAGCAGGCTAGCTCCTGGGGATGAGGGGGGGGGTGGAGGAAGGAGAGGCTACAAAGAGAGACAAGCATGGTTCTCCATGTACAAAGAGCACCGTGAATGAGGTTTTGACAGATTTATACAGTGTTATAAGGTCATCTGTTTTCATAGATTCCACTTTGTGGTTATATGCCTAAACCTTCCTCATTTTCCTACCTGACTCAATTTGTTTAAGAAAGAGTCCCAGGTCATCTGCTTTACTTAATATTTTCCCCAGGATAGAGGAAGAGAGCAAGAAGAACTCTTTCTAGCACATCTGGTGAGAAATGCCCCAGGTGTTGAGCCATAGCGAAGTTCCACAGGACTTTGGGGGACACTTAGAAAGGAAGCTATAAGACCCCAGCAAAGCACAGGAGAGGGAGCTAGCTGTGTTCTTGGCCTGGCTTCTCTCTCTGACTACTCCCTGCCTCCTACTGCCTACTTGGTTAATCCACGAAAAGGGCACTTCACCTATGAGGTAGTTTTTTAAGGACATGACATTACTGAAATGATGTCAGTAGAGATTTATTTGAAATTATAATACTATTCAGAACATATAGAGTATGTCAAATACCAGCTTGTCCAAAATGTATAAAGCGGACTTAGAATCTTTTTTTTTTTTTTTTTTTTTCCTATGGAAGCTTAGTGCTTTCGTGAAGTCATGAATATTTAGTTTCAATGTGGGAAATTCACACCATTACATGGAAAATAGATTCCTCTTAGGAGATTCTAGCCCAAGTATTCAAAGGGCTTTCAGGCTTGGGAGGTGAAAGAGATACAGGGTTTTTTTTTTTTTGCCATTGACATGGAGTACACTTGCCTGGTTATCTTTTTCTTTCAATCCTACACAGCAAGAGGCATTTCGGCTGTCAAGGAGTGATGCTCTATCGGGTCAGCTTTCACACACGCACACACAAAAAAAACGTTAGAGATGCAGCGTGACAATATCAACCAATGACGTCTTCTTGGGGCTCCTTTCTTTCTCCCTTCTTATTTTTTTTCCTTAAGAATGACGGTAACAAACAAACAAACAAAATGATGGTAACATTCTTCTGTGCAATCAAAGGTGACCTCATCCTTATATGCATTTGATGTGTTTCACCCAGGAAGGATGGCTAGAGATATTAAAGTCTACTACAAAGTGCCGGAGTGGGAGCCAGGAATTTTGATTTATTTCTTGTCTCTCTATCTGTGGACTAAATAAATTTAAGCAAATCACCTGTGTCTCTGTGTCTGAGTTTCTACAGTGATAACAGGAGGGAAGCAGCACACATTCTCCTTTCACCTTTGGAAAATTGGGCTGGAGATGTACACAGTATATGGGTGTGTATATGTGTGAGTGCGTGCATGTGTGATGATGTGTGTTGTGGGGAGTTCAAGAAGGTCAGGGTGGTACCAAAACCTATGTCACTATGTGATCACTTATATGATTTTTATTTTGTTGCACCACGGCTTATAAAAATGATATGACCTGCAGTTTTCTGAACGTAGGCTGGGTTAGTGAGCCTTCACTTACCTCAGAATGTTCATGTTTGAAAGTTTCAAAACAACTAGACGATCAAACTTCATTCGTTGCCATGACATGTTGTCGATACTTAGGAGCCCTTGACATTTTTGTTATTTTCATTGTGGAATTTTATGGTAATCTTACTTGAACGTCCTTGACTGCCATTATTTTATAAGGAGACAGAAGGCTCTTTTTTTTTTTAATTAACACATAATGTATTATTTGTTTCAGGGGTATAGGTCAGTGAATCATCAGTCTTACACAATTCACAGCACTCACCATAGCACATAACCTCCCCAATGTCCATCACTCACCCCTTCCCCTCCAGCAACCCTCAGTTTGTTTCCTGAGATTAAGATTGTCTTATAGTTTGGGAGACAGAGGACTCCTACAGTTCTATGATTTATAAGTAAGAAGTGCCAGCACTGGGACTGAAAAACACCTCATGTCTCGAGGAAACCCTATTTTCAGGTTGTTTCTCTACTCAAGAATTGTTCACTTTATCCTCATTAGATACGGTCAACAGTTCATCCCTCAGTCATCCAGGAAGTGTGTCCCTTCTCTCCCTAACTTCCCATTCTCCAGACTGAGCTTTCCTGCTTCCTTAGGCTCAGGCATTACGGATATCTGATTCTTCTTTTTTCCTCCCAGATTCCCTCACAGAATCTGTGGGTGCCTGGGGCGGGTAACTGACAGCTTCCATTTTTAATGTCAAAAGTAAAATGTATTTAAATGTAATTTCCATCAAAAATAAGAGAAGCCACTTAAATAGGCAGAGGGTGATGGTCACTGTCAGAGTCCAGAGGGTGAAGGAGTCCTACCACAAATAACAGAGTGCTTCCGAACACAGATCATGGATCAAAACATATATCCTGAAAGAAAATCCATGATCCAAATTTTGGGAGTGACCATGGAAATCATCATCAAATCCTGGTTCCTTAAAAGCATCATATGTTTGAAATTTGGGTTGATGACATTTCTTTAATTACTAGTTTTAATAATAATATAAAAATTCTAAACATGTGGATATTAGTGTGCTAGGGATCCATAACAAAGTACCACATCCCAGCAGCTTAACCTACAGAAATTTCTTGTCTCACACTTCTGCAGGCTAGAAGTTTGAGATCAAGGTGTCAGGGAATTAATACCTAGTGAGTCTGTAAGGGAAGTATTTACTCAAGGCCTCTTGTAGATAGCTGTTTTCTCTGTGTGTCTCCTCACATCACCTTTTCTTCATGCATGTCTGTCTCTGACAAAAATTCCCCTTTTTATAAGAATATGAGTTATTTTGGATTATGGCCAACACTAGTGACCTCATTTTAATTTTATTACCTCTATAAATACCCTATATACAAATAAGTCTACATTCCGAGGTATTGGGGGTTAGGACCCCAACCTATCTCCTGTAGAGAAACACGATTCAACCCACAGCAATGTGTTTTTTGTTTCTTCCTGTCTTCAAAGTGTAAAATACAACAGGTGTCCCCTACTGTGAGGGACTAATGATAAAAAGTGATATCCTGGAGGGAGTACTTGAAATTGCTGTATTGTTGAGATTCTCCCTGAATCGGGCCATTTTCTCCAAAGCATCAGAGAATCAGAGGGGGGGGTTGGAGAGTCTGACATCTCTGGAACGTAGTGCTGCTCCAGTTTAATGTCTGTCCTCCAAAGAGGGCTTTTTGGTTTGGGTGCTGTGCACAATACCCCTCCTCCATCTGAGAAGGGGATTCAGCCCTCACCAGTGATGAGAGATTAGAGACAGAAGGACTTTGCCGACGTTGTGTGTTGGTGCTCAATGCATCCAAAGCAGACTCTCCCCTTATTCAAGGAGGGGCACAATGGCGGGGATAATGCAAAGATCACTCTCCCCCTTGCTCAAGGAAGTGTAAAGATTAGTGTAAAACGGGGATAACAAAACAAACAAGAGCAAGTTAAATTATTGTTAATAATCGGGTGGAAGGAAAAAATGATAAGGCTCAGTGAGAGAACAGGAAGTCTTGGGAGAGAATAAACTGAAAGGCAACACATGACACAATTAAAACCAGAGGGCACAATAAACCCGTATAAAATGTCCAAACTGCATTCCTATGTAAACTGATAGTAATGTAAGATAAGAGGCTACCATTAATGAGTAATGTATTAGTGTTATACCCATTAAAACGTTCATTATTATAATTTCCCTTTACAGCACTGAGTTATTACCCTAAGTTAGAACAGACCAGGCAGTGAACAACCCCACATTGCCCTGCTTGGAAACAATGAAGTTTATTTCTTGGTCATGTGACACGCTCACAGCACAATATGGTTGGAGATTATCTCCCAGGACGCCTTACTCTAGAATCTGGCTGACGAAGCAGCTACCCTCTTCAGTGGCAGAGAACTCAGCAGGGTATTCCGTCTGCTCTTGAACACTCTGGTCCCAAAGTCATTGCACTATCACTTCCGCTCACAACTCACCGGTCACAACTAGTCACACATCCCCACCCAACGCCAGAAGGACCAAGAGCTCCATAAAACGCTTATCCCCTCCCTTAGGGAGCCAGCCAGCTCCGCTTCATTTAGGGACTAGAGCTCAAAGTCCACCCTCTGGGAGGGTCTCGCTTCTCAGCGTTCCTCTCTGGCAATATCTGGAATGGGTGTTGGAAAATATGCTTTCCTTGGTGCTAAACTCCTTTTCCAGAATGTTCTTGCCTGTAGAATGGGCGAAGATTGTAAGCCATTTTTTTTTTTAAAGATTTTATTTATTTATTTGACAGAGAGAGAAATCACAAGTAGGCAGAGAGGCAGGCAGAGAGAGGGGGAAGCAGGCTCCCTGCTGAGCAGAGAGCCCGATGTGGGGCTCGATCCCAGGACCCTGAGATCATGACGTGAGCTGAAGGCAGAGGCTTTAACCCACTGAGCCACCCAGGTGCCCCGATTGTAAGCCATTTTATGTCTTATTATTTCCCCCATATTATCTGTTTATCCTTGCACCCACATTATACTGTTGTAATTGTTATTTCTTTATAAGATTAGATCTTGTTACCTAGTAGGGCAAATACCCTAACTTGTTCTTTTTTTTTTTTTAAGATTTTATTTATTTATTTGGCAGGGAGAGAGATAGCGAGAGCAGGAGAGGGAGAAGCAGGCTTCCCGCCAAGCAAGGAGCCTGATGTGGGGCTCGATCCCAGGACCCTGGCATCGTGACCTGAGCCGAAGGCAGACACTTAATGACTGAGCCACCCAGGCGCCCCCTAACTTGTTCTTTTGGTCTCAATAAAAATCTACCTGTTGGGATACCAATTTTCTCATCCTCTGTCTGATGTCCTCCCTAACTCGCCCATTAGAGATTTAAAATTAATGAAATATTTTTATTAAAAGACTTTTCTTTGGTTCCTTTTCAAATATGTTTAATTTTTATAACACTGAATTTCTCAAGTTTTGACCCTATCTTAATTTTCTTTTCCTTATTTTAAACATAATTATTTACAATTTATGGCTGATCATTCTATTATCTGAACTTCTTGAGGGGCAGGGCTTCTGTATTTCTTGGATCTGTTACAATCTGGGATGGATTTACATGTTAATTTCTCAATTTAAGGTTTCCTGGACCTTGTAAATCACATAAATACAAAACCTAAACTCAAGTGGAGGTAGTAATATGGTTATACATTCTCAGAATAATTTTTTTTTACGGGCAAAGTCTAGACCATGACAAACTGTATGTATCCTTATCATATTGGATGAGGGATTTGTCTTTTTACTTTCTCTTTATACTAAAGGTAAACTCCAACCCAGTTTTAGGTCACTATCTCACTTCCAATTCCTCACCTCGTCTTCTTCACTTCATGGCCATTGAAATATACACTGCTTGGTTACATAAACAAGAAAATGCCATTATGATTGTTGAGTCTGCAGTACCTGCTTATCATTCAGATTGCCAGTTACTCTATTTTTAGATTCACTGGATTTTTCCTTTCTTGTAATGTCAGCTATATATTTAAGATGATATGCCATATTTTATTTAATGTGCTTAGACTTACAGTCATGTGGCAAATAGTTATCCTTTAAAAACTCATAACTACATAAATCAAAGTATGTGTACCGCTTTAAGGAATAAACCTCAGATATTCTAAATGGTGGAATTAGTGTTTCTGGGAAACTGACCTTCTCTTTACTCAATTTCAGATGAAATACTCAAGAGTGTGTTTGGTGTTGTTTTGACAAGACTTTGTACTTGGAGACAAGACATAGTTAATACAGAAAATATATCCGAGTGGTAGAGAAAAGTCAGGATAGCGTAAAGACCTACTAAGCTCACCAAAGGGAGATTCTTCCCCTTTGAATGAGGATCATTCAACAGCAGAGGTATTGTCCACACTCATATGTGCCTGTGGGGAATGTCTGGAGATCCCTGCCCTGGGGAGCTTTGCTTTTCTGGAAATACACTGTTTCTTCCTTTATAAAACTGCCTATTTCTGACATTAAAGAAACTTTATTGTTGACAATTTCCTGTTGCTTACATTAGTAATAACTCTGCACTCTTTGAGCTAGCAATTTTATGTTTAGGCTGTAAAGTGATCATCAGAGGCATGATTGACAAAAGAAATCATCACCATCATCATTTAATTAATTGATTCATTAAATTAAAAGGCCAAACTGGGTTTTGTTAAACACATCACGATACAAGGAGAGGATGGAATTGGTAGCTTGGCATGCCAGGCCTGATGATAACATTACAAATTCAGACACTATATATAATAATAATAATAATAATAATAATATAATATGTATTGGTATATTACTATATTAATATGTAATTTATATTATATATAAATATATATAATATATAAATATAAAAAATAAGAAGAATAATAACATTTTTCTTATTATCACCATCATCATCACCATCCCAATGAACATATACCAATGTTCATCGCTGATGTACTTTTGTCCTCATGAAAAGCCATCTCCTTGCCCTCTCTTCTCCCTCCCTTCTTCTCCTGTATTTAAATGTCTGGTACTCTTCCTGGATCAAAAAATCTTATTGAGACAAACAAACATACACAAGACAAGCGAGCTGCTCAAGGAAAGAGCGGCCATGGTGTCTGCAGTATTAGTCAGCCAGGATTCCCTCCCCTACAGACTGTATGCCACACAAGCCCCTGCTCTCCTGCCGGCTTCCACAGCATCACAACGCGCGCTCCAGAATGCCCTGAGTGTCAGAACGGTGACATCCGACGCCATGATCTGGTTGCCGGAAATATCACCTCTCACTTGAAATTGCAGCCAACAATTGTTTTTTTCTTCCCAACTCAAATCTCATTAAGTATGGCCTTTAATGCCAATTTAAAAAGCAAAACAAACATTCCGAGCAAATGTCTTTCCTTGTTCCATATTCTTTTGTCTTCTCTGGTGCTTGCTTCTCAAATCTGACTTATGATGCTTGAGTTTCTGGTGCATTTTCTTTTTCTCTTTTTCTCCTTTCTTAATTATACTTTTTTCTAAAGCTGAACTTCTTGTTCCTCCACAGTGTTGATCTGCTGCTGCCCTGGGACCTGTGGGTCTTATGCCTCCTGTTCCCGGCACTGCTGGAAGGAATCGGTTATTACGAAGCTCTTCAAAATGTAAAGTGGGAAGAAGCAGGTTTAGAATAATTAAAAAATCATTCTCAATTTCCTGCCTCCTCCCATTTGTATCCTTTCAGTTTTGAGGATTTCCTCATGCTCCTCCAAGTCCTTATATTTATCCAGCTTAAAATGGGAGTGAAAGCATTCTTGAGTTCTCAATCTCCTTTCCTCTGGCACTAGGCTCCTGTCTGTCTTTTCATGCATTTTTCATCTGCCATTAATATTTATCGAGCATCAAGATATAGTGGATAGTGTATAGCAGGGAAAACCATACGAAACCACTTCAGCCACTGACGATGCAGAAAACATCTCCTCAGTAGCTCTTGACTTCTGTAATACCTTCTCTCTCTGCCTACTTAGAATCCACTTCCAACAGTCATTAAGCCTTAAGAGAAGCTTTATCATCTTGCCTGGAGCTTTCTGCTCTCCTTTGGATTATTATTCATCATTAAACACTATCTGTTTATTCCTTGTTGCCATGAACAACATTTATGGGTTAAAAATCGAAAAAAGAAACCGGAAAAGGATCTACCTGTGATCGTTACAAATAATCACTCTGTTTCACAACCTTGGCCCAGGGAAGAGGGTATTGGTTTGGGAGGGGATTCCATTTTGTTCCGGCCCCCGAATTAGTATTACATTGTTCTTTATCAAAATATTCTTTCAGGGGCGCCTGGGTGGCTCAGTGGGTTAAAGCCTCTGCCTTCAGCTTAGGTCATGATCTCAGGGTCCTGGGATCGAGCCCCGCATCGGGCTCTCTGCTCGGCAGGGAGCCTGCTTCCCCCTCTCTCTCTGCCTGCCTCCCTGCCTACTTGTGATCTCTCTCTCTGTCAAATAAAGAAATAAAATCTTAAAAAAAAAAAAAATTCTTTCAGTATATCCCTGTCTTCCTCATGGGCCATGGCTGTCAGTTTTTATCACTGAAATCATAGTCCCCTGACCAAAGAAGGCAGGAGGGAGGGCGTCTCGTTGGCCTCTGGGATGCAAGGACGTCTTCACATTCTCAAGCATCCTTTGCCGCCTTCTCACAGGGAGAGAGCTCTGTTTTGATGGTGTCCCACTGCATTCACAGCACAACTACTGGGTGAAGGCGGATACTTATAGGTCTTCCTAGCTAAGCTTTACTGGAGATTCATAGGGTGAGGAAGAAAGAAACGAGGGAGAAACTTGGCCCCGTCTACCCAAAGATGTATTGTTCTCGCTTTCCTGAGCGGTCAGTGTAAATCTCTAGGCCAGACGCTATTTTCAGGAGGCCTCATTAAACTGTCAGGAAAATTCCCGAGAGGAACAACCAGCATCGCAGTAAACCACATCTCGTAGTAGTTTTATTTATTTATTTTCCTACTGTTGAAAAATGCAGATGAATCCATATTTGGAAATTTGTCTCATTCCCACGCCCCCAGCTAAATGGTAATTATGTTATATTTATGAGCAGCGTGAAGGATACCGTTTTGAGTTCAACATTGATGCTCTCATTTTATAAATGTCGTCTGTGGCCTGATTTGAGCAATTTGATATTTTACCATGAGGCGAGGAGGTAATTAAAGGAAAACTTCATTATTCGGCTTTATTAAAGGTATGGTGAGTAGAGATTCTGGCTTTTAATATATTTTTTTAAGTTTTTGTTTTATTTTGGTATAAGAAGGAAAAGAGAATGAATAAACAGAAATTTAGATAAAATTACGGTGAAGAAATATGAAGGGGAATTTGTTTCAATCATGGTAAAGCTACATGTAGAAGTAAAATATAGGGGAGGTGAGCAGTATGAACATATTTAAATTGGACTGAGCTTTTTGGCGACACTCAACAGTTTTCTAGAAGATCCCTGAGAAGATTCTGTCAAGTGCTAGAAAGAATTTCTTCCAAATGGCTCTGAAAGGCTAGTAGTTCTCCGAGATGATTTATTTTTATTTTTATTTTTTTAAGATTTAGGTTATGTTACAGCTAATTATAAAATGGACCATGTTAGTGCCACAAGTTGAAATCTTTTAAATGGGTGGGAGAGACAAATAGAAAGGTGAGAGACGACGGCAAATGATTGGTTTAATTTTTGTCTCTACTTTTTAACAAGTCGAGGTTTTGTTTATATGTGACCTTGATTTCTCTGGAGAATAAATTAGAAACATACGGGGAAATTAATCTAAAGAAGTAATGCAAACCAATACTGTGAGCAGAAACTGTGGCTTGGTGAACACAGAAAAGAATAGAGGAGTCTGGGACTCAGTACATCTCAAACAGAACATTAATCTAGACTCTGTTTTAATGATATTAGGTAAATTATCACAAAGACAAATTGCATATCGTATCTGGAAAACATTTGGACTCATCACATAGTTCCTTATTTATGGTTTTAACGTAGTTATGATGAATTAGGACTTTAGATAACATAATTAAATCTGACTTCATATTCTACTAAAGTTCTTCTCTTGGCCTCAGTGAAATTACAGAAGCAATACTAGTAGAAAAGACTCAATAGAAAGTAGAGTTAAAATAGGAATGCAGGGAGAATACAGTTAATTAACTTTCTACCGCGCATATATTTCTTATGGGCCAGTTGACTATTTTTTGAAGTTAATACTATATATACATACGCACACACACACACACATATACATTTATATATACATTTTTACAGAAGCTTTAATTGAGCTTTAAGGCATGGAATCCATTTTATGAGACTTTTAAATAATAATCGGGGAGTAGAAAGCTGGAAATAAGCAAGTTTTTATACCATTAGTTTTGAGTTTTAGGCCTAAATTCAGGATCCTGGGTTTCAAGCATGCCACTGAGTTGTGATCACTGGATAGAATTTATATGAGCCACTCAACATAACTTCTTAGTTCCCCAGTAACAAAGTTACGAATATCCTCACCGCCCTGCCCCCCGACCTTGTCCCAGCCTCCACCCCAGCTATCCTGCCTGTTAGGTACTCAGGCCCTGCTACAAATATTCTCATTTCGTTTCCACACGAGTTTGATGAGAGACATAAAGGTGCTATTCCAATTTTGCAGATGGGGAAGTGGAGGCTTATGGTGGTTGAGTAACGTGTTGGAAATCATACATCTAGAAAAGTGGAAAGTATCCATGTTGGCTAATCACAGAGCTCTCATTCTGAACCTCCAGCCCTTTGCAATGCATTTGCTTCATGACTGACGTGGGCCTGGGAGGGCAGCCTGGTGCTTTGGAGCAGAGCAAACAGTAAAGGGCCTGCCTGGGAACTGAACCCATGACTTTTGCATGATTATTATTAGCACAGGGAGAATGAACTAACCCAATAGTAGAAACATAGTATCCAGATTCCTCTCATATGATTTTTTTTTCTTTTTTTAGTACAGGCTATGAAGTAGGGAAATATACTAAGACACACACATTGGACCATTTCGATCCCTTTTCTAGATCATTCTAAAGATTTCAATTTGGCATGTGCATATACTTGTGTTTGCACACATGTGTATATCAGTGTGAATACATGCAAAGACAACAGGAGCTATGAAACGTGAACCTCATCATAATTGTACATTGAGGCATGTCCATCTAATTATATTCCTGTATAATTAACAAATGTGCATGTGTGGTGTGTCTATGTATGCATATAATGACCAAGGAAGGCATCATTGCTCTTACATTTCTCTTCTGGACTTTACACTTGGAACGCTAATGACACAAACATTAAATATTTTTGAAATGAGAAATTCGCTTTTTACACATTTAAAGTAAAAACACAGCGAATCTTTCATTTCGTAAGCAAATACGGGGGAATTTGAAGTCCTAGTCTCCTTTCTTCTTGAGCAACTGTAAGGGTTTCTGCATAAAGCTTAAAAAATATCCTTTGTGGAATAAAAAATATAGATAGATTAAGAAGGCATTATTTGGTTTCAGTTACGCACAATGGTTTTATTTACGTTTCAGTCAAATCAAAACAAGAACAAAAGATGGCATTAGACACAGCTGAGGCTGGACCTTGGGTTTGAGGTGGGGGTGGGGGTGGGGAGCTCAAAAGGAGCACCAACAGAGCCTTCCCAGATCTGTAATTTTCAGATGAGAATTCTCCTCACATCAGGCTAACCAAAATGGAAGACAATCCTATGTCAAGGAGAGAAGGGTAAGAGCCATTGTGATTATTCCTCTGTGATCTCCCCTGAAAAGGAATTGCTTTCTCATCGCCAAGAATTTCTGAATCCAAGTTAGAAAGGAAAAAAAAAAAAAAAAAAAAAATTAAAAAACGCTTGCCATGTTCTTAGTACCATTTGCCTTGACAGGAAAAACAACAGCATCTTGCCTCCTCAGCTTATTCCTCATCAGTGAACTCTTCCCCAAACAAGACACTCCACATCAGCCATTTGGGATCGCTTCCATCAGTGTTGTAATGAGCTCTTCTGTGCAGTTTGTACTCACTGCAAAGTGTATGGAAGCCAAGAGCAAGGAGTTGGTAATCTGGGCACCCACAGTTGTGATGAGGCATCTTCAGTGTAATCGTCCAAATCAAATATTTGGCTGTGCTTCTTCAGATGCGATATCTCATATTGTCACTGTGGAACTGGCAGGGGAGCGGAGCCCGCGCTGGAGGAGCTGCGCCCGAGGGAGACGGGGGCGGGGAGGAAGGGGGCTCGCTGCTGCCACCGCCTTCCTGCCTCTCTGTAGCCCTTTGTTCCTCTCGGGCTCCATCAAAAGCTGCTGCGGCGCTTGGACAAGGGCCAAATCCACATCAAGCTAACGAGGAAGGAGGTCGAATTTTCCTTCAAGCAGCAAAGACTTTAAAGTCATAGCCCTCCTACTCCTAGTATGTTCCCATTGGGTGACATTATCCACTTCTGTGCTGTTATTCACCCTGCTGTTATGCACGGTGACATGCTTCTGAGAAGCACCTTTTAGTCAACATTGCAATGTTCACATATGTGATTTCGTTTGGTTCTTAAGACCACTCGAGAAGACGGGCGTCAGAGTGTAGGTCACCTCTGTCGGGAAGAGATGCGAAGGCCTGCGGAGCTCAACAAGGAACCGGAAAGAGTCTCAGCTTCCGGGTCCACTTCCCTCAGTCCGCCATGTTGCTTCTCCACCCGCAGGGATGGCTTACGGAGAATAACGGGCTGATGCTTCGGGAAACATCTGCCCTCTCCTCACAAATGTGCCACCCTCCGTCACAAATGTTTAAAACCCGAAGGCGTCTGTGACTCTCTTCAGAATTTGCGGCAACGTGATATTTTTATTTGTCCATCTTTTCTTTTCTGGTTGGGAGGGAAGACTGTTGATGTAAGCCGAGTTTTTCATTACCATTCCTATGCCCCTCTGTGATTCTGGTTGTGTCCAACTTGAAAGGACTGGGCTGAGGGATTTGGTTTCCAGGTCTCCGTTGCTCTCACCTCTGTCCCTTGGCTCAACTCTTCTAGCCCTGGGCTAGGCTCTGTTTGTTCTCATGGGCCCAACAGCTCATCCAGAAAACCTAGAACATCCTCCTGAACTTTGGCCCAGTGGCTCATGTTTTTCAGTCCACCGATGCACTTTCCTATGTGGCCTGCTTCCCTGCAGTTCAGAATATCACCTGTCCTTTGACTTTCCATTGCTGGGTCTCACCCACTGGGACCCATTGCTGCTCTTTCTAGACCTCCTGATGCCAGATTTGCATTTTCCTGCTTATTCCTCATCAAGTGTTTCTGACATGTTTTTCTGCCTGCTGGTGCCCAGAAATTCACCAGGCCTACTCCTAGATTTTGTCTATCTAAAAATACATTGTTAATTTTTAGATCCTGCTGTCTCTCAAGACTCCTTCATCTTAATGTAGCTACTCATACAGGCCAAGTCCCCACACTGCTCAGGATATAATGAAGAAAATGATTCAGGTTACAATAGCTCTTGAAAATAGATCGGGTTGTTTTAGATTTGATAAAGTAGGAGAAAGTAAGACGTTGTAGATTCTTAAGCAGATAAATGAACTGCTGTAAAGAGTGTTTCAAAAAGAATAATGTAGCCATAAAATGAAGAATAGATTGGAGAATAGAGCAATATAGTAGAGATTGAGATAAAGTTTTTAACCAGAGCGAAGAAAAGAGCAGATGGGATGGAGAAGGAAAGGAAACGGAGGGATATTAGCAAAGATAAAGTAAAAACCCTTCATTGATTTATTCCTTCATCACACACTCGTTTAATGATTCAATACACATTTAGTTAGCATGTTTGTTGTGGAGTAAAATGCACCCCTCAAAATCCATGTGTTGAAGTCCTCACCCCTAGTATTTCTTAATGTGACTTTACTTGAAATTAGGGTCCTCATGGATGTAATCAGTTAAGATGAAGTCGTACTGAATAAGGTGAACCCCTAATTCAATATGATTTGTGTCCTTATAAAAAGAGAAAGTTTGGACACAAACAGACATATGCCGCAGGAAGATGATTTGGCAAGGCACAGGAGGAAGATGGCCATCTGCAACCCAGGGAGAAAAGCCCCAGACGGACCCTTCCCTCACAGCACTCAGAAGAAACTAACCTTCCAACACCTTGACTTTGGACTTCCAGCCTCCAAAACTCTGGAACAATATACTTCTGTTGTTTAAGCCATCCAGTCTGTGGTATTTTGTCACGGCAGCCCCAGCAAATCCGTACCAGATTGAAGGCGACACTTCTAGATACTGAGGACACAGTGGGGATTGGGGGAAGAGCACATCTCCTGTTTTGGAAAAATAACTTGAGTGATTATAAAGGCAAATCAGAATGTACTCCGATGAGTGACATTATAGAGAGAGGAAGTGATATTGTCTGAGGATGTGAAAGAAGTTCCACTAAAGGGGTGACATTTGGTCTGGATTTTAAAAGATGGCAGACGTTTGTAAGAGGGGGACTAGGGAATAGCAAGGACATGAGTAGGGTGGAGGGTATGAGTGGCGGAAGAGAGTTAAGAGGTGAGGATGGATAAGTAGGCCAAGAAATGGACAGTTTGGCTAAGGGGTTCAGATTTTTATCTCATAACTAATTAGAAATCATCAACATTTTGACATCAGATCTGTGATGTGAGTGATTCCGATTTTTTGGGAGGCTAACTTTAACAGGAATGGAAAAGATGGAAGGAATGGGAAAAGCCTGGCATCAGGGGGCTCAGACAGGAGGCTCCTTAGGTGTCCAGGTGAGAGATTAGCACCTGAGGACGAAGGCAGTATCGGGAATGGATTGAGAGAAAGGGCAGGAATCCAGGCACATCTGTGAGGAGAATTAGCTAGAGTTAGAACTAGGGTTCTAGGTGGTGAGGGATGAGTTGGAGAAAATTTTAAATTGCCTGAAGTTCTAGGATTTAGCACAGTACCTGGAAAATAGGAAAGACTCCATTTATGCTAACTGATTATGTGGCTTCTGGTCTCCCCAGGTGGACATGGAGCTTTAAATACAAGAGATAGGATTTGTATGGAGGACGATTTGGAAGTCACGAGTTTGATTTGCGCCTTTACTCATTCAGAACGTACATGAGTGTCTGTTCTCTGCTGGAGATCGACAATGGGTAGGGCTTTTCTTTCAAAACAAAATAGATTATCAAGAATATTTTGAGAATCAGTAAAAAGCACATATTGCAATGCTAAGAATATTCTGACTTGTAGTTGACTACAAAAACAGAGAAACAAACAAAAAATAGAAACAGATAATTTCCATACCACATAATTTATTCCAAAGCATTGAAAAAGTTTTATTTTTTTTAAGCACAAAATTCATTTAAAAAAAATGTCCAATTCAAATCTTGGATCCTGAAACGTAACATAAATACTACATATGCCAAAAAAGCCACTAAACCAAATGAAAAAGAAGAGAAACTCCAAAATAATTGTAGACTAATCTGATCGAGGAGCGATGCAAAAAATCTTGCCCCCACGTTTTCAAATGCGAGGGACTCTAAACTACCTGTCTCTTCTCTTGTCACAACAGACGGACTGTCGCTCTTAACTTCTGAAACCAAATTCTCCACATCAGCGCTGGATCCTATCCTCATTAGGCTGAACCCCAAATCACTTGACTCCCTTCCTGTCAATTTCTTCCTGTCAATTTCCTTCCCATGAGTCTCCACTTTTGTAAAAGCCCCACCCCCAGCTCCCCATGTCTGCATCCCTAATTTACCATCAAGTAACTGTACTTCCTGAAAGTGTCCACCTCTATATACTCATTTTCCCCTAACCACCTCTGCCCTCCTGATTGTCCCCACGCTTAATCCAGGGCAGTCTGTCTCCTGTGCTCCTGACACAAGAAACTGTGTTTTTCAAAGGTACCAGTGAAATGCCTAGGTTTGACACAATAGCCATTCCCAACTTTATCTTACTCAAACTTTCAATCACCTTTGTTACTATCGACCACTATCTTATTTTGGAACAATTTCATCCTGTGTTGCTTTTCTTTACATTTCTCCAGTTGTTCCCTTTTAATACTTCCTGATTTCTTTCTTTCAGCTAACTCTCAGGTCACTGGTTCCCGAGATTTTGTATCAATACAAATCATGTTGGCCTCTCACCATAACAGATCCTTATGTAGATTTAACAAGCATTGATTTGATCCAAGGTCAGGCAAACTCTTTAGAATCGCTGCTTTAAAGTTAATGTTTGTCAACTATGCTTCCCAGGCCCTGGTCTGTCCTTATTCCACATGCCCCACTAAGAGATTTCATTTACTCCTGTGGCTTTCATTCCATTCTAGATCTGGTGACTCCCCAAATGCTACCTCCATTCCAGAACTACTTATAGTTTTTGAAGTTGGTAGCCAGACTTCTACAGAGTCCCCAACTTGAATATATAGATCTATATAGATTATAGGCCTCTCAGATGTCCCAGACCAGACTCATGATGGTCCCTTCTCAGCATGTGTCTGCTCTATGACCCAAATGGAGAGCAGCCAGTTATCTGGGACAGATAACCGTGTCCCCTGCCAGAGTCACCAAGTCCTCTTGAGTCACTAGTTAAGACCTCTCAAATTTACTTTCCTCTGTTATCTTAAAGACCTGCTCCAAGTGTCTGCATTTCCAGTGTGGTCAGCCTTCAATTCATCAATCGAACCCTTCAATTCACAGCATGGCCAGAGAGATCGTCGTAAAGTGATCTGACCAAGTATGTCCTCTGCCGTAGGGGCCTCCCAATACTTACTTACCTTCAGGTAAGAGATGGCTTCTTAACAGGGCTTGACCTATCCACGGATAACCTCTGATGGCCTCTGACATTGTACTTCACAGACCTTCCACCCCAAGTCCTCCATGTAATATTAAAGTCCTTTGATTTTTTTTTTTTTCCAGATATGTTATAGTCATCTTACCTCAAGGATATAGCCCAGGGCTTTTCTTTGTCTAGTACATGTTTATTCTGATGCATCCTTCAAAGCTTATGTTGGACTTCAGTTCCCCTGGGAATTTGAAATCAAGGTCTTGATTTTTTAGGCTCCGGATATATTGTTTCCTTATACCTTATGAGCCTTTATTATAAAATCTATTCCACTTTATTATAATTGTTTATTGAACCATCTGTAGATGGAAATCTCATTAATGGGAGAGTTCCTTTATGTTTATTTACTATTATCCTGTCGGTATCTTGCATCATACTTAGTTTTGTGGACCGTCAATAATTAACCGTTGGATAAATGAGTAAATAATCCACCTTGGCAAATGACATGTGAATAAAAGTCCTTGTGGGTGTCTTTGTGTCCCAAATAAAAAGGCAAAATCTCACCAGAAGAAATCCTATTGCCCTGTGTCCTATCTGAAATGTGGAAGGGGTTCTTGTAACTACTTCTTGTGAACTTGTGAACATGAGGATGAAAGTCAAAGCAAGAAGTAAGGAGCCTAGGTGGTTGTGGCTGACATTTTCAAGCAGCTTCTCAACCATGGATTACTACATCTAGATCTGATGTTACATGAAAAGAATAATTTCTTATATAATTAATTAAGCCATTGTCAGTTGAGTTTCTTTTATTTGCTGTCAAAAGTATTGCCAACTTTCGCCCTCTTAATCCAAATCATGGATGCAAATGTTAAATAATAAAGAAAACAGTTGTTTAATAAAATATTAATTGCACTAAGAGTATCACGTAACTCAGGTGCCAACACATTTTTTCTATAAAGAGCTAGAAGTGAATATTTTAGACTTTGCAAGCCAGATGAATGACTTAGCTCTGTTGTTGTAGGAAAAAATAATCATAGACCAAAGCTGTGGCTGTGTGTCAATAAAACTTTACTTATAAAAGCAGGTGGCAAACCAGATTTAGCCCATGAACTGCATTTTCTCACCCCCTGATCTACGCAAATGTTATTTAAGTCTTTATAGTCATTGAAATCTTTCTTCAAATAAATATTAGGAAGTAGCACCAAAATTACTATATAAAGAGTTGCTCTACTAGAAACAACATAGGCAAATCTCCCATCCACTAGCTTTGCCCACTTTGTCCTGAATCATGCATATAAACAAATGATAGATTTTTGTCAGATGTGTTGTATAATTCAAGATCTGCTGTATAGAGAGAACATTCATTCTTTGATCATTTAATTAAGAAAAACTGACTTGTCCCTAGCAAACCTGTGTTGCTTACTTATGATCAGTATATTTTCCAAATGTTCACAAATTATCTATTTAAAATTTTGAGGGGACTATATTAAGCATTCTAAAGTTTCTACAGTACACTTTATTTTCCTCTTTGAGAGTTTGGTAATTTAGCCTCTTATAAGGTTCAAGGACTTTTCTCTGAAAGGCTTCTGTCAATGACTCTGGGAGGGAGTTAATATGTCTCCTTCTGTTCTCGTAGGATACAAATGACAATTATTTTAACATTTCTAATTTGAAGAAAAGTGCGTTAATCTTAAAAGAGAGAAGTAAAGTTCAAGTCATATACCTGTTTTTTCTCTTTATCACTTACTGAAATCATCTCAACAATTCCCAATGAAGGAGCTATTTCATTTCTTAGACTAATCTAACAGGAAATTTCATTCACCTTTGGTGTTTTTAATTGGCAGAGCCACTCAAATACCTCTGCTCTTTTTTGTATCATTGGATAAAAACTTTTTTATATTTCTTCTTATTTTAATTTTTTCATGTGACCAAAGTAAAATATTCTTATAAGTCTCACAATGAAAAATGACCAGCTCCATGGGATGCCTGGGTGGCTCAGTTGGTTGAGCGACTGCCTTCGGCTCAGGTCATGATCCCAGGGTCCTGGGATCGAGTCCCACATCGGGCTCCTTGCTCGGCAGGGAGCCTGCTTCTCCCTCTGCCTCTGCCTGCCACTCTGCCTGCTTGTGCTCTCTCTCTCTCTGATGAATAAATAAATAAAAAATCTTTAAAAAATAAAAAAAAAAAAAAAAAAGAAAAATGACCAGCTCCTTACCTTTCCTATCTTCACCAAAATTCTCAGAAGCAGTGATTTTCAACACTTTAAGCTCTTATTATTTTCATCTCTATATTTTTACCTTATATTTTTATTGCTATTCCTTTATTCTCTATACTGTATTTCCTTAATGTTTCCATTTTAGATATGATCCAATAACTTCCTTATGTGAAATACGTAGATTTCATTCCATATGTTACTAAATTAATGTAAGGTAATTATATTTAATGATTTTACAAGTATTATTTATAGCTGAGCTATAGAATATGCAACAATTGCATTTTATTTTCTTTATTTTCATTATTTTTACTTTTTTCTCTTTAAAATAATTTTCTTTTTATATATGTGAATATATATAAATTTTCTTTTTATTATGTAACTTTTCTCCTTTTTATAAATTATGTTACTATTGTTTTAGTGAATATCCACATCTAGAAATTAAGCCTCATTCTTTGATTTAGTACAGTTCAATAATTTCTATTATTTTCCAAACAAAGCAAGGGTCTTAAGCTCTTTAAATTCAATTAGCCTTCTCCCATTGTGCTATTTTCATGAATTTTAAATCTATGTATATTTGAACTCTACAAGACTTTGTTATTGCTATTATTGTTTTATACAGTTCAGATTCCTATAGATTGACCAAAATGTCTATGCTTTTGTTTGTTCTTTGTTCTTTCTTTCATTTTGGTTTCCACTTAGGTTCATTACTGTTCTGCCTGAAAACAATCACTTTAGCATTACTTTCTCTGTGGGTTTGCCAATATTATATTCTGTTTTCTCTTGTCTGAAAATATCCTCTTTCGTTTTTGAAGGACCATTTTGCTGGGTATAGAATTTTAGTGAAATGTGCTTTTGGAATATGTAACTTGACATCTCTCGCTAGTCAGTATCTCCAGGCATTGCTTCTAGCTCATTCTCTTCTCTCCTTTTGCAACTCTGAAAATGCGCGTTAGACTTTTTAACATAACCTGTATATAATTTTATGCATTGTTAGTATTTTCTCTTCTTTTTATTTTTTCCTCTGTGCATTACTCTGAATATTTCCCACTAAATTATTTTCTAGTTCATTAATCTTCACTTTAGCTGCACACATTCTACTATTAAACTCACTCATTAATATCCTGATATTATTCATTATATATATTTTTATGGTTCTAGAATTTCCATTTTATTTTAAAATGGTTTTCAATCTTTAAAATTTTTTAAATTCTCTAGTTTTTAAGCATAGGAATAGGAGTTACTTAAATGTTTGTTCACTGTAGTAGGTGTGCCTGTTTACTCTGGGCTTTTGTTTGTTTGCTTGTGGGGTTTTTTTGGTTCATTTGTTTGTTTTTATGTCTTGTTTGTTGGTTGGTCTTGGACTGGTCTGGAAAATTCCTTTCTAATCCAAGGTTTGAAGGGGTTTACTATTGTGTCACGCTTGTAAACAATTATGGGAACTTTCAGATCTAAAGATATAGAGGAGGTCACTGCTGACAATATCAAGTTGGTGTACAATTTAGGAAAAGTGTTGCTCCCAGGAAGGCTCAGACTTGGGGACTCATAACTAGTGAATCTATGGTTTTCCACGCAAAGTGTGCCTTCCTCTCATCTACTACAGCTAACTAGGACGCATGGCTTGAGGAACAGAGAGTGAACTAGATTTCAGACCCTACTCATTCTTTCAGTGAGGTGTCTTTGTGTAGGGTACAACCTAAACAGGCTTTCACTGGGTCCCATATACAGATTGTACTACAGTCAATCTGAGCCACAAAGTCCATAGGGACTCCAGAAAGTTCCCAAGCCTGCCTCGAGAATGTGAGGTCCTGATCTACTCAGTCTATAAAGTTATTAGTTTTTTTATATATTTACAAGCTATCTTATACCTTAATATTATAAGTATATATTTTTAAACATGAGGTTAAATTTTGTGATATAACTAAAAATGTAAAAAAAACCCAACAACCCACATTTAAATATTTTAATGTATTACCAAAAATATACATAAAATATTTTCAGAAATGTTAGCTGGGAAAATTTTATACAGGAATAGGTAGTTAATATCAAAAGCCTCTGCCAATTTCTTCCATTCATAGGATAGTCTTTTCTGTTGAGCAAATAAATAACACTCCTAAAAAGACAACTGCAACAAAAATGACAATTATATATGAGAGAGAAAATTACTGGAGCAGTTTCGTGGACTGCCTCCAGTTGCAGGAGCCCATTTATTGAAGCTGAAGATAGAGCCAGTGCACTGAGCCTTTTAGACAGTTTCTAAAAGGAAATAATAAATAACCAATATGAGTAGAAATGATTTTTAAAGACTATCCCCGTTTCCTGATGAGTGGCCCTTACATATTTATATGCTGTCTAAATATATTTATTCATACACATTTTTTTCTTTGATAATTCAGCGATGGAGTTGAAATGAACCCTCAGAATATCGGACTCTAGGAAATCCTAAGAAAAAACCATCTAAGGTCAGTTTTCAAACTCACTAAGGACTTTCTTCAAATAGCTGTTTCCTCCCCTTTCTTGTCATCTTTAAGAATTACAGAGGGGTCAATTCTGATGTCTGTTTAATCAAAATCATTTAAATGAACAGATTCTTACCATAATTTAAAAAAAAAACGGGGGGGGGCTGTTTCAGAGTCAGTCTGTAAGGAGGCTCGAGGATTGACCTTTGTGCTGACATTAAATGAATAATTGGGGGGCACTTCTGAGCCTCTCACATTTAAGTGTAAAATGACATATTATCTTAAGTTTTGAAATTTAACTCACATGCTAACTCCTTTGTGAAGCCTTCCCTGATTCTCCTATTGCATTAAAATTTGCTGCTTAATGCTCTCCAACATTTTTTTTTAGCTTGCCTTTCGAACATAACATAATAAAAAAAAAGAAACTGTTTTACTCAACTAGTTATTTGTATACTTTTATTGGTCTTCACCTTCATATGTAAAGTTATAATTTTATGTGCTTTCCTTTTTGAATAAAGTTATGAATGGTATTCTTCTATTTCAGGATAGGCTAGGTCATGCTTAAGATAAAAATCATCTCACAGGGGCACCTGGGTGGCTCAGTCCGTGGAGCGTCAGGCTTCAGCTCAGGTCGTGATCTCAGGGTCCTGGGATCAAGCCCTGCATTGGGTTCTCTGCTCAGCAGGGAGCCTGCTTCTCCATCACCCTCTACTTGATGCTCTGCCTTCTTGTGCTTTCCCTCTCCCTGTCAAAGAAATAAATAAATAAAATATTTTTTAAAAAATCATCTCACAAACTCTAGTTCCTTAATCACAACAAAGACTTTTTTCACCCAGACCGCCTGTCTGGTACCAGCAGAGGCACACATTCAGAGATGTGGGCTGAAAGTTTCTGCCATCTCCTAGCTTCATCCTCTTGAAAATAGGGCCTCCTCGGTTGCCAAGGCAGAAGAGGCATCTGGGGAATCTCTTGCCAGTTTATAAATATTTCCACCTGCAAATGACCCATGTCACTTCTGCCCACAATCCAGTGGCCGGAAGTAGTCCTATGGCTCCCCAGTGTATCTGAGAAATGTGGAGGAATAACCGAGTCTTCGATGAGTGTCATCATCACTGTCTCCAGCCCCCATTTACAGCATTGCTCTTTTTCTCTCTTGGGAACTCAGACCCAGAAATTCACTGACACCCATTTTACCTAGGAGACTAAGAAAACTGACTTGATGAAGAGAATTGTGCAGAAATGGCCAAAAAAGTAGCCATGAACTGTTAAAATAGTTATTGCCATTTTTCCAAGGGGAAACTACTCTTTTCTTGAGTGATAAAGAACAGCAAGGATCCACCAAAAATCAAAAGCTGTAACAGGAGAGTGAGCCGCAATCTCTTCCTTAGTTGTCACATGGCATTCTCCCTGGGTGTCTCTGTCTTAGCCAGCAATTATCTTTTCCTTGTAAGGACACCAGTAGTATTGGATTACAGCCCACCCTAATGAACTTAACTTAATCAAATAGAATTGCATTCACGGGTATTGGGGCAAGGAGGTTAGGACTTCAACATATCTTTTTGGGGTATACAACTCAACCATAGCAATATATATGAGATGTACATGTATTATTAAATATATTATGTGTATATATATACACACACACACACACACACACACACATATATACATATATATGTATATATATATAAGTTTTTTTGAGAGAGAGAGAGTGTGTGAGCGGGGAGAAGTAGAGAGAGAGAGGAAGAGAGAGAATTCCAAGCAGGCTCCGCACTCAGCATGGAGCCTGATGCAGGGCTTGATCTCACAACCTTGAGATCATGACCTGAGCCAAAAACAAGAGTTGGATGCTTAACTGAGTGAGCCACCCAGGTGCCCCTATAATATAATTTTATTAAAATATATTATATATTAGAAATATGTACTTAAAACATGTATATAACGTATAAATGTACCAACAAGTGTCAGTGAAAGTAATGATAAAAACCAAGAGAAATGGGTAAAAACCTGAATGTCTATCAAGAGGAGACTAGTGAAATAAATTATGGAATTATGCATACTGAGAATATTATGCAACTACTTAAGCAAATGAAGTTAAATCTCTATTTATTTCACTAGAAACATGTCCATGACATTTCAAATGAGGGGAAAAAAAAGCTAAAAGTGATATGTAAAATATAGAACTTCTAGTTACATCTTGGTGATGTAAGA
Source organism: Potos flavus (assembly GCA_028534135.1). NCBI lineage: Eukaryota > Metazoa > Chordata > Mammalia > Carnivora > Procyonidae > Potos > Potos flavus. Next base: position 72,944,336 of record CM052885.1, read on the forward strand.
AAGCTGAAAATATCCCACATTTATTATTAAAAAAAATCTGGACAAGATGTAAATGAAAAATTCTTAAATTCATCAGAGAAAGGAGGCTATGGGATGCACACATAACAGGAAACCTGGGGGAGAAACAAGTACTTGCAGGCACACACAAGACTCCTGCCATTGATAATCTGGGGCAGACACTGTTGGCCACGTAAAGTCAGTAAGAAGATTCAATACAAATTTCTTCAGGAAATCTACCAAGTGGTTGTAGCTAGGATGAGAATGTGGACTAGTTTGTGGTTGCAGACATAGGGAGTAGTATATTCTCTTGTGGGTTCTTTCTTTTTTCTTTCTTTTTCTTTCTCTTTCTTTCTTTTTTTTCTTTCTCTTTCTTCCCCTTTCTTTCTTTCTTTCTTTCTTTCTTTCTTTCTTTCTTTCTTTCTTTCCTCCTTTCTTTCTTCTTTCTTTTGAACCCACCGGGCCCTGACAGAAGGGGGAAGAGTAATAAAATTGTCACCTGATGGTACTGGTGGAAATTCATTGAGGCACAGAGAAGGACACGATGGTGGGGAGTTACTCATAGGGGAGAGCAGGAGTACGTGCTTGTCCAGACATTGCAGCTGGGAGAGGTGCAGGAACACTCGTGAAGGCTACATTCTCAGGAAGCAGGTTCAGCGCACCTGTCCCGTAATGAAGCTTCAACAGGACATAAGAGAACACACCTATCTCCCATCCTCCAATACCGTGCTAACAGGCATAAGGCAGAGAAATAGCAAGAAAGTGCAGCAGGGAGAGCTGAAGAGACAAACTCTCTGGGGAGCATTACAATGGTGGCCTGAGGGCATTCGGGGAGCAGCCATTGAGAAACCCTCTATGGCAAAGCAACCCAAAAACCCCTCCCCCCAATCTGAAGAGACAGCACAGTCATCATAATTAGACTCAGACATGACAGAGATCTTAGAGATATCATGCAGGAAATTTCAAAAAACTGTACATAATATGTTAAAGTCTCTAATGAAAAAGATAGACAATATGTAAGATCACATAGGTAATTGAGGCAAAGAGATTGAAACTATTGGAGCATAGAAAAATGCTCAACATAAACACAGTAATAGAGATGAAGAATGGCTTTGAAAAGCCCATCAGTACACTTGACATAGCTGAAAGAAGACAGAATGAACTTGGAGATATGTTAATAGATATTGCGCAATCAGAAACTCAAAGGGGGGAAAAAAAAACACTGGGGAGAAAGTAAAGAATAGAGCATCCAAGAGCTGTGAGACAATCTCATAAGGACTAAAATAATTCTGTGGGACTAGAGAGAGGATGTTTTTATGTTTCTGCAGTTAGTGCTTACTAAGCAAGTTTTCAAACTTGAGATCTAAAACTTGGAATGTGGCCTAAAAGACAGGCCTTAGAAGTTAATTTATGACTGAATACATTTACCTTCCCGGATATTTAGATTCCAGTGCTGGTGGTGGTGGTGGTGGGGGGGGGGACCCAGGCACATGGAGATATTCCTGAATTGTAGAGCCGGAGACACTGATCTTATCTTTCTTTTGATGGGCTATTTTACATTCTGAAGAGTTACAATAAGAACCTGGGATCCTTTCTACTATGTTTCCAAATATAATCAACACTGTTTTAAGGAGAAGCAGTGTATTTATATAGCCTTAAAATATCACCGTCAAATATCTATTAATTACTGTGACATCATTAACGTAAGTCCACAGATTCTTTGAAATTTTTCCCTTCAGGAGGAGGAACTTAATCTCTCTTTTCTTGAGTGTAGGTTGGACTTAGTAATTCGCTTTTAATGAATTGAGTAGGAAAAGGTAAAACCAGTAACTACAGTGGAGAAATCTGGCAGACTGCAGCTTAACCAAGCTATTAAGATTAACATCACCAGTAATAAATCATATTTATATCAAATATTCCCTGATATGATACATTGAATAGGGTGCTTCACCTTTATAACATAAGGTGATGTTTCTCCCAAATTCATAAACTACTCTAAACATGAGAAAACATCAAACAAACTTAAATTGAGAGTCATTCTACAAAATAACCGACATGTATTCTTCAAAAGTGTCAAGGTCATATAAGACAAGGAAAGATGGAGAAATTATTCCAGATTGGACGAGACCAAAGAAAGCAAATGCCACATGCCATCTTGGAATGGATTCAGGAACAGAAAAAGGAGATAGTGAAAAAAAAAAAAAGAAACCTGGAAAATCAAATTATGTCTATACTTCAGTTGATGTTAATTTTTAGTTTAGATAGATATGTCACAATCATGTAAGAAGTTTAGCATTAGGGGACCTGGGTGAAGAATACGCAAAAACTCTCTGTGATATCTTTGCAACTCACCTTTCGAACAAAAACAAAAAATTTCAAAACAAAAGATCAAAAAATTAAGTATAGCATGGTCTCATAAAAAAGATAAACCAAAAATTAAAAACATGAGTGTATTTCTATAAGCACAGACAATAGTGTAGAAATATACATATGGAAGCATAGAAACATCTCTATATTGCTTGACTTAGTGCTGGGAACATAAATTGCTTTTTCTATGAATAACATCCAATAATCGTCTGTATTTTTAATCTAAAATCTATTGAGAACAAAATGTAAACATAATAGTTTATTGCGTTCAAAATCACTGCATTATAATTACATTTGAGACATCCTAACTCCATCACTCTCTAAAACTTTGAGAGGTTTCTAAATAGCACATTTCTCATTTCATGTTTACATATTTGCTCTTAAGTTTACAATTATGTCACCAAGAGTTCTCATGAATAATATTCCAATAAATAACACTTATGTAGCCGTAACATTGAAAATGTGGTTTACTGGGTTCAGGTTTTAGGACCATGTACTAGGCAAAGCACAAATGGCTTCATAGGAATAATTAATAATGATTATAACCATAACCCAGAATATAATAGTAAGAACAGAAAAGTAGCTTGCGCCTGAGAAGAACTGAGTATGCTAGTGAGGAGAGAGGGGAAGTGAAAGGAAGTCTAGAGAAACTGGTATTTCTCTTCTATGTGAGGAGTCAGAAAATGGTGTGCTAAAATCATGGGTAGAAAGAAGGCTTAAGTACATTGTTTTAAGTTTTATGGGTCACGCAGCTAACTAAGAAACATTGGAATGAACAGGGGGTGATGAGTTGGGCCCCAGGTCTCATTTTTCATAGTAAGGCATTAGTAGATGATATTTAAAGTTAATATATCAAGAATTACAATTATTGGCGTATTATTACAAGCAGTCACTAGGAGAATCTGAAACCAAAACACTCAAAAGAGATGACTCTGAGGGTTGGGTGGGTCTGTGGAGATGTGCTTTAACTGTGTAGGCTAGTTATCAAAGTCTTGCTCTCAGCTCTAAATGTTCCCTTCATTGCCTGATCTATGAAAATGGATCTGGACCCTACAAGTATTTGTTCCTTTGCCATCTAACGCGATGTCAAATTTTGTCAGTAGAGGGCGCTGGAGAGACATTGCAGGAGGAAAGTGTTGCGCTGCCTGCCTCCAGTGTCCTTGTCTGCAGGCTCCTGCAGTGCCTACAGTGCCCAAGGCTCCTGCAAGAGATGCAACCTCCCTAGTGCAGGGTCCTGCAATGCAGAAGGTCCGGGAACACCCAATGGCTAGCAGCTTCTCTAGCACCTTCTTCAGGGGGTTTTGTTGAAGACTGCCTCTAAGGAGATACCTCTCTGTGGATAGCTTTCCTTTGCAGCCAAAGATGGTAAATTTCTAGCAAGCTCCAGGCAGACACCTGTCAATTAGGACCCAACACCCCAATCTCTACACCACAAATTCAGCACCTTCTAGGTTCTCATTGGATATTTGTGGAATGCGCTGTATAGTTAGGGTAAAATTATGTGCTGGTGTGTTGGGTGGGGCAGTGTCCCAATGTACGCTTGTTATCCCAGCATAATTATTAGCAGCAGTTCTTTACTTTGAAATGTATCCCATTGGGGCAATTTATCACAGGCTTCCTCTAATTTTACTCTTGGTGCGAGTATGAAATATTTTTCTTTGTCTGTGAATGTTTACTCTGTGTCCTTATAATATACATGCTGTTCTTTTGTTTTTTGGGTTTTTTTTTTCCCTACAAAGAACTTTACCCCACCAAACACAGGCATGACTTTGTCTTTGGTTCCAGTATTTCTCTGAAGCAAACAAGTGAAGCCAATTCGCCCTATATTCTGAAACCATTGCAGTGGCTGGGAACCGCCCCGGGTACATCTGCATAATCATGCCTGCTGTCTCTCCAATCAGCACTTGGCATTTTGTTGCCCTGGTGCCCACCATTCCCTGAACATTATATGCACTCAAAAATCATTGCCTTTCTCTTCTTGCAGATTTCTAATATTTGCTAAAGTGCACTTGGGCAACTTTCTTTGTCCTTGAAGGGACCAACCTGATGAATCTGAAACCAGGAGAAACAGGCCTTAGTGAGTAGCCACATGTTCTTGGGGGCAGAGTGGTGCAGAAGGCTGAAATGGAAATGCTGTCTGGAAGGGAGAGGAAACATCTGGCAACAGAGAGTAGGGGAAATGGGTACACGGACTTAGGGGATTAAGGATGGGTTATGGTTGGGGCATGTGGTGGTTATGTATCAGGGAGCAGAGTTGAAACAAAGGAAAATGAGGTAAAAGGCAAGACAAATAATAAAGAAAACATGTAATGGGAAATTCAGAATTTCCACCTGGTGGCCAGGTGATTCCCTTTGGTCACACATGAGGCCTCTAAATAGGCTATAGAAAGAGTTTAAGAGGCCACGGTGTGTTGTCTTTGTTCCTGAGCACTGTCCAACTATAGTTGCTGAAAACCAACCTCCACACCTGACCATCGTGATGGAACAGCGTCCGGGCAATAGTTATGCCGTCTGTTGAGCAAAGATGGCTGAATCTCCGCAGTCAGCCTTCACAAGCTCCTTCAATCCATTTAGTGTGAATGGATCGCCTCCTATCTATATGCTTACCTGAAATCTTGAAGACAAGTTAAAGTGGTAAAGATCGTAGGCCTTGGGCTAGTTGTTTTGTGTTCTAGTTTTATTTGGGGAGTTGATGAGGAACGTAGTTCCTTGCAGACCACAGGACCACCTTTTGAAACCATTTATACCCAAAAGCTGAGTGAAATCGGTGTTATTTGGAAAGATCAATGAGGACATGGGTGAAGTTAGGACCTGTCCCTCAGGTCCGCTGATTACTTAAGTTGCCACTTTCCCTCTGTGGATGACAGATTGTATTTGACAACATCCTGGGGCAGGTCGTCCAGTTTTGTGGAATTATGCAAAGCATAAATTCACCTATTTAGCACTGTCATTTCCACCTTAAATGGTCAAATGGAAAGAAAAGCTCTTTTTTTTTTTTTTTTTTTAATCAGAAGACATTGAATTCAATTATGGAAAATAAGCCCGCTTAATCTCAGCAGCAGCATACCTGGTTCCTGTCCAAGATTGCCTCGGGTAGAGTGTCACGTAGCCACACGATGAGCTCAGGAGGGACCGACTTACATCAGGCAGATCCCCAGATCTTCTTCTGCAGTGATCGCCTGGTAGGGGCCAATCTGAGCTAGCCGATGAAGTTTGGAGACCAGGCATTGTGTGCATAGAGACCCGAGGATGTTGGACTCACCCCTTTCAAACCTGTGGCTAACTCAACATATTTAAATGATATGTCGATTTTACATTTTGGATGTTTTCACGGACTCAAGCAGTAACCACTTCTGCCCAGTGAAGAGGGCCACTGGGGTCATTTGCCTAGCCAAGCCAACAGTGACAGCAAGATCTATAATTTTGAATCTTTGGAAATACCTATCCCGATAACTTGAAACGACTTGGATGCGTATCGAAGAGTAAATGATATAAAAATGGATAGCATGCATCTGATATACATATTGGAAGGAACCTCTGTTGTTGTTTTTTTTTTCCCTAAACATTGAAAATATCTTACAAAAGGGTTTAAGATGACAAGTTCAGAAGCCCTCTCCCCCGGCACTCTCCCCAAAGAAAACTTACAGAAAAGCAAAACTTTACTAACGCAAATAAGGGCTCTGAACAGCATTTGAATTCCCATCACACCACACCTGGTAAGAATCAGTCTAGCACAGCCTCATCCATCATGCTGGGGCTGTCACTTTTGACATCCTTTAAGTCTACGTTGTGTGCTTAATGACTACATGACAGAAAATGTAAACAGACACCACACATACAGGTATGCACTACATATATGTGTGTGCGTATCTGCCTTTGAATATTTGGTCCAAAGAAGTACTGAAAAGATTCTAGCACCCAACATTGCCCAGGAAACACACACACGTTGCGCACATACACGTTTGCACCTGACAACAATCCGGACAAAAACCGACCAAACAAACAAACAAAACCCAAGCCATTTCTTACCTAAAAACACAAAGCCCGTTCCTAAATAATTTACCCAATGCAAAAGGCAGTAGATCAAAAAACAGATATCAATGTGTGCCCACCGAGGGATGGACTATGGACTTATTAGACACCCCCTTCACCCTTCATGGTGACATATCATATTGTGACTTCCTAATAGGGATTCAGGAGTAGCTGGTGAGCCCAGCACAAGCCCTGTGTTAATAATTCATCAGGCACACACACAGAAGAAATGATGGTGGAGTACTTGAATATTTGAAAGCCCATGTGCATTTTTGGTTCAAACAAAAATCTGACAAACTCAGAGTTCAATTTTGTTATTGGTAGACTGCTGGCTTTTAATTGATCATAGGAGAAATTTTATTCTTTCAGCAGCTTACGTAATATCCTTGCAGGGCACAGGGATTATTGAGTTTAGCCATTTTTATCATATGCCAGAGAAAGGCATCATTTGATGTTTTGCAAAGCGCCTATTTTGGGGTTTAGCCATAACATATTTGTAAGTGGGAAAGTCTCCGATTCCCTCCACCCTCTGTGCAGCACCCCCCACCCCCACTCAGGGGCGCAGATGTAAGGAAACACGAAGGTTAAATGAGGAATGACAAAGAAGAAAATGCAGATTCTAGAACTCCAAATCATGTCGTTCCTTTTTTATGAAAAGGCACAGTGTCTGTGCTGCTTCTCATACATTGCTAGTAACCCCCCAAAACGCAAGGTAAAATAAAATGACTATTTCCTTTTTATTTTGATTTTAATGTTCTCTTCTTTAACTTAGTCAAATCTCAAGTGCGACAGCTTTGGTAAAACTGAATCATAGCATGAAATGTAGTATTCAAATTTCTTAAGATATTCTCGGGATGTCAGATGTATTTCATAGTAAAATTCTGTCAATTTAAAAAAACATTGGAAATGCAAAGAGAAAATTATGTATATGCACATACACGCTCACAGACTCACACATACACATCTCTCTGTGTAGGGGGAAGTTTTCACTTCTATTTATTTATTTTTTTTAAGTTGCCGCATCAGAAAGATGAGGGTGCACTCTGCTATTAATTCTGCATCATCAAATTATTGGTCTCAAGCGGAATTTCTCCAGGTTTTGAGGTGACTAAGGCTCCTGGTTATCCTTTTGATTTAGTCTACGGTCTATCAGGCCTCCACATGGACAGAGAACACAGCAAAACAAATCTTCCTCCTGCCTCCACCCTCAGCTCTAAAGGATATTTACACGTAGGCAGACAAGAATGATCAAATATTCTCTCAACTTCCTCTTCACATTTAAAATAATTAAGGCGGGAGTTGGTGATAGGGCTCCGATCCAAAATGGGGGCTGCGTAAAAGTGAATGTACGACCACACGCCTTGAGAAGCGGGATGCGAGTTTTCATTTTATTTTTGTTTTATACACAAGTCGATATTCAATTTCTAGAAGGACGATGCCGTATGTTAGGGATCTCACAGCACCATCATGTTGCTTTCAAACCGTTAATATCTTCTGTTCTCCTGCAAGTATTATTTTATTTTGCTTTTCCAGAAGATAAAGAGATGACAGTTTGGTTAGGTAACTATTTGAAACAAAATAATTCCACGCGAGGGCCGACCTACTGCCAGTGCCCACATTAATTCAGAGTCTATAGTTTCTTACTCAGTTGGAATCTTTCTCATTACCTCATTACTTGATCTAACAATGGCAGCTTGCAAGAGAAAACCCTCTTTCCCCCAAAAAAGGACATCTTTCAATTTTCACTTAAAACAACAGAATGTATCACGAGGGCGATATTCACAAGGCAACTTCACCGGGGAGGGGGAAACAGCACGCATCTGGCCCTACGAGCCGTTCTTTCAAAGGTTATCGACAATTATTGCTTTCAAAGCCCAGTTTTTCCTGCATTTCAGATGCCAGAATATACTTCATACAGTATTAATAAAGGGTTACACCGGAATTAATGAAAAGGTTCCATGTTCACGTATAATAAATACGTACCTAATTAAAGGCATGGTTAAGCCAGAAGCACAGATATTGTCTTTTATATTAATATCTATTATACTTCTCTAGCATTTACTGTGAGCCTCTTCAACTGACTGATGCCTGAAGGGAGAACGAACAAATCGCTCAGCTGGTGGCTGGCACTGGTCTTGAAGAAAACTAGTAAGGAACACTTTGCTGTTCTTTCAGAGCCTCTCCACCAGCTGTCACCAGCTATGGGTGCTGAAAAGATCCTGTCACTTCATCCAAAGGGATTTACTTGGTCAGAAGGAAAATTTAAATACAAAGCATGCAGCTAAGAAGCCAGTGAAAAGGATTATGAGCATACAAGAGCACATGTGTATAGGACACTAATACATCCTTAGGAAATTTCAGATCCCCAAAGCCAGGATTATTGCCAGGGGCAGTGTGGTAGGCGAACGCAGGGACCTTTACCACTAGAGTTATTATCTTCCAACCATTCAATTCAACTTTATGGGTCTTTCATCAAGGCCATTAAAAAAAAAAAAAAAAAAAAGAAAAGGAAAGAAAGAAAGAGAAGGAAAGGAAAAGAAAAGAAAAAACAAAAAGCAAAGCAAAGAAAAGCTCCCATCCCTTCAATGGCCAGCTAAGAAAACACATTCAGGTTCAAATATCGGCGGGGATCACCTGCATTGGAAATACCCTGTCGCCTTGTGTACATGGTCTAATTTTCTTACCCTGGTCCAAGTTCACCAGTGTGGATGCATCTGGTGGTTTAAGGAGGGGAAAGGTAAATCAAGGCATGAGACATTTTAGATTCACTAACCTGCCTGGCGAGGGACTTAGGGGCACACGTGAAACCAGAGAGGAGGTGACTGGCATGTCCATGGCCAGGATGCTCCGGGAGGCGGCGGTGGGAAGCCAAGCCCCTTTGTGGGATGGTATTCATGCTCCATTCTTGATGGGGTCGGGGGAGGAACTCCACAGAACTGGCTAAGAAAAAGTTCATTTTATGCAAAGAAGAAAAGAGCAGAGTTCAGATGGGAGCACCCCACATTAAAAATGCATATTTCCTTATCCTGATTGGCAAGGCAGTCATATTGGATTCATGAAAGCGGCATTGGCGTGGCCAGTGTCTACCTTTCAGAGAAAACTCATATAGCCTCTGGACTGTCCCGATGGGACTACTCCCAGAAAGTAAGAAAGGGAGATTTATATAGAGCCCAATACGTAACGATGGCTGTAGAGACTCTTGCCCAATGTGTGGCTTACGTACTTATGCCTGGGTTGGTCTCAAGACATGCCATCAAATAATTTTTAAGAGGGTTAAGATGCGGGGCGCCTGAGTGGCTCAGTGGGTTAGGTCATGATTTCAGGGTCCTGGGATCGAGCCCCGCATCGGGCTGTCGGCTCAGCAGGGAGCCTGCTTCCTCCTCTCTCTCTGCCTGCCTCTCTGCCTACTTGTGATTCTCTCTCTCTGTCAAATAAATAAATAAAATATTAAAAAAAAAAAAAGAGGGTTAAGGTGCAGGGGAGAAGCTAACCTTGCAGGAGGGGTATAGAAGGGATGGGATAGGGAACACAAGAGAGGCTTTCGCAGACGACTAGAAAATGTCCGGTCCCAAGGAGAGTAGGCTGAGAAAGAGAAGATCAGAGGTAAAAACTGCTTTGTGCAGATTTTAGGAGAAATTTGTCAGAAGCTATGATTAGAAGCATTTGTAAAAAGGAGAGAGCTGTCCAGAAGTGCAACTCTTCAAGTTGAAGAGTCTGCCTTTAGATGTCACTACAACCTCACTCCTGCATTTCTGAAATTCCCGTGAAGGATTGGAATAGTTTGACTCTAGCCCATACCCACCATAGCCAGTTCCAGGAGATGCTGTATATTATTATCGAAATGTCTTCGCAGAGGCTGTTGTGCAGTGGTCCCAGCAAAGCTGATTAGGGAAGCAGCTTGACTCCCCATAACCCTTCTGCCAGCCCCAAGCCCGCTGCCCACAGTCCCCTTATTCACCGTGGAGATAGGCCTGGAGCAGGCAGGACCATGACCGGAACACAGCAAATGCAAATGAAATACACAGTCCCCCATCCAGTGGGATGGCCAGGATATTGACCAGCTTCCCGGGGAACCCAGAGTGGTCCATACTCTTCTTCCTTCCTCCGAGCAGCTTCACTCACTTACACTCATTTAAAACTCATAGCTCTTATTTAGGAATATGGCTTTTGTTTTGTTTTGTTTTTGCTTTTATCCTAGAAGGAAAAAAAAATATATATCTATATATCTATATCCCCAGATAATACATTTCAGAAAGAGTAGAGTAGCATTTCAGGATTCCTACGAACCCAAGCGGGTAATATTTCTTAAGTTCACAGCAGTTTCTTTGGAAGAAAATAGGCCAACAGAAATGTGACCACCTCATCTCAGCCCTTATTTTGCCTACTTAAAGCCAGCATTTCTTTCTGTAGCAATACGACATTTGGGCTTGAATTACTTTTCCACAGGGAGGCATGGCAAATGCTCGCAATTCAAGAGCCATGTATCCAAAAAGTCCAACTAACTATTAGACCAAAACTAACTCTGATAACTGGCATCCAAACTAGAATCTGGGGAAAAAAAAAAAAAAAAAACTTAGACAAATCAAATATCCAGTGAAAACATTACCAAATGCTACACAACGCAACTGCCTATACATTTCTAATCAGTATTCATTTCCTGTCCTTAAAATAAACAGAAAACAGATTTCTCCGTTTTCCCTAAAATCAATCTTTTGCAGTATCTGTCAGTTGCTTTTTCCCAATTAGTATTCTACATTCATTATTTTCGTTGTAAGTTAATTTTTTTAACATACCTTGGCACGCATGTTTCATTCAATACTTGTAAATGAAATGACAGACTTAACACTGTGTTCCGTGAGGCCGCCAAACTTGTAACTTTGTTAATGAATTGCGATGAATCAAAGATACCTTATTAATTATTGCTTGCCTGGTAGGTAAAGCTTTGGCTTTTCACCTCACTGGCCCAGAGAACAAGATTGCCTTTGGCCATGTCCAAGGGGCTCATTAAGGCATCTCTGGGGAACACGAAGAAATTGTTAGTGGAAGGCACTGGTCAGTGCCTCTCCCAGAGACCCAGCAGGGAAAGGAAGCTCTCATCACGGAGAACTAACAAGACTGCGTGTACTACACCTGTAATCAAACTGGCCTCCAAATGCCTGGAGACCCCTGCGCTCTCTTTGTGATTTGAGAAGTTATCTGAAAATGCTGAATCCAATCCATAATTGATGCGTGCACGCAATTATAATCCTCCAGATAGCTAAAAACTGTTGTAGTTGCAAGCCTCGAGGAGCGGTAAACTTTAACATGCATGGCATAAACTAAGATATTTGATATAATAAAAGAGAAAACGAGTTTGTTTCCTGCATTGGCAGCAGGGAGGTCGTTGAATAGATGCCTGTTTTTCTTAATGAGTGTAATTATGTACAGCTTTTTGACAGCCAGTAGACTGGGGTATAGGCATTATTATAAGAAATGTATTTCAAGTCGTTTACATTGTACATATATCTATATGTACCTAATTCCTTTTGTGCATAGAGTGGAAAGGTCTCTTCCAAGTAAGGTGAGCCATTAGACGCGGCCATTCATCTCAAACAGAGAACCGTGCTCCTCCTGCCAGTTTGGAAGGATTGGGATTGGGAATTCTGGCAATGGACTCATAATCACCAGCTACTTCATTCACTCACTCATTGTATTAAAAATATTTGTTAAACTTTCAAAATGGCAGGTCTCCCAAGATGGCTTTGTAATGAGGCTGCAAAGTCCATGGGTTGATGTGCTGGGTGCTCCAATGCGGTCAGTCAACAGTGTTTATTGATTGCTCACTGAGGGCTGAATGCGAGGCTGGGCCAACCTTTAGCAGCAGGAATTGGTATTGGATGTCAATGCAAAGGAAGCCTGAAATGTCACTGGTACACTAAGCTGGAGATGCCATTCTAGTGAATCACTTTCTGAACCCAACAGACAAACGACATGGGAAAAGGGAGGACATGGCTCCCTACACATATTGCTATGGATGTAAATTTCCCTCAAGGTAAAGCGTCCTAAACTTCTTTCTCAAGGTCAGCAGAGAATAAATACTCTGAGTGGTGATGATGCTCAGAAACATGGCATCTAGCTGTGGGGCAGGCCTTGATAAGTTTCTGGTTTATTTGGCCAGACTGGGATTGGTTCTTGAACTTCATACATTTCAGGTCATTACAAGGGGAGAAAAATACAGCGTAGTAATAGACCACGAGCATAAGAATCCAAGATTTTCTCATGACTAAGGATTAACTCTGAATATTACACATTTGGTTAAATTAAAATTGTATGCATTTATCTTGGACGTTGAATTTAAAACGAAAACAAAACTCTTAAATCGAGTAAGAGGTCTAAAACAATCTCATTGGCCAATGGTCATATAAGACAATTTTAATTTTTTTGCTCCTCTCCTTAAAGGCTGCTTATCATTTGAAATTAATACTTAACTATGTTAGCTTAGAAAATATACATAGTTTGAATGGATAGGATAAGTTGTATCTATAAATCATATAGACCTACCAGGTTATTTTTTTAAATCCTGTCTTCAGAACTTCTAATACTTCCCAAAATAGCAAAAAAAAAAAAAAAGAAAAAAAAGAAAAGCTGAGGAAAATTTGATTACTTTAAAAAATGTACCCGAGCTTATGGACAAACTGTAATGTTTAGAGTTGAAATCTAGTCAAGCTTTTCAGTTAAAATAATGGATCTCATTCCATTGAGAGTAATAAGATAACAAAAAAATATTTAGTATGGAATTTGGAGATATAAAACATATTTGCTATAGGATCAATTCCCCCCAAAATCAAAATATGAAACGCACATGCTTGAGTTAACTTCTTGTTAATATATAATTCATATAAAATGAAACTCATGCTACTTTCTAGAAATCTGTATACACCAGTGATCCTCAGTGTTTTATTCTGTTATTGTTTTTTAATCTTACGATATTCTCTGAGGAGACTTTTCAGGTATTATTTTTCTAATTGTTCCCTTCCCATGACTTTTTATTAGCAAAAATATACTGTGTATCTGGTGATGCAGTGTGGCCTTTTAGATAGTCCATAAACCATTATAATGTCCAAGATTATTTTTTCACCCCCCCCCCAAGAATCCATTTCACCCCCTTGGGGGCGATATTGCCCCTGTTGAGAATGGCTGGCCTATGCTAATTCTTATTTCCAGACAGGGTATGGATATGATTTCTGGAACAATCACATCTCTTTTTCCTCTTATCAGTACATCATAGCTAAGTGATAAACAGAGAAACTTTAAAAAATGTTTTTGAAGGTCCTGGAAGGCGGAATGGCATGAAAGAAGGTGAGCGTTCATTTGGGGGTCATAGGTTCATTCTGCATATGCTGTCAAGTGAAAAGTTTTCCAACGGCACCCCTCAGTTGGGTGTGCCCTTGCACACGACCGCTACGTTGGAGCAAGGCTGGACGTTAGCAGCCCAAATAAACCCATACCCACCCACCCACCGCCTTCCCAGCTGGTCAGCTGACCTGCGACGTGGCTCTCCCAGTAGTCCCAGTCCTGAAAGCCGAGCAGGTGAGGAACAGTGTGAATGCTTTTGATGTTACCAGCTCCCATTTGCCACCCAACTTTTTCCCCTTCCAAAACCTCTTAGCAAACTTCAAAGGCCTCCTTGCTTCTTGCCTTAATCCAGTGCACTGAGACCTCTAGTTCAAAGAACTTTCCTTAAACCCTCTTCTTAAACTGCAACCCAAACTTTTTTTTTTTTTTTTTTTCCTTTCCTTTCCACAAAGTAGCAATTACAGCTCCTTTGCGTGGCGATCGGGCTCGGCCGATCCGCTCCTGCTATTAATTAATCTCACAAAGGGGGCTCATTTCCTGGCATTCAAATTGACAAGAGAGCAGAGAACAGAAAACCCTTTCAAGCAGTTCCAGCTCACCGAGGGGAAGAGGTATCAGAGGGGAGAGCCCCACAGTATTTGAGGTGGAGGGCACATTTGATACTCCCTGTACATTCTGCTGATTGAAAGATTTTGGTTCACGGAGAGCTCTTTGCTAATCTTCTACCTGCAAAGCTTTACACAGAAGGCAGCGCGGTACAAATGTAGCTAAATTTTGACTGCGAAGATTTACAGGAGCTGCTTTCCCATCTCAGCCTTAGCGAATGCATCTTCTCGAGCATTTCACTTCCCTTTAAACAGAAAGCGTTCACTTTCCTCCCACAGAAAAGCCCTTGGAAGAGGAGGAGATGAAGAGAGGCAAGAAAGCAACATAATAGACAAGAGATTAAAGCTTTTTATTCAGTATCTCTTTCGTATTCAAATTGTGCTAAGGGCTCCGTGAAAGTTAGAAGCGAGCTTGTTCAGGAGGGCTTCTAAAGTGTGTACATGGATTTCATGGGAATAGAAAAGAAGCCACAGCCTGGGTAATGAAAGAAAGATAAGATGTCCTATATAAAACAACTCAAGAGTGGTTCAATTACTTCAGCAAACCATCAAGGCGAGCTTTGAAGATTTGAGAAAACACTGTTAAAATTTAACAAAAAACTCATGTTGCAGGTTTTGTACCAATAAATGTTTGTGTACTCTGTGAATGGCTTAAGCTATATTCCCCCTACATGAATATTGTTTACTAAACCAATGCATTTTGCTGGTACCAGCTATAGAAAAGAGTCCTCTCTCAGAAAAGAAAAAAAAAAAGAAGAAGAAAAGAAAAAAAAGATAGAAATTACTCTGAATCATTTGTAGTCAGAGCTTAAAAAAAAAAATCAGGTGTCTTTGATTAAAAGAAAATATACTTGTGAATCAGAGGTCCCTCTGAAAAAAGGGTCCTCTCTCAAAAAAGAAAAAAAAAAAAGAAGAAAAGAAAAAAAGATAGAAAGAAATTACTCTGAATCATTTGTAGTCAGAGCTTAAAAAAAAATCAGGTGTCTTTGATTAAAAGAAAATATACTAAATATATAAACTAAATATATAACTAAAACTTGCAGTTTTAGTTAACATTGGGTGGTTGTGTTTGGACACAGATTTAATGCATACAGTGCGACCAAATGTTGTCAGCGAAAGTCCATAAAGAGAAAGGGATTTTTTTTTTTTACACATACCTGCATTTGTAAGGTCAAAAACGCTTTGTTAAACTGAAGCCAAAAGCTTCTGCTTGTGTATGGAACAAGAGAAGAAACAGCCTCGAATATTGTTCAGGGAGAAAGCTGAACTGTGAGGGCCTCCAAAAATTTTCAAACTCAAGTCACGCTGAGTAGGACGTTCTCATCCAATTTGGAGGATAGATGGATTCTTTAAGCAGAAGACAGGTATGTCTTCAAAAATATCCCCTTCCTTTTGTTAGAATGGACAGTTGTCTCGTTTGATATTCAACCCCACTGAGATCTTACCTATCCTGTGATACTGAATCAACCTTGGACCTTTTTAGGATCTTTCTTTCTTTCTTTCTTCTCTTTCTTTCTTTCTTTCTTTCTTCTCTTTCTTTCTTTCTTTCTTTCTCTCTTTCTTCTTTCTTTCTTTCTTTCTTTCTTTCTTTCTTTCTTTCTTTCTTTCTTTCTTTCTCTCTTTCTTCTTTCTTTCTTTCTTTCTTTCTTCTTTCTTTCTTTCTCTCTCTCTCTTCTTTCTTTCTTTCTTTCTTTCTTTCTTTCTTTCTTTCTTTCTTTCTTTCTTTCTTTCTTTCTTTCTTTCTTTCTTTCTTTCTTTCTTTTTTCCTGGTGGCTTCTTTTTCCTGTGCATATATTAACCGTTCTTCATATCTCCAATCAGAAATGCAATAAAACTTCAGTTCATGGAAAATTCTTTTAAAAGAATTTTCAAAAATCATTCTAAAGGACTTAAAAAGTGAATAATGTACCCCCTCCTTAAAGTTTTGTCTGAAAACTATAGTAAAAATAAGCTTGAATGCTGATCCTTGTATGCAGTTCAAAGAGATTAATACAGAAATTCCGATTTTTTGATCAAAGGTAGTTTTTTTAAAGATGACCTAAAAATTGTCTCATCGCACCTATGAAACTTTTTTGGTTCAGGTAGGGCAAGAATTCTGACTCTGGCCAAATGCAACAAATTTTGTGCAATTGAAGTCAATGTTATGGAATCAGATGTTCGTACATTATCGTATGAACAAACTCAAGTTTGATGCTGTACACGATGGGATTAATTTTTCAAAACCTTAGTGAATGGATCTTAGCCAGTGTCTAGAAAAGTGACCCACATTTAGTTTTAGCTCTTTAACTAAAAAAAAGTACCTTTTGCAAAAGCCCAGCCAAATAGAGCACTGTTAAGTTAAAAAAGAAAGGTAGCAAATGCAATTTAAAAAGGAAAACGGTAGCTTTATGATAAAGAGACCCTTGAGTAATTAGAAACCTTGGAAACCAGGAAGTCCCTGTGGTCCCTGACCCCAGCCGAGTGCCACATAGAATCAGAGTTACCCGAGTGGCCACAGGTGGTGGTCTGCAGCTGGTGGAGGGCACGAGGGTCCTTCCCACTGACCCCAGGACTCTGTGGTTGGATAGTGGCTTCACTACAGCGATCACGGGGCCCTGGCAGAAACCTTAGCCTTCCCATGTACTCAGAGCCACCTCTGGAGCATGGCTCTGATGACACACGCACACCAGATGCAGGAGGGGCTGGGCAGCCGACAGGAACACTTAGTGCAGAGAGGCATAGAGCTCAAAAAGAAACAGAAACAGAGGGATTTCAAGATTTTTCCCCCCTGCTGTTTTATCCCTTGTGATACCCAAGTGAGTCTTGGCCACTTCTGCAAGACAGGAAACAACGTATCATAGCCTTTGTCAGCGACCATCTCGACATTGACCATGGTTCCTAAGAAGACACAGAAGATTTGTCAAAAAAGAAAAAAAAAACATTCTAAGCAGCTCTCCATAAAACTGATGCTCACAGGGTTGAAGGCGATACTTTTTGATAATAATAATTATACATGAAAAATATTACCGAAAAAAATCGGAGGCAGGGTGTTTTATTTTTCTGTAATCATCATATGGTAGTAAACCCAATGAGTTTAAAGTAGGAAATCTTCCTTGCAGCCCTACTACACCAACAGCCCAGATGCATTATTGGACGTAGATGTCGTGAATGCATTCACGACGTCCCGACCTAAGTAGTACACTGCATTTGCCAGTCTCCATAATCAATATTAAATGCTGTGTGATCAAATCTACTGCAGTACTCAGTATCTAATATAGAGAGGACTAAATGAAAGAAATGGCTGGGCGTAATCCAGCCCTGCTGTAGCCATGGAAGAAAATAATCAAAAAGTAACTGGAGATGATAGGGTAATATATTTTCCCTCTGAGAAATCAAGCTGTAATTAGATTGTACAATGAATTAAGGAATTCGCAGAATCTTGTGTGCAACAATAAAATAAAATCAGGTTTAAATATTACTTATCATAGGCCCATCTTTTAGCCGATGCATTTAGGGGGAAAAGCCCAGGCTTGGAGAACATGAATGATAGTGCACTCGGGGACAAGTACCTCTGACCTTGAGCTCTTCAAAGTCACTTTCCCTTCTTAAGAAACATAGCCACTTCTTTCTTTTTGTACTGTTTAATTTTTTTTTTTTTTCAAAATTCTCATTGTCTCTCTTTTGCTATTTCTCCGTGTCTGTTTCTACCTCTGTGTTGGTCTTGGTCTCTTTCTGCCTTTCCCTCTGTCTGTCTCTCTCACACACACATACCCCCCTACACACACACACGCACATACACTACTATGTGAGGACAGAAACTTGGCAGTGCAGGTATTTTTGCCCATTAAATTCTCTTAATCTTCCTTCTGTTTAGACTTAAATATACCCAAATCTGTCCCCATATTATTAATAGAACCAAGAGAGCACTGATATGTCGTATTTCAACCCATAGCGCATTTCCCCACAAATATGGGAGGATTCAGATTTCGGAGGCCTTTATCTTATCACTGAATAAATAAGTGATATCCTGGGTCATTTAAAAAAAAATTTTTTTAAGATTTTTATTTATTTTAGAGAGAGAGAAAGAGCACTAGTGAGAGGGGCAGAAGGAGTGGAGAGAGAATCTCAGGCAGACTCCCTGCAGAGCACAGAGCCAGACATGAGCTCAACCCATGACCTTGAGGTCATGACCCGAGCTGAAAAACCAAGAGTTAGATACTCAACTGAGTGCACCCCCCAGACACCCTCTACCCTGACACATTTTTAAAGGTATTATCGGACTTCATTGGTTATGAGAAGTATGTTTTAAGAATGACAGTGATCTAGATTCTGACTGTTGGCCCTTTGGAGCACGCAATATCTTTCTGCAAAGTACGGGTATATGGTTAAATCAACATAAAACGTAGTAGAAATTCCCAATTATTGTTAGAGCAACAGGGATATATTATAAAGAAGAATAAACAGTACGAGGAGGATTCAGGGGAAATTTTTCTTCTAAAACCAAAATTAATTAAAGTTTATTCCTTTCTTAAATAAGCAGCTATTAAGGCCCCAAATTGCACACAACTTTTCTATGTAGGTATTAAAGCAATTTCCAAGCTTCTGAGTGTGCAGTAAGGAATGACTGCTGTACTAAGATACCCTAATGGATACCATTAGATCATCAGGTCACAGGGGGTACAATCTTATTCATTGTTAAGAAAGCCAGAGCTTTTAAAAGTCAGAATCTTAGCAGTCAAGTTTGTTAAAACAAGACTCCCTCTGAAGGATTCCTAGTATCTCCGGGACTTACAGAAGGGGTTTCCTCAAGGGAACCTAAGCCCTTTGCAACTGCCAAAAGAACATAATAGATTCTGCACTAAGTGTCTTGGCTTTTTTATGCTTAATTTATTAATGAATCCTGATCCAGCTTGATTGCATCTTTATAAGCTTGGAGTGAATTCTTTTTTATTGGGAAGCAAGGCTTGCATATGCAACATATGTCAACAGGTCTTTTACTATGAAGGGACATTTGTCCTTCCTATTGTTAACTTGAAGACAGGGCCAGAAGTAAAATCTTCTCACTGAAATATAGTTAGGATGTAAGGATCAGCAGGAAAGTAAACTCAAACCTGAACAAGAATTGCCACCAAAGGTTCTGGAAGCTCTGTCCCACTACCACTCCCCCTAGAATGGGAGCATTGTGTAGGCAGATGCCCCATCTCCTCACCCCAGATTTCCCAGAGCATAGAAGAATACCTACACTTAGCAAATGCTCACTAATTATTTGATGTGTAAAGCCTAAAGACAGATTTTTCTGTTTTTGCTTATGTGACTGAATTCATCAAGCAAAGCCAACATGGTTTCTTTTATCTTCTTTCTGGATGGCTCCACTAGCTAGAATGGTTTAAGTAATTTCTTCAAGGAGATACTGATTTAGGAAGTCACAGGAATAACTCAATTAGTCCTTATCCTCTCACTTGATTATGGAAGCCCCTCATGGCCAATGCATTCTTCTTGCTGAGGACATAGTGTTGTGACAGAGCTGCTTTTTATCAGAGAGATTCTGGAACTTCACTTCAAATCATAGTGCTTTCTGCCTTGTAGCTAACTCAAAAAATGATCAACGTTTGAAGAAAGGGGAATAGAAGCCCCCTGCTTGTCATCCTGAGGGTAATGCAGAGAGATTTCTTATCCCACCTATAGGTAGAATGGCACATTGACACCAGCTTCCTGAAGCAATGGCCCTCCTAAGCACAGACACACACAGAGAAAATATTGGTGAATTTAGGCCTACGCTCAAGATTTGGCGTGGGTGGGTCATTCGAATGCCCAAACAAATATGCCCAGAAATCTGATTTTCCGGTAAGGCAGGAGAGTAACTCAGCTCGGAAATCTATGTCAGATCTCTCAATATATCCTTATCACGTATGAGAATAATGTTTTAGTGCACAGATATCCCGATGTGTACTTTGGGATTTCATTTGCACTAGAATTGTGGAAGGGTAACACAGGAAAATATTAAATAAAAAAATTTAACATCTCTACAAAGGTTTTATGTAGATTAAGATTTATTTCAGTCTTGGGGCACCTGGGTGGCTCAGTGGGTTAAAGCCTCTGCCTTCGGCTCAGGTCATGATCTCAGGGTCCTGGGATCGAGCCCCGCATCGGGCTCTCTGCTCAGCAGGGAGCCTGCTTCCCCCTCTCTCTCTGCCTGCCTCTCTGCCTACTTGTGATCTCTCTCTGTCAAATAAATAAACAAAATCTTGAAAAAAAAAAAGATTTAGTTCAGTCAGCTAAAAAATAAAAACGTAATAATGTAAGGTAGAAAATGATATTCTTTTTTTAAAGATTGTATTTATTTATTTTAAAGAGAGAAAAAGTGGGGGTGGGGAGGTATGGAGGGAGAGGGAGAGAGAGAATCTCAAGCAGACTCCACACTGAATGCAGAGCCCGATATGGGCTCGAGCCCATGACCCTGAGTCGAAATCAAGAGTTGGATGCTTAACCAGGTGCCCCCAAAATGACACCCTTTAAAGGAATTCTTGCCATGATTTCTTAGAATGAAGCAAAAAATTTGCTTGAAAGAATCCTTACCTATTTATCGTGTGCTATCGTAGTATAGGTACAGACAGCGCTTTAAGAGACAGTCCTTTGCATTTAAAAGAAAGAAGACTTACAGTAATCAGAATGATTAGGGTCATATTACCAATACCAAAAAAAATCATTTTTTAATATATCAAATTTAATTCCTCTCTATGTTATGAAGTTTTCATAACTAACCAAATTTGTTATACTTGTAACATTTTGCAAGCTATAGAATACATTTTAATTAACCCTTAATAACAATATCCTTATTAAACAGAAACCTCATATTATCATTTCCTGTTTCACAAGAAATATAGGCAAATTATGAAATGAGAATTTTTCGAGTGAAGGCTTTCCTATAATTTCAGCCAT
The DNA here is from genome assembly GCA_028534135.1 of Potos flavus. Lineage (NCBI taxonomy): Eukaryota > Metazoa > Chordata > Mammalia > Carnivora > Procyonidae > Potos > Potos flavus. The sequence goes on from CM052885.1 coordinate 72,965,590, forward strand.
CATTTTTAAAATAGAGATCTGCATGGGCCAATGTCCAGTTTCCACATTGTTATAAGTAATTCTGGTTCAGCAAAAGTGAACTTGAAAGTTTGAAAGGGAAGTATTTCAAAGGACTTACAAAAAGACAACTGGAAAGAAAACAAAACATTTAGTTCCTCAGTATATTAGTAAAAAGTATCACTATGGAAATTCTTACTCATCTGTGTTCCTCTCAGCCAATAACAAAGGGGATTGTGTCTCCTGCTGGCACAACTGAGTGCTGTGGGTATGGAGTGTGGGCTGTGATGATCCGAGGGCCTTTGGCTTTTCACTTGTTACTCTACCATTGTTCTCCTCTTCTGTAGGACTTCCCGTCAGTACACAAAGTTCCCGGCTCCTCTTCTGATGGTTTTAAAAGTCATATATGGATGAAAAGTTATTCCACTTTTAGAATGGGGATTCACACTTAATGAAGTTCAATTTTTCAGTGGCTCTGTGATTGTGTTTGGTGGTTAAAAGATACCAAAGACTGGTTTTACAACTGGTGCACTGCCTTTAATGCTGTTATTTATTACTTGGCAAACATGTTTTGGTCATATACACATATGTCTTGGAGAAAAAATGGCCGCCATTTCACAGTATTATGATTTACACAGATAGTGTAATTCCAACATAAACATATGTAGGTTCTTTAACTTGGTAAGTTGCAATTTTTACTTTCTAGAAATTGTATTTGTTTTTGGAGAGAATATTTAATGCCTTGAATATCTGAAAGTGTTCACTAAGTGAGGAGAGCTCAGGCATGATGTGGATATTTTTGCTAGATTGGGGAGGGGGAAGGCAAAGAAGGAGAAGTAAAGATGGGGAGGAGAGACAAAGAGACAATGTGAAGAGAACACAGATGGCCAGAAATTATTGAAGTTTAGGAAAAAGCACAGTCTGGGGCTGGCATCAGGCTTGGGTCATAATTCCTTGAAAGGATTGCCTTCTTAGTTTGGATCCCTCGGGCCTATAATCTAGGGGCAAAGGAAGATTGAGGGTGGAGGCTGTTTTGACCTCTGGCTGCTTGTGGAGGTAGGGAGAGTGTTCTGGGCACATGTGTGCCCCTCAACTCCCTAAATCCCCCAAGTGTGGGTGTTTGTGTTATACTCGTTGTAGTCTATAGACCTAATTTTTAATGTTGATGTTTGGAAAATATGCAAAATATGTGTTATCGATAAAGTTGAAATACTTGCAGGATTTGTAAGTCTTAAAATTTATTGGTTACTCAACAGTCCTAATTTACTTTATAGGTCATATCCTGCTGATAAACGAGAGGAGATTAAATGATCACACAGCATGGAGATGAGCAAAATGTGGGAGGCTGTTGGTCAAGAAAAGTCCACGAGCAGAAAGAACCAAGAGAGGGTGCTGAGGACCAAGACGTATCTGGACACAGAGAAGACCAAACTAGCCCATCACGAGGAAGTTAAAAGCAAGCAAAGCACATCAAACCTTCTGCTTAAAGCTGTGCATATAAATAAACCCCTGGCTGATTACACCAACTCCCTTCTGCGCCTTTCTGCAACCCTTGCTTTGGTGGACTCATTGAAACAAAGCATTTTGTTTGCTAAACATGGAAGTCTACTATATTTTCTGATAATTTTGTGAGGCATGTCTTCTTTCTCAAATACCTTGATTTTTTTTCTAATTTAATAATTAATCATCTCATCTTTGATTTATGGAGAACTTGACTTTCTAAAGAAGTATGGGTACCCTGGGGTGCCTGGGTGCCTCAGTCAGTTAAGCCTCTGACTCATAGTTTTGGCTTTGTGCTCAGGAGGGAGTGTGCTTGAGATTCTCTCTCTCCCTCTCCCTCTGCCCCTCCCCTGCTCACACACACTCTCTGCCTCTCTCCAAAATAAATAAGTAAATCTTAAAAAAAAAAAAAGCATGGACACACCCTTTAAAAGCTTATAAACTAATACTCCAGTAAAGCAAAAAGCCAATTCCATCTTTTTCTGAAGAGGAGGTATCGTTTTGGTGAAATAGAATAAATAAATAACATTACATAATGACAAAAAACAAACAAACAAACAAACAGAAAACTACACAGGCAATTTTAGAAATTCATAAGGATACCTAAAGGGGCACCTGGGTGGCTTAGTCGGTTGGGTGGCTAACTCTTAATTTTGGCTCAAGTGGTGATTTCAGGGTCATGGGATCGAGCCCCCCAGTGGCCCCCAGGTTCATTGTGGAGTCCCCTTGTCCCTATCCCTTCCTCTCTGCCTCTCCCCCTGCTCGCACCTGTGCACTTGCTCTCTCTCTCCCACTCTCTAAAATAAATAAATAAAATCTTTAAAAAGTAATACCTAAAGAGACAGAAAGGTAACTTCTTCACTCTAGTTGAAAAAATAGCAATTTGATTCTAAGATTTAAAATTATCTCACACCTTTTTTCTGTTTTTTTAAACAAATTGGAACTCAATGGAAAGATCAGGGCTGGTGATATAAATTTGAGAGTTCTACTTTAAGGTCATACAAGTGGACAAGATCACCAAGGGTCAGAGAAAAAAGACTGAGAGACCAGAGTCAAGTGCAAAGGAGGCCTGGGCAGCACCTTCATTTCAAGGTCAAGCCGAGGATGGTGACCACCAAAGACTGAGAAAGAACAGTTGAAGAGGTAGATAGGAAAACCAAGATGGCAGCCTGGATACCAAGAGAAAAGTCTATTTCAAGAAAGACAGATTGTAGTTTCCAAAGATGGCCAACATGATAACTCCCATACCATACGCTTTTGTTACAATGTGACCTTGCCACTTCCTCGCTAAGAAGTGGGATATATAAATGATACAACTTATTCTTGAATACATATTTCTCTCTCTATAAAACTCTTTAAGTGATATAGTCTTGAAATTCGACATCATTTATCATCGAAATTTTATTAAAATATTTATACATAGATAATTCAAAATGTACTGCCTTAAGTATATGAGGAATCCCAAAACTCTTTCTGCAAGAAGGCAAAGCACTTTTCAAGATAATTAATTTTAGAGTTGACGTGTATTATTTTTACATTTCAATAAGTTGCATATTATTATAAGATCAGCGAAGTACCCAGATGGAATTGCGTTTGAACATTGTCGAGCATGGAATACTGTGCATTTTTCCAATGGACTCCAATTATGGAAATACCTGCACCGTATAAATTTGTGCTGACCCACTGTGAAATTATGTTGTGTTCAATAGGCCTTAAAATTTCTCATTTCTCACCTGTGGGTGAAGTGTTCTACTTGCTATCAACTACAGTATGACATACTTGCATTGAAGAAGATAAACCATAGGAAGCTATTTAAAATATTTTGTATTATTCATCCCACGATATACGTCCTTACTTACATGTGTTCTGTCACTTAAACTTACCAATTGCATTCTTCAGATCTAACATAAAATCGTGCCAAAATATGTAAAGAGACAAAGATTTCCATTTACATAGGCTTAGAAATCGCAGGCCATTATTTGGAAATAGTCAGAGGTTAAATGTCAAACAGTTCAAAACGCTTCAGTTATTTTTGCTTCACATTTCTGTTCGAGAGAGGAAAAACATATGGTGTCAAAGTAACTAACCAGGGCTAAGTGAAGGCAACAAAAAGCTGGGGTAAAAAGAATCCATTATCTTTTTTTTTTTTTTTTTTAAAGATTTTATTTATTTATTTGACAGAGAGAAAGAGACCACAAGTAGGCAGAGAGGCAGGCAGAGAGAGAGGGGGAAGCAGGCTCCCTGCTGAGCAGAGAGCCCGATGCGGGGCTCGATCCCAGGACCCCTGAGATCATGACCTGAGCCGAAGGCAGAGGCTTAACCCCCTGAGCCACCCAGGCGCCCCAAGAATCCATTATCTTGATGTTTTGTCTTCAGTATGAAAATACTGAGCATTATAGCACCATTGTGATCATGATGATGATAAACTGAATTTTTCTTGATGTTTGAATTTATCTTGATGTTTGGAACTAAGTTGTTATACGCAGATTTTTTTAGATTGCATAAAAATGTGATATTACAGTTTTCGTTATTAAAATGTAAAGAGATTTTCTTCAATTTTAATATGAAAAGCTATGTCAGTGATATTAACATCTCTGTGATGGGAAGACGAGATGAGGGGTTTTATTAGTGGCAAATGCACCAAATGAATGTGTACTGAAAATCTCTGTTGTGTGCCTCTCCTCTTTAACCCTTAATCACTTCCGGAAGCAGTCTATTGGCGCTAGTTTCCTATCTCAAGTAAAGGAGTGCTCTGGAGAGAGAAATTGTTGATTGAAAGGAGGTTTCCTACTCAGGTTTGGTTTAGAAATGGAATAATAATTTCTGATCTCATTTTACACTTATTTTCACCAAATTGGGGCTATCCTGAATCTTATGCTCCTACAGAAAGTAAACCATATGCCGTACTCTGCGAGGTCGTTCAGACCACGCGCAGCTCCTTGTTACGACAAGCATAAATCAGTGTGAAACTCACAGACTATAACTTATATTCAATTTATTACTATAGACACATTTATTGGGATAGAATTTTTACAGTCTCATAATATTCTGAGAAGCTCACCATAAACTATTAACGAGAGAGGAACACTATTAATAATGAACATCCCAGAGCAGTTATTTTCTGAAAGTTTTGACCCTGAGAATGAAATTAGTTAAGATGGGATAATAAACATATACCCTTAATCTGCTAAAATACCTGAAAAGAAATGTATCAACCTGATATCATCATTTCAGAAACATAAATTGCATTCAGAATTTTGTTAAGTGTGAAGGCTTTTAATTATTGATACCCTTGTATTATATTATAAAATATTGATTCTTGTTACCATTTTTGAACATGTTAAACCATTCCTGATCTTCTGTCGTCATTCCAGGGTGATTTGATATTTTCAGAATCATCTTTTGTGGGTTTTTGTTTGTTTGTTTGTTTCAAGTTTTTATTTAAATTCTGTTTAGTTAACATACAGGGTAATATTAGTTTCAGGAGGAGAACTCAGTGATTCATCACTTACCTATCACAGTGCTCATTACAGGTGCCCTCCTTAATCCCCATTACCCATCTAGCCCATCCCCCACAAAATTTTAACTCATTTCACTTAATTTAGGTCACCTGGTTTAAATGATTTTAACGTATTAACTTTTACTTGATATTTTTTCCAGTAATATTTTTTAGAAATAACGACCACATCAGTTAAGTGTATTATCACTGCTCTCACGTGGTATTGCAACCTTAATAAAAGTGACTTAATTAACTTGTCAGCCTTTATCAACTGCTGAGTAAATAGATAAGCCACACTTCAGTGGCTGATTTTTTTTTTTTTTTCATTTTGCTTTATGCTGATTCTGGCTGCCGAAAGTACACTCATGTTTATAGGCCTCTTCATCGATCCATCACCGAGGAACCCAGCTGATGTTGCCTTTCCTCAGGTAATAGGACGGTGTCAGTGAGGGGGCATCCACACACACACACACCTTCATAAAATAACATATTGTGAACTTTCAAGATTTCTCTGCAGCAAGAACATAGTAGCTGGACTCACATGAAATTGCTAATATTTGTTGTTGTTTTTTTTTAAAGATTTTATTTATTTATTTATTTGACAGAGAGAGAGAGAGAGAGAGAGAGAGAGAGCTCACAAGTAGGCAGAGGCAGGCAGAGAGAGAGGGGGAAGCAGGCTCCCTGCTGAGCAGAGAGCCCGATGCGGGGCTCGATCCTAGGACCCTGAGTTCATGACCTGAGCCGAAGGCAGAGGCTGTAACCTACTGAGCCACCCAGGCGCCCCTGATATTTGTTTTGACTTACAAAGAATGTGTAATTTTGAGGTCTACGTGCCTACATATTCACCCTCATTTTCATTTATAATTAAGCAAGAGAAAAACAATCTTACTCTGATTTCCCATAGCCAAAACAGTTCTCCTGATGCCTGATGTCCTGCCAAGCAGCGTGGACGTTCGCTTACTCGCACCCCTCTCCATCTCTTACTCATTTGCAAAGGTTGTCCGGGATTTTTTTCCTTTTGAGATTATGCTGGCAGGCATACACATATGTGTGCCCACACAGGCACACGGACACACATGCACACATACGTGCATATTTCATAACAATGGGATCGTGAGAAGAATGTGTTTAAATGACTTCATTGGCCAGTATTGAAAAAGACTCTGAGAGTAAGTAAAGCTACCAGACGTTACCAGTAATGGGAGAGAAGCAGCAGGAAACTGGGAGAGGTATGGGTGCCCAAGAACCCCTCCATATCCTGAAGTCACACGCTGGAAGCTAAAAGGATTTGGGGGTCAACTCAGGACTTTCCCAGGACTCTTTTCACCTCTTGCTTAAATCTTAATTCTATTTGCAGCCTTATTTCCTATTACCATGCAACCTAGCATATTCACAGGCTCTGGGGATGAGAATATAGATACCTTTTATGGACTATTATTCTAGGTATCACACCCCATATACAGATTGGATCAGACCACGCCATGGCTTGAAATGTTATATAACCATTTGCTTACATTCTATAGGGATCTCTTGAAATAAAGTGAGATCATATGATTCCTCTGCTCAAAATCCTCCAGTGGTTTCCAGTTTCTCTCTGAGATAATAACAAATTACTTGAAATGGACTCCGAAGCTCTTTAGGATGTGTCCTCCTATTAATGACGTATCTCCTAGCACTCTCCCTGTTCCTTCTGGCTCTGCTGGACTCCTCGCTATTTCTCAACACACGAGAAGCCTTCTTGTCTCAGGGCCTTTGCACTTGCTGTTTCCTCTGCCCGAACCACATCTTCCCTGATATTTATACAGTCACCTCATTTAATCCTTTGCTCAAATGTTGACATCCCTGTGAGAGCTTCCATGCTAGCCACTTTAACATGACAGTGACCTAGCCCTCACTGTCTCCGGCTGTACTTCTGTTTTTCATGACATTCATCAGAGTGTCACATTTTATTCCTTTTCCTTCTTCAAGATCTGCCTTTGCCCACTAGAATGTTAACTCCATGAAGGCAGAGATTGTTGTGTCTTTTGTTCACAGTCGTGTGTATCCCTAACACCTTGAATAGTGGATGCTCACTAGACCTATATTTAATTCATGTCCTATGGCATATGCCTCTTAGATATCCTATGACATGTTTAAATCTAAGATGTATGCATAATAAATCTCCATAATCCCTGCATATTGAAACTTACATCTAATTTTTTGTATACTGTAAATAGCAGTGCCCACAATTCGATTCAGCATTATTATTCATAAATGTTTATTGAGAATTACTATGTCAGGCATTGTAGTTCACATACTCTACCTTAGTTAATCCTATTTTTTAAATTACCATCTACCATGGCATCGACAAGTGCTAAGGTTAAGTATTGCTTTGGAAATGTTTGTCTTACATATAAGTTTATGCATGTATATGTGTGTGTGTGAGAGAGAGACAGGCAGAGACAGAGAGATTGTGTCTGAGCTCTATGAAAAGTTAATTTCTCACTGCATGGGTTACCCAAACTTTGAAAGACACTTCCATAGAGGCAGGGCAAGTATGGGACAGTACAAAAGATCGTAGAGAGGAAGTAATATGATGGCCTTAACATGAACAGAGTTCCTATAGAAAATATATAAGAGGTATTAAAAGCTAGGCATCAATTTTTCAATTGAGCAGAATTATCTCTTTTAGTAAGAGCTTGTTTCAATATGTAAACATAATGCCCTTCCCTAATTAGTAAGGAATCACATTAATGCTATAACTTCTATTGGAAAACTATCTGTGATCATATAACCATGGAAAACATCAGAAACATCTGATCATATGTGAGCCATTCATTTTTTAAATAACTGTCAATAAAACTAACCTTTAAACTTCTGTTATTATGGTTTCTTTAACTATACTCATGGAATGGCCTTTTTATGATAAAAACTTTGGGTCTTCGAACTGTAAGAGATTAACAACATTTAAATTCATTCTGGTTCTCAAATCTATGCAGAAACCCATAAGATATTCAGACACTTCTAGGTCAAATAGCTTTTTTCTAGCCCCAATAAAGTAAAATAAAGTAGGTATTGATGTATGGATATGATCATACTATTACTGGAATATGCCTAATTTTCCTCTCAGCATAGAAATATCATTCTCTAACGCAGAAATTGGACTGATGCACTGTCAAATTGTTGTAGAGTATGGCTTTTATTTTGCTATTTTATTGGTAGAATTAACAACAGTTTTGATAAATAATGCAACTATTGATTTTCGTTATATTTTCCATTATATCATTTTCAGTCTGACATTAGGGCAAAGATTTATTTTGAGGTAATTTGGAATTGTTGAACTGAATTGCTAATGAAAGTACCAAGGGGGGTTCCTGGGTGGTTCAGTAGGTTAATTATCAGCCTTTGGCTCAGGTCATGATCCCAGGGTCTTGGGATCGAGCCCAGCATTGGGCTTCCTGGTCAGTTGGGGAGTCTGTTTTTCCCTCTCTCTCTGCCGCTCCCCCCGCTCATGCTCTCTCTCACACTCTCCCTGTTCCTCTCTCTCAAATGAATAAATAAATAAAATCTTTAAAAAAGTACCAAGAAAATAAAAATGTGAAATGAAAGCCCTAGTGTAGTCAATCTGCCAGTCAATCAACTATCAACTGAGCCCACTCTTCCAGGCACAGTGTCTTACAGACTAGGATTCACATCTCAGCTAAACAGAAGGAGTCAGGTTCCCTCAAGGAGCCTCAGTTTAATAGGAGTAAAGGCAGATGATACAATGAAAAGCAATAAAGGTGAGAATAGACAGTATAATAAATTCTACTGATGAAGAAGATAGAGTAAATGTTGGAGAATGACTGGAGCTGCATGAGCTACCCTGATGAAGGAAGGCCTCTGGGAAGCGTGGGCATTTGTGCTGAATTTTGGAAATAGATTTTGTCAAACATCGTGTCACTAGAAGGAAGTGTAACATTGTGAGTGGATATCCGGAAATCTATCACAACCAATGGGAAAGGGTGGAACACTCAAGGAGCAGTGTTTCCGAGGTTGGTGAGGGTGTTTTAGTTGAATGTTTCAAATTCCACATGGAGGTTATGAACATGGAATTGCTCCCCTTTTTATATTCCCGATGGACTTTGTATCTCTATGATAGCCATTGGAGTAATCAGCGTTGAACGATTTTACTTATACTTCTGTCTCTTTCACTAGAATTGAGCTCCTGGAGGGCAGGGGACCGTATGCCCTGTCGTGTTCCCCAGCGTGCAGTGGGAACATTTTCTATTAAATGTTGACATTCACAAGTGTTTCTTTAATGTAAAAATGATCTCATTCTTTTAGAGGGCCTGAAGTTATTAAGTTCTGGACGTGGAATCTATTTTATATTAATCAGGTTGGATGAAATGAGAAAAAAAGACAGAAGATTGACTTAGGTAAAATAATACATGATCGATAGACCATCAGAAATACCTTTTACAATGTAGAATAATGGATCTTGTATTTCAAATGATTTTTCTATATGGTAACTGCACAGAAGAGCACGCATTTTCTTAGCATTCTATGTTCAAAACCAGAAGCAGTTGGAAAATCTGCCACAGACTTTATATTTTAGATTTCCCATTTGAGCGCACCACAATGGATAAAGGAGGAGCAAGCAGCCTGACATGCTATTTATCCAGCTATAAAATTATCATAATTAGAGAAAGTGAGATATTTTGGTATTTAAAAGAGCTTATTAGTTCTTTGAATAATATTTATAAACAAATATTTGCATTTAAAATATATATAATTATATGAAGCATAATCGAAGAAACTAGTTTTAGGGTTGTAAATTAATGGTTATTTATAGTTGCCATGAAATTGATAGGGATTTTAGATATTAAAAAGGTGTCTGTTTATATGTGAGTCATATTTACTCCCCTGGGGGCACGAGAGGTATTTAAGGATTCTCGCAGATGTTCCAGGATCAATTTATATAGAGTTGTGAGGAACTGTGACATATATATGAACTATATGGAAGGTGAATTCATTTTTATACCTCAAAAAATGAATCAATGAACAATACGGCAGATAGTAAAAGATGTATTCTGTATTTGCATATCACAATCCAGCTGTGAATATACAGCATTGATGAATGCCTGTCATGGTTGAATTTAGTATGTTAATAAAGATGCTGTCCATCACAAATCTACAAAAGATTGATATTAAAACAAACCACACGTTCTGTAAAGATTTTCAGAATTACATGTTATAGAATTTTCTTGTAGTCGTACACTTGATTTTTAAAAGGAATCTATTTTACTTTTAGGGCAGTTTTAAGATTACAGAAAAATTCAGCAGAAGGAATAAAGTTCCCATACTCTCCTCTTGATCTTGCGTATGGTTTTCCCTATTACTAACATCTTGGATTCATGTGGCACATTTGTTACAATTGATGAACCAATATTGATGCATTACTATTCACTAAGGTACATAATTTATATTAGAGTTCATTCTTTGTATTGTGCAGTACTATGGATTTTCACAAATGCATAATGTCATGTACCTATCATTATTATCATACAAATAGTTTCACTGCCCGAAAAATCCCCTGTGCTCAACCTGTTCATTCCCCCTCCCCTCTCTGAATCCTAAGCAACCCCCAATCTTTTTTACTCTGCCTATATTTTTCCTTTTTCCAGAAAGTCATATAGTTAAAATCATGCATTTGGATTTCTTTAAGCTTAGCAATACGCATTTAAGGCACCCAGATATCTTTTTGTGGCTTGATATTTCATCTTTGTGTTGCTGATGATATTCCATTGTATGGATGTACCATAGTTTGTTTTCCTTGTTCACCCATTAATGGGCATCTTGGTTGCTTCCCACGTCTAGCATTTCTGAATAAAGCTACGGTAAACATTTGTATGAAGGCTTTTGGGAGGACATAAGTTTTAATTCTTTTGGATAAATATCAAGGTGTGTGATTTCTGGACTGGATGACAAGACTATATTTAGCTTTGTAAGAAACTGGTGAACTATCTTCCTCTTCCAAAATGACTACCATTTTGTATTGCCGTTAGCAGTGAATTAAAGTTTCTGTTGCTCCACACTCTGACCAGCATTTGATGTTGCACCTGCTCTAGATTTTGGGATTATAATGGGTGAGATAGCTGTGTAGTCCTATCTTATTGATATTTATTTCACAAGTCCCTAATGACATGCAATGTTGAGCATCCATTCATATACTTATTTGCCATCTGTATATCTTTGGTGAGGTGTCCTCTTTTCCTACTTTTAAATTGGGTTGTTTGTTTTCTTATTGTTTAGTTTTGAGGGTTCTTTGTATATTTAGGATACAAGCCCTTTACCTAATGCGTTTTGTAAATATTTTTCCCCACTATGTGGCTTGTCTTTTTATTTCCTTATGAGTTGCTTTTGTAGGACAGAATTTTTTAATGTTAATAAAATCCAAGTTATTAACTTTTTTCTTTATAGATTATGCTTTTTGTGTTGTGTTCTTACAAGTCATTACTAAGTCCAAGGTTACCTAGATTTTATCTTATCTTATAGAAATTGTAAATTTTGCATTATACAGTTAGGTCTATGATCCATTCTGAATTAAGTTTTGCAAAAGGATGTAAAATCTGTGTTTTTGGCATGTGGATATCTGGTTATTCCAGCACTGATTACTGAAGAGAATATTTATTCTTCATGAAAATTGCCTTTGTTTCTTTGTCAAAGATGAGTTTATCATATTTATATGCACCTATGTTGGGGCTCTCTATTCTGCTCTGTTGGTCTATTTATCTATTCTTTGGCCAAGACTGCGCTATTGTGCTTATTGTAGTCTTATAGCAATTCTTAAATTTAGAGAGTATCATTTTTTTTTCACTTGGTTCTTCTTCTTCAATATTGGGTTGACTATTTTAGGTCCTTTGCCTTTTCATCTAAACTTTAGAAATTACTTAGTTGCCATCCACAAAATAACTCACTGCCATCTTGACTGGGAATTTGTGGAATCTACACATCAGTTTGGGAAGAACTGACAACAATATTGATTCTTCTCATCCAAGAACAGAGACGATCTCTCCATTTATTCAGGTATCTTTGACTTGGTTGTCAGAGGACCATATCAGACAGGAAGCCAGAAGTCCCTCTACACCTAAGTTTTAATATTTCTATACTAATGAAACATCATATTGCAATTCCATACACATAATATCCGTGAAAACCTTTAAGTCCGTCTACAACCATGTGTACTCCAGCAAGAGGGTTTGGAGCACTGAGGAAACGATTGTGAAGATTCCAGCCACCCAATCCTAAATATATAAGCATATATAGAATCAGATACATATTCTAAAGACCTCAGAAGAAGACTATATGGAGCGTCTTTCTGTGACTTGTTGACTTATATAAAAAGAATGCAGAGCATTAAATAGTTCACTAGTTGGACAATCACTACCACATACATACGAAGGAGTCCAGAAAAACACTGGCCTTGGTTTTGAACTTGGTTGGGCTTACTCATACACGGAAGGTGTAGAAGTAAAACTATCTCTCATCCAAGTCCCTTTGAGCATTGTCTGGTACAAAAGAGAAATGAAAAAGAAGATTGACAACACTTTTACAGTGACTATTTCTATTTCTTTTTCTTTTTTCTTTTTTTCTGTATAATAAGCACCAGAAGGAAAGATGCTTTTCAGGTGCCATGGACTTCCATGACAAATTCTTTTAGAGGACTAGTTCTGTTCCTTCAGAAAACCTGGGAGAGAAGAAAATAAAATTCTCAGAGCAAATCCAAGTAAATGGACTGGTGTCACCACCCAAATATAAAAGGAGAGACTAACCCCGGCTCACATGAACATCTTTTTGGATGAATTTTTAAACCTCTGTTGAAGTGACCTTTAAAACCGGAGAAAGCATTATGAGTCACGTGATCTATAAGGAAGATATCTATGTTACACAAACTAATGCTCTTTAGTATATGCTGAAATGCTCAATTATTTTATTTTATTTTATTTTTTTATTTATTTTAAAAGATTTTATTTATTTATTTGACAGAGAGTGAGGTAGGCAGAGAGGCAAGTAGGCAGAGAGGCAGGCAGAGGGAGAGGGGGAAGCAGGCTCCCTGCCGAGCAGAGAGCCCGATGCAGGGTTTGATCCCAGGACCCTGAGATCATGACCTGAGCTGAAGGCAGAGGCTTTAACCCACTGAGCCACCCAGGCGCCCCTCAATTATTTTATTTTTTAAAATCACTTTTGTTCTCCTGGTCAGGGGATGGAAGAAGAGCTGAGAGCAGTTAGAAAAATGCTGTATTTTCCGTTCTGCAGCAGGGTACATATGTTTCTAAACACTCAAACATGTACCAAAAAAGTGTATGAAATTGAGACCAAAGTTTACTTTTGTACAACTAATAAAAATAATTTGGATGAAAATAAATCCCCGTATGGAGAAAAAGGAGGTTAACACGAAATCTAGATGGATGGCTAGATGAGTACAGCTGAAAAATTGCACAATTACATCTCTGATTGTGTGTGTTTTTATAAAGCATAAGTCACAGGTCAAATATAAGCATTTGTTTTTATTTTGTGCAATGATCATGTCCAGTACACTGTATAAAGCCAAACTAAGTAAGAATAATGCACGATCCTAATTCAGTGTGATTGGGACTTCCTGCTGATATTTATAGATTGGCTTAAATGCATCATTATTTTTATTAGATGATTGAATGAATCATATTTGTAAAAGCTAATAATCAATGTAACTTTAACAAAAATCATATCGTTAAAAGGAAGGTAGATGCTTACGCCTAAAATTAACATTCTTTTCTTAATCTGAATCAGAATGGTCAATGTATCCAACCTTTACCTTGTGGCCAGATAGTAAGAACTAATAAAAGGTTTAGTGATAATCCTATATTTATCAAATTTGCTGTTGAAGCACTTTTAATAGCAAGGATGTGGAAGTAATAGGAGAGAATAATTAATGGTAGCGTGGGGTGATATAAAGAACCTCATGCTTGTCGTCTTCTTTCTGTTCTCATTTCTGCATTAACCCACCAGATGACTTAGCAGCAGCCATTTTTATTTTTCCCTTTGAATCGCTGTTTCCTTGTCTTTTAGTTGAATTCATCAAACCAGTCTTTCTTTGGAGTGACAGAGGGAGAGAGGGAGGGAGAGGGAGAGAGGGATCAATGCGGTATATGGCCAGCATGGAGCCAGACACGGGACTTGATCACACGACCCTGAGATCTTGATCTGAGCTGAAATCAAGAGCTGGATGCTCAAACGACTGAGCCATCCAGATGTCCCAGTTGAACAAGTCTTTAAGTTCTTGTCTGATTGAAAGGCTAAGTTTATGAGATTGCAAAGGAATCCAACTGGACCCCCATCTCCATGACTGCATGTAGCCAGGTTGAATGTAAACTACTCATAGCAGGCTTGAAATATAATTTCTATTGTAGTTCACTAGAGACGTGGGTATTGAGTTGCCCGTATTTCCTGCCGTGGGTGCTGAACACATAGAAAAGTCTCCGAAATTTAGTGCCAAATAGTAAATTCATTCGAAACAAATTTAAAACTGATTTTTTTCTAAGTCAGAATAGGTGATGTTTATATATATATATCTATATATAGATATAGATATATATATAGATATAGATATAGATATATATATAGAGAGATATAGATATATATCTCTCTCTATATATATCTATATCTATATCTATATATATATCTTGATGTGCTTTTGATCTAGTTAGATTTCCTGAGACCCACTGCACAATGGAAACGTTTATTCCCATTGGTGGTAATATATACCCACTGCCATCAGTTTCATGCATGCCAGAGGGGCTATGCCTTATTGGTACAGAATTCTCTCAATGTGTTCCACAGTCATAATGAAAATGGTCATCAGTATTCACTGAACACTGGGCATCTGTCAAGCACTGTTCTAAGTTTCCATGTAGTAACTCACTTAATGCTCCAAACAGACCTGTGAAATGGCTATCTATTTTCCTTATTTTAATGAGGAGGAAATACAGAGATAGAAGGGATGGTTAACTTGCTTAAAGGTACTCAGCTTGTAAGTGACAGAGCCAGACTTTTAACCCATTTACTGCACACTTGTCCTGGAGTCCATAATGCTTAGTATTATATTTCACGATTACTGTCTGTGTGACCTGAATATTCTGGGTACCAATATAGTTCCTGAAATTATAAGTCAGTGTAACCTTATTCAGGTAGTTATCTCTGAGAATACTAGAGGCTAAACAGCCATTGCTTTCTTGAGATTCAAGGCCGGTTTTTTGTTTTGTTTTGTTTTTTTCCCTGTAAGCCACTGGTGAAAGTCTTAGCTAAATGCAGCCAAGTGACATATCCCAGTGCTTGCCCTCTTAGAATGCAGCAACTTTTGGTGATGTTCCTGCAGTCTTTGACAGATATCTCTGTGCCATGAGAATTACAATTAAAATGGTCATTTTTGTGTGTGGGGGGGCTTTTACTACAATTAAGGAGAACCCTGCACCAAGCACAGAGCCTGGCACTGTAGATATACTTGGTTATTAAACCTTATAATCGCTATGATTGACTTGAGGTGTGGTCCCATGTACTATATGCCTGGAATTTTACTTATTCCTTATGGAAATTTTCTCAACACGGAAGGGGCTCCTTTACTTCTTCTTCTTCTTTTTTTTAAGACTTTATTTATTTATTTGACAGAGAGAGATCACAAATAGGCAGAGAGGCAGGCAGAGAGAGAGGGGGAAGCAGGCTCCCTGCTGAGCAGAGAGCCCAATGCGGGACTCGATCCCAGGACCCTGAGATCACGACCTGAGCCAAAGGCAGAGGCTTTAACCCACTGAGCCACCCAGGCGCCCAAGTTCCTTTTCTTCTGATACACATTTTGCAAATGTCAGCTATAGTTACTCACTTAATATTCTGTTTCTTCTATGTGGCTTTTCTTGGATTCCTTCTCTCCTTAAGCTGTTTCCCGGTAAAAAAAAAAAAAAAAAAAAAAGAGAGGTGTTTAGACTTCCTTATAAGAAGACATTGCTCCACCCAATAAATATTTACTGAGCACCCACAATAGGCTAAGCCCTTTCGAGTTGAATATGAGTTAACAAAGATTACATGACTCAGAAACAATTAAGTAGGCGCCATCTTTTATGTAGTCTTAGTCAATATTTTTCTTTCCTGTGGTACTTAACCTTGGTATCCCTGGTATGCGTGGGTTACAATATAATCACAGAGACCTGCTGCTGGGCACAAAATAGTTCTGATTAATTTATTCCTTGCATGTTAACAATGGGTTTTCTGAGAGAGTACAGATTTTTAGTGGAAGTACATGCTAACAATGTATCCAACTAGTAATGCATACTGAATGAGATGCAGCATCTCACAAGACACCTGGAATTGTACTAGTCTTAACAGAAAATAAAAGGTCGTTTTTAGAAAATACATTTTTTCTTCCTGGAGATGGATTGCTCTAGTGAAGGGATTGACTCTCAGGCATCTTCAAAACTGACGGTGCCTTCTTCCTGAGGTAGGCTCTGTTTTCTCGGGCTGGGAATTGTGTCTTGATATGTTTTACAGATAGGGTTCAATGTCAATATGATCACTTGTGTGATCTGTGAGAAAACACACGCAAGTGTTCAAGTACATACTGAGATAAATTAAACCTTCTGGGGAAGCAACATGAGTATGATGAACACTGAAGAATGAAAAAATACCAAGCATTCCAATCCTGTGGCTCTTCCAAGAGCAGAGGCCATTTTGGTATTGGATCGTCCTTTAAAAAGAAAAAAGAAGAATATTCTGGTTTACAGAGTCTTGGGAAATTTTATTGATGTGTTGGAAGCAGCCTGAAAACACAAACCTAAATATCTGTTGCATGGCTCCCAAAATAAACTGTTAATAAAGCTTTTGTATAAAAAAAGTTGCTTTCTTATTTTGCCACGTACAGTTTTGCTTTTGGCCCATTACCAAAAGATGATTACCATTAGAAAATTCTTTTTCAGGAGTTTTAGAACATTGTGACATGCTGCTCAAACTTCGGTCCTTTTTGCATAGTCCAGCATCAATAGGTTTTTCATATTATCATTATTACTTTTTGCATATAGAATAGAAGATTTTGAAGAAAAAATATTTTAAGATAAAAGGGAGTGCATACTATCACAGAGTAGATCTAGTTAGTAGGAAAGCCAATTCCAGATGAAAGTGAATGTGAAGGTATATATATCTATTTATATTCCCAGATAAGAAATAGCAACAGAAAGCATTGTTTCCTGACCTTTATCATTTATGGGGAGGTTCAAAATCTCTCCCTTACTCAATTCTGACTAAAGACGTCCTCAGCAGGCTTGACTATGTTCTCCCTGTATCTTTTCTCCTCCTCCATTTGCAGCTCTGAGCTTTGGGGATAGGATGTAGGAAGACTAATTAAGAAAAAGAAAATGTAAATGAACAGAAACTAAATGAATGGAGGGAGGTTGGAAAAGGAAAGTGTTATGAGAGCAGCATAATTTTGTTCAGAAATAGGGTCTAGATTTTAAGAAACTGAAAGATCTTTCTTTAGATGTTCAGGCTCCTTCCATTTGTATTTTTTAAAAGAGGTAAAAGAAAATTTATGAGGCTTTAGGAGTAGTTAAGGAAGACTATAATGTAAAAGTTCCATGTTATAGTCATTGATAGATTTATCTCACTCTTTTAAATGTAAACATAAGTCAGTGCCATGGACAATCTAAATTGTACCTGGTGGCCCGATGTATTAAACGACTCATTTTAAATAAAATATCTTTGATCACTCAGCGATTGGAAACAAAAGATTAAAGGGAAAACCATTTGTGGTCTCGGAATTTTCAAAGCATCACTGTGTCATTTGTTTGCATAAAATGTATTAATTTAGAAAAATTACAAATCATTTCTGAAAGGCCACTCAATCAAAATACGGAGAGTCCTGTGCCACGAAAGACAAAAAATCAAGCTGAATACAATGCGGTTTGAAAGAGTCCAATGATCTTATTAATAATGAAAAGATGCAAAGTTGTTATCATATGAAATTTATTCTAACCTGAAATGCTGGAATTAATTTATGACAAGTTTCATTCTTACAACTTTAAAGAACACTTTAAAGCGAAGTCTTACTCTTTCTCCTCATGCTAAAGGAATGAAGTCACGTTTGAATCTTGGCAACACAGCAATATGCTTATTAGCTTTCCCTTGGAATTAGGTTTCTGATGGTTTGGAAGTCTTTCTAAAGATTTTAAAGACAAGTTTCTTTTAATTGCCACACATTTGTCATGAGATAGAATTGCATAATACATCAATTAATGTTCTCGATGAAAAATGTATTGTATCCAATGATAATCATAATAGCTCACACTTACTGAGTGTTTATTCCATGTCAGGCACCCTTAGGAGAACGTGCAATGTATCGGTTCCCTTACTTTCCCAGTGACCCTATATTGCAGATCCCTGGTGTGAAACCCATAGTGCAGCTAAGAAAATTGTCTCAGAAATAACATTTTTATTTTAAAGATTTTTATTTATTTATTTGCAGAGAGAGAGAAAGATAGAGAGAGAGAGAGAGAGACAAGCAAGGGGAGCAGCAGGCAGAGGGAGAAGCAGGCTCCCCGCCGATGCGGGGCTCCATGCCAGGACCCTGAGATCATTACCGGAGTCAAAGGCAGAAGCTTAACCCACTGAGCCACCCAGGCGCCCCACATGTGAGGTATCTTGAGAAATATTCCAAATCACGTTAGATGAAAGGAATAGATATATACCTTATCCCTGCGAGGCTTATGGTTATCTATAGTATAGACACCATTATGAGATTGTGAGAATAATCAAGGACCACTAAGCCTGAAAAGTGAAACATCCACAATTTACTTGCCTTTCTAACTACCTCGTGAAATGTTCCAAAACGCCCAGTACAGCCTTCCCTTACTTAAGGGGTTTTGACCTGAGTTTTTCAGGATAGCGATTATGGCTAAAACACAGATCTTTATGTTGGCTTCAAAACATTCCCATGGTCTGGATTAGAATTCTGGCTTGTGATATTCAGATGAGTTCCTTTAAAATGCCTTTATGTTACAGATAAACCGATTGGTGATAGGATTATGATCTCTCCAGCGGCTTTAAAAGAATAGGAATGTTGAAATAGTATGGAGAGACAATATTTCCTTGAAAGGTGCCGCAAGCATGTGAGAATACTGGAGAAACTCAACGAGTGTTTGTTTCAATAAAATTGACAAATTTTTCTATAGTTTTCCATGGTTTCCCCTTACAGGAGGTGGAAAATGTGGGGCTAGAATGTAACACAATGATTGGATTACTTAAAACATCTGAACTACATAAATCTACAAAGACACTCAGAAAAGTTGCTGATTTTCTTTCATTCTAAAATATCAGCAGATGTAGACCTCCACTTTGTCATAGTGCCACATTTTAAGTGAAAAATGTCACTAATGTTTTCTTGTATATTGAATACTTTCTTTTAAAAATGCATTAAAATGAAAAATGCTTTTGCTAGAGTTTCTTTTTTTCTTGTTTGCTTTTGTTTTACTCTTAATGCTTACAATAAAAAAAGGAAATATAAAGTATTAGGATTAACTTCAAAAGTGATATATTCTTTTTAGGACAAGGTTCCATCCTTGAGGACTTTTCTTTTAATTGCAATATAATCACTTTCACATGAAATAACTCTAAGCCGGGCCTGAGTGGATGAGCGAATACATTGGAATTCAGTTCTTTCTCTTTATTTTGGCTTGACCTTGGACAAATCACCTTGGTCTTCCCGGTTGTGAAAATAGGAGAACAGTGATCATTATTTATCATCTTAGGCTTGTTGGGATACTTACTACAATAAAGAAGCAGAATTTCTCTGATAAGAAGTAGCATTGGCAAGGCAAAATCTGATCCACAGCTTTTGAAAAAAAGGCATTTGTTGGATACTATTTTTTTTTCTTTTAAAAACCTGTGGTTTAAAGAGGTACCTTGAGGATAAAGCATCACTCTGAATTCTCTTAACTTCTGTAGGGTCTACCAAAGTGACTTTAACATTCTAAGTTACCAATAAATATGTTTTGCATCATTAGATTAGTAAAAGCCAGCTATGGACTGTGAATAGAGAACACTGATTCTAAATGGTCTTCAGAAATAAAATTGTATGACATTATGGATTTCAAATTACCACTCAGCCACCTACTATCATCGAGGAGCTATCATTTGTGTCTCATACTATGCCATGTGTCTCATACTATGCCATGTCTGATGGAAGGAATGAACATCAAGTTCCCAGAGTAGAATTTGTCAATATCTTTTTTTTTCACTTTATAGTATTTTTTTAATTAGAAGCATTTAGATTTACAAAAAAGTTGCAATGATAGTACAGAGATTCCCATATACCCTACACCTACTTTCCTTTATCAGTAACACCATACACTGGTATAGTACGTTTGTTGCAATTAATAAACCAATAGTGATACATCAGCATTAACTAAAATGCACACATTACGTAGCTTTCCTTAGTTTTTACTAAGGTTCTTCTACTGTTTCACGATTCTATCCAGAATACCACATTACATTTAGTTGTTATGTTTCCTTAGGCTCCTCTTGGCTATCACAGTTTTTTAGCCTTTCCATATTTTGAGGACATTGAGAATTTGAGAAATACTGGTCAGGTATTTTCTAGAAAGTGCCTCAAGTGGAATTTATCTGATACATTTCTCATGGGTAGATCACGGTTATGGGGTGTTGGGAAGAAGATCACAGGGGTAAAGTACCATTCTTATTACATCTTGTGTATGTGCCATCCACTGTGAAATCATTGTTTTCCCCATTTCCATAGTTTACCCTTTGAAAGAAAGGCACTATGGGCAACTCATTTAAGGAGTGAGAGGTTATGTATTATCTCCTTGAAGGTACAGTATCTACATATCTACCTAAATTATTTGGAATTCTTTTTCACAAGAAATCTATTTATTCAAACATTTATTTATATCAGTATGGATTTATGGTTATTTATTTTTAACTTGGGTTTAATTCACTACTATTTTATGTATTTACTTTCTCCAATGATTTTTCTGTCAGTTCCTTAGGTTCACACAAACAATAACGTCGTCTGTGGACAGAGAAAGTTTTTCCTTCCTTCGAAACCTGTATACTTGTCATTTCCTTTTGTTTTATTTTATCTCATCACACTAGTTAGGGATTCTACTGTTATGTCAGTTAGAAGTGGGAAGAGAGGACATCTTTGTTTTGTTTCTGATCTTTGGGAGAAAGCTTCCAGTTTCTCACCATTAAGTATGATGTTAGTTGTAGGTTTTATTAAGAGAGCCAAGATGCCCTTCAACAGATGAATGGATCAAGAAGATATGGTCCATATATTCAATGGAATATTATGCCTCCATCAGAAAGGACGAATACCCAACTTTTATTTTAACATGGACTGGACTGGAAGAGATTATGTTGAGTGAAATAAGTCAAGCAGAGAAAGTCAATTATCATATGGTCTCACTTACGTGTGGAGCG
>CM052885.1:72987561-73027057 GCA_028534135.1 Potos flavus
TTTATTCCTAGGTATCTTATGGTTTTGGGTGCAATTGTAAACAGGATCGACTCCTTAATTTCTCTTTCTTCTGTCTTGCTGTTGGTGTGTAGAAATGCAACTAATTTCTGTGCATTGATTTTATATCCTGACAGTTTACTGAATTCCTGTATGAGTTCTAGTAGTTTTGGAGTGGTGTCTTTTGGGTTTTCCACATAAAGTATCATATCATCTGCAAAGAGTGAGAGTTTGACTTATTTGCCGAGTCAGATGCCTTTTATTTCTTTTTGTTGTCTGATTGCTGAGGCTAGGACTTCTAGTACTATGTTGAATAGCAGTGGTGATAGTGGATAGCCCAGCCATGTTCCTGATCTTAGGGGAAAAGCTCTCAGTTTTTCCCCATTGAGAATGATATTCACTGTGGATTTTTCATAGATGGCTTGGATGGTATTGAGTTATGTACCCTCTATTCCCACACTGTGAGGAGTTTTGATCAAGAAAGGATGCTGTACTTTGTCAAATGCTTTTTCAGCAAATTTTTAAAGAAAGAAAAACTTGGGGTGCCTTGGTGGCTCAGCCATTAAATGGCTGCCTTCGGCTCAGGTCATGATTCCAGGGTCCTGGGATGGAGCTCCGAATCGGGCTCCTTGCTCAGCTGGAAGCCTGCTTTTCCCTCTCCCACTCCCCCTGCTTGTGTTCCCTCTCTCACTGTTCGCTGTGTCTTTCTGTCAAATAAATGAATAAAATCTTTAAAAAAAAATCAACTTATACATATACAAAAATAAGGGCAAACACAATGAAGGGATGGAATTTGTAAAGATGAAAATTAAAATAGATTCTAAAAAAGTAATTGATAAGAAGTTGGTTGAAAAAAGAAAGGGAAAAAAAAAAAAGGGAAAGAATGTGATCAGGCTGGAGACTAGAACAAAGCCATGAGTTAGATTTAGGGTATATTTTGATCTGTTACACGAAATTGTATCCCAAAATTTTAAAGAAAGAAAAACCTATATGTACACAAAAAATAAGTTTAAATACACTGAAAGGATAGAATATGACAATGACAATGAAAATTAAAAGAGATTTTTTAAAAAGGTATTGATAAAATAGTTGAAAAAGTTTAAAATAAGAAAGAGGAAAAACTTTAAAAAATAGAATAAGAAAAAAATAAAATTAAAAAAATTTAACTTTGAAAGACTAAAGAATCATGGGGAAGAAAGCCATGAATTCTATGTGTTGCTTTTCCCTAGCTCTGGAATTCTGCAGTTCTCATCGATCTGCAAACTTGGTCTTGGCTGGATGTTCTTGCTGATTTTCTGGGAGAGGGGCCTGTTGCAATCATTCTCAAATGTGTTTGCCGGAGGTGGAATTGCACCTCTCTTGCAAGGGGCTGGGCTAAGTAATCTGCTCGGGGTCCGCTCTTGGAAGCTTTTGTTCCCTGAATGCTTTCCGTACAGCTTTGGAGGTGGAGAAAAAAGATGGCGGCCTCCCAGTCTCCGGCCCGTAGGAGCCGAGAGCTTGGGGCCCCACTCCTCAGTGCGCCCTCAGAGAAAAGCAGTCAGTCTCTCCTGTCTCCTGGTCTCCGGCCGCGCTCCGAGCTCACCTGGCCTGTGACCGAGTGTTTCTATCTCTGGCTCACGGCCCCGTTTGGAGTCTCCAAACCCAGCAGATTCCTGCAGCACGCTCCTGCGCCACTCCTCCCGGAGGAGGAAGGTGGAGGTCTCCCCAGATCTGCCACTTGTGGGGTCCCAGCTCAAAGAGCAGTGGCAGAACTGTGCCTTGGATCATGGTTTAAGGTAAGCCCGAGCTGGGGGCTCCCTCCTCGAGTCCATCTCTGTGGTCGGCTTCCCCACTCTGATACCTGGGGCTCTGCAGCAATCAGACCTGCCTGGTCTTTCTGTGTCCCTGAGGGTCCTGAGACTACACTGTCCCCACGAGGGCTCCACCACCCTGCTTAGCCTCTGGAGCAATGTCCCTCAGTGGAGCAGACTTCTAAAAGTTCCGATTTTGTGTTCTGCTGCTATACCGCTTGCTGGGAGCCTGCCCCTCGCCCTGCCGTCTCTCTTCCCGAACATCGCCTCGGATTCATGTCTCCGCACCTCCTACCTTCCAGAAAGTGGTCGCTTTTCTGTTCCTAGAATTGCTGCTCTTCTCTTCGATCTCCTATTGAGTTTGTAGGTGTTCAGAATGGTTTGATGACTAGCTGAACTCCTGGGACCCGAGGATATTAGGTCTCCCACTCCTCCGCCATCTTGCTCCTTCTCAAGAATTGGATTCTTAACTGACTGAGCCACCCACTTGCCCCTAAGCTCACTGATTCCTTACTCAACCATGTCCAGTTTACTGATTAGTCCATCAAACATATTCTTCATTTCTGTTACAATATGTCTATTTTTTTACTTTTAGCATTTCCTTTTCATTTTTTTCTTAGGATGTTCATTTCTGTTTACCTGTATGTCATTTTTTGTTATCAACTCTTTCCATTAAAACCTTAACATGTTAATCATCATTAAAATTTTTTTTTAAAGATTTATCTATTTATTTTAGGGAGGGAGGTAGGGGCAGAAGGAGAAGGAGAGAGAGAATCCTGAAGCAGACTCCTTGTTGAGCCTGGAGCTCTGCACAGAGCTCAATCCTAGGACTCTGAGATCATGACCTGAGCCAAAATCAGGAGTCAGCCACTTAAACGACTGAGCCATCAAACAGGTGCCCCAATCATCATTTTTAAAAAATCCTCAGCTAACAACTTCTGACACCTCTGTCATATCTGCATCTGCTTCAAATGCTTAATTCATTTCTTCAGGCCTGTGTTTTTTTCTTGCCTGAGCATGTTTTGTAATTTTTTTTTTTGTTGACAGTCAGACCTAGTATGTCAGGTCGTAGGAGCTGAGGTAGCAGGGTGTGAGTTATGTAAGGTTTTATGTTATTCTAGCCAGATGTTGGACCGTGTTTAATGTTTGCTGTAGCTATAGGTGCCAGAAGCTGCCATTCCTCTAATGTCCTTGTTTTTATCCCTCCTGTTAACTTTTGACTTCCCTGAGTTTGTGTCTTGCAGCTCTTTCGGCTGTAACACACTGCTCACACAGTAGAGCTCTGTCTGCTCAGGTAGAAAGCTGCAGAGAAAAGACGTATTCTGTAATCTTATCAATCTCAATTTTTTAATGGACTTGTGTCCCTGACCTTTGACCTTCACAAATATTTCTTAGCTCCTTTCTCTCCATTATAGCGTGAGACAGAAAAGCGATTGGAGGCAGAGTGGGAGAGATGTCCTTCCCCCACAGGGATGACTCTAAGTTATCTTCTCCCTTTGGAGAGTGGGCCTTTGTTATGGAAAATGCTCTAGGTGTATTTTCCCATGATTATCATCAATCTTCTCTCCCAGCCAGAGAAATGGAGGGATCTTTCTAATTTTTCACTGTGACAACCAGGTAGGGTTCCTGGAGTTAAACCCGTCAAAGTTTGGGGAGCCCCGTAGATGACAGCTCCCAGCAGTTTTTCATTCTCATGTCGGCCAAGACTCAGCCTGCAGCTCCGTATCAACATTCCTATTTCATCGTCCGCACTTGTTTATGACTCCAGTGGCTTCTGCAAAATCTCAGTGAGGATTCTTTGTATTTACCTGTCTCTCCAGGTTTGGGGATGGTGGTTTGGAAGTAGTTCTCGAAAAAGTCCAAGAAAAATTGCTGGTTTTCAATTTGCTCAGGTTTCTTACAAGTACAAGAGTGATGACTACTGAAATCCTTACATGTTCAAGCAGAAACTGGAAATGTCACCATTATCTTCCTTCATTCTTACCTTCTTTTTATCAAAAGGTTAAGAACTTAATCTTTCCCCTATTCTTAGAGAACATATATACACATGATCAGTTCTGACTGATTTATTTAGATAAATTTTTGATTTGGGATAATTTAAAAAAGACCTATTTTTTTCTTGAGTATTCTATGTTCTAGACTTTTGTTCAGACATATTTAAAATTTTTATAAAAATGTTTTAGTATAAGCTCCAATTCAACATCTCATCAGAAATAATGATAAGACCTCATTTAGGTAATCTAATATTTGTAAGACAGAAAGAAATAAATCTAATATATTGCTTATACAAGAACCCTAGGTAAAGCATTAGATAGGAACTGGGATCTCCACTCATACATTTTAAAAATTACAGACATGTGACTTTGGCCTTTATAACTTTCTGTGAACTCTAAACTCGCTTTTTCACTTTCTGGCTAATAATATGCTTCCTGAGAAGTAGGGGAATGTGATTTTGTCCAAGCGATGGTAGCCAGAACCACAGGGTGATTTCTTTCCCTATTTCTTGTAGGTCAAATATCAGCAGTTCCATAGAGTTGAAAGATTTAAAATGAGAAACATGAGAGAAAAAGGTGCATTTCTAAGTGAAAACTTCTTCCAAAAATAGTTTTGCCCTTTTTAATCTCCAGTAGATATTATTGGCAATTTTGGGGAGAAAAATCCCTTTGGCCGTGTTCTCCCCATACATATCCTGGTGTTGCTAAGTGCTGCTCAGTGTGGATCGCTCTGATACCACGTTACAAAAGCTACAATTTTAAAATAGGTTCTCTAGGTAATAGCATTTCTGACAAATTAATAATGTGATGCTTTCCTCGGCCCATGAGAGTTTTCATTACATATTCCCCAACTGTTATTTACAATACGATGACAACTCGTAATTTGTCAAGAAGTAAAGAACAGCAGGAGGAGTTCTAAGAGATGCGCACAAACCAATCTCTAGCGAAAGGCACTGGTCATTTTGAAAATTCTCAAGTCATTGCCTCTTTTTGCCTTCCTTCGGTGTGCTTAAGTTCTGTCTTGAGACTCATCTGTGCGTAGGCTAAAGCAAAGGCTAAAATACAGGTATAGGTAAAAAAAAAAAAAAAAAATATATATATATATATATATATATATATATATGTACTTTTCATGCATTGGTGCAATTGCTAAAATCTCTTGGGGAAAAATTACCTTGATTCTTTCAAAGTTAGGACTCTCTAATATAACTTGGAGAAACAACGGACTCATACACAGCTTGTAAATGGTCAGCCGCCCCAAATAAATAGTGATTTATGTCAAGTGAGGAGTCAGAGACGCTGATTTCATTTTTCTTTTTTCTTTTTTCTTTTTCTCCTGGCTTGTGTTCCTAGTGAGAGGAGGAATGACATTTTCTAAATAATTTATTCAGAAGGTTGAAGATGCGACTGGGTGTCCTGAGCTGGAAGCCCAGCATTCCAGTCTGCCACTACCTGCTGTGGGGCCCTATTAGGCACTCTTCAATATTTCAGTGTGTATCGTGTAATTAACTTGCCATGATGTGAAACTGGAACTCTAAATGGCGGCCGAAGAGGGAACATTTCAAGCTGTTACCATCATGTAGGAAAAAATCAAAAACAAACCATACCCGAGGTTGGAAGAACTTGGAGCCCATGTGAGAGAAGATGGGAAGGAAGGACAGGTGAGTTCCTGTATTAGCAGAAAGTAAAAGAGATTTAGAAGGAAAAAAAAAAAATGAAATAAAGAGGTAATGAAAACCTAGTGCTTTGAAAGCTATAAAGGAAAAAAAAGAGAAACGGTGAGGTAGGAATTTATGGCTTACAGCTTGTACTAAAAGCTTATATGATTAGAATCAGAGAAAGCGAGGTTCTTTTTAAAATGACTTTGGCGAGGATGCTGTAATACTCTCTAATAGCTTCTGCAAACCCAAACCAGGTATAAAAAGACAACGTAAAAATCTGTTGCCAAAATCTGGGAGACATTTCTACTGAATGCAAAGCTTACGGAACGACTGCTTCTGAAAATTTACCTTGCTAACCGCCCCATGCTCTGCTGTCTGAACCAACGCTATCTTGCTCATCTAAAGGTAAGGAGGAAGGTCTTTTATTGATTCTACGTCCTCTTCCAGATCTCCTGTGAAGTCCACGTCTGTATGAACAACATATTAAGTGACCTTCCTATTGTGTGAGTGTGCTTTTCTGGTCAGAGATGGTGCCATCTCCTAATTTCATCACTGAAAAACTTTCTGTGGTGCCAAATGGGTGTTTGGGAATGTGGGGATTGGAGTGGGCTTGGGAGACCGATGCTGGTATGTTGAATCGTGGGATGACTATTTCCCACAAGAAAAATGGCTAAGGAAAGGTCAAAGAATGAAGAGGTATATATTTGGAAGTGGTATGTTCTGGGTATTAAAAGTAGTTTTCTTAGTCTGTCTCTTCAAAATGTCAGAGATCAAAGAAGTGGGTTGATCTATATGATCCTACGATGAGCCATAAGAACAGGGCAAGATGGAAGCGAGCTTGATGCTATGCGCTTGACGGGGAGCTCGAAAATCAATTTGCCACCTATCAATGTGTGAAAGGGAATCCAGGAATGTCTGAGTTGACTGAGAATTAGAACAAGAAACTCCTGGGGAAAATGTGGAAGCTCCAGGAGGATACAGCTCTCAGATTGCTATGCAAATGTCTTGAAGGGTGTCTCCTCATCTCCCTTCTTCCCTTCCCTTGTTCTACTTCATTTGAACCTCAGATAAAGGTACTGAATTTAATCATATTCTTCCTTGATTTTTTTTCCCCTTCAGCACCAAGCACATTCCCCCTTTTTCTCCCTCGTAAGCAACCCACTATAAAATGTTTACCATGGACCTGGAGATTATATATTCTTGAAGACAAATATGTCAGCGTGACTTTCTATATCTGTATTTTAACTCACATTAGTGGAGTTGAACTATAGATCTTGCACTTAACATTTTTTTCTCTCTTTAGATTTGTTTCTGGTGCAGTGAGTTAATTATTCTAAGAACTGCATAATGTTCTAGAAGGGTCATCTACCACCTTTTTCTTATGCTGTCCCACAGTGATAGGCTGTGGGGTTTCTCCCTGTCCCATCTTCCCTGATGCTACTCTGATTATCCTCATCCCAGTACCTTTGGTATACAAATTGTTGGGGATGGGGGAGGAGGTGATGAGAACCCCAAGGGTATAACATGGGATATACAAATTCAATTTCATTAAGGGCTAGTCAGATGCCTCTCAGGAATGACTATAGCAGTTTATACTTCCATTTGTGTGCTGGGGGTCCCTGTTTCCTCCAAGGCTTGGAAAAACCCCAACTTGGTATTACCTGAATTTTGCTCCTCTTTTGGGTATAAAGGATTCTCTCATTGCATTTTTAGAAAATTTACCTAGTTACAGTGAGTCTAAGTGTCTTTTTAAACCATGTTAGCTGTTCCTTGAGCGAATTGCCTTTTCATATATCTTGACTGCTTTTCTATTTGGTTTCCTGTCTTTTTCTTGTCAATTTTTAGTAGTTCTTTAAAATGTGGAAATATTTTAAATGTGGATGTGCTCTGGTTAGAAGTTGGCAATATCTTCTCCTTAAATGACATCTGTCTGTTATTTTTGTCTACCAGGAGTGGTGCTGGATTTTAATGTGAATATAGCCATCATTATTTATTCACATTTTCTAGTTTAGAGTCTTTCTAAAGATGTTATCTCCCTACCACCACCAGCCCAAAGGTGGATTAGTTTGGGTTTGGGCAGAGCAGCAGAATCCCTACATAGTTAATGGAGAGATTTGACCACATGCAATCCTGGGAGCTGATTAAATATTCTGCGTAAGCCTGTTGCCCCTGCTTCAGGAGGTAGGCCTGATGTGCGCCTGGTCAACAGTCAGAAGAGGTGATGGATGTAATGTGGGGAAAGCAGGAAAAACTGTAACCTGTGTGGATGACTGGAGTCCACCCCATGACTCGCTCACTGCCTCCATGCCTCCATGTTGGAGGATGTGGGTAATGATGCAGATGCAGTCTACCATACAACCACATGTGAACCTGGCCCATGATTTGGAGAAGCTAAATGAGGAGATCCAACAGGAGCTAAAAGACCTGACCACAGCCACCCACCAACCAGGGAAGCCAGCTGGTTGGTAGCAAGTGCATGAGCTGTACCCGCACCTGCCATTACATGAACCTTCTCGGAGTCAAGAGAGCTCATTTTCTATTCTGCCTTCTAGATCATTTCCTCTTGTAGCCATTCCTAACCCAGAATCGAATAGAGGATGAGATCCAGGGAAAGACCTCAATGTAGCTAATTCAATATGATTTAAAGCCACCACATGAGGTTACTGATACCTTTCCATATTCTTGCTTCTTAAAGTATACATCATGGACCAGCAGTATTAGCCTCACCTGGGAGCTTGTTAGAAAACAGGAGAGAGATAAAATTTTTACTTTTTTACTTACTTTAATTTGATTTTTAATGTATACATTTTATGTAAGTTTAAATATGATTATATTATATATTTTTTCTTCCCATGATATGTCAGATTCCCATTACCTTCTGGTCATTAATCTTCTTCCCTGCTTAACTGATTATAGAACCTCTTTGTTATGCACCACATTTTCCAGACACAAACTCAAATCAGATCACGATATATGACAATGTATCTATTCTGCTTCATTTGGTTTTGACCTGTTACTGCATAAGGTCACCTGACGTTGTCTAGTTTTTTTAGTTCTTCAGTTTTGATGTCAGTGGCTTTTGGGTACATTTAAATCTAATTAGGGGAGTCTCTTCTCTTAGGCTTTTATATTTATGTTTCTCAGATGTCCATTAATGAGATTAAAAAATGTAAATATGTTATGATTTCCGTGTTATTTTAATTCTTAGGTAACTTACAGTTCTATAATTTTAATTAGTATCTACTTTCTAAGTGATTATAGCTGATATAGTGATGCACTTTATTTTTTTGAGTTTGTGTCTGGCAAATGTGGTAAACTGTGCTTATAAATTCTTACACTTTTCTGTGATTATTTAGATTTTCTATAGAAGTAAACACAGTTTCTGTAAATAAGGTTTTTATAATACCTCTCAATGTTTGTGCCACTTACTTTTTTATTATTTCACTGTATTTTTTAAGCTATCTAGAACTATCTTTAACAATAGTGTAATAAAAAGCATCTTTGATCTTTGTCTTGAGTCTCCATTAGAAAAATGAGGCTTGATACAGATATTTGAAATATAATCTTCATCAAGTTAAGAAGTTTTCTTTTATTTCTAACATTCTGAGAGTTGTGATCCAGATATGTGTTAAAATTTATCATATCCTTTTTTACATTTACTAAGGCAATAACACTTATTATCTTTTGCTTGATCAATTTGGTAAGTTACATTGAGATATATAATAGCAAATCCTAAAAGATCCTTGGATGACTTGAATGAACCTATCTCAATAATGACGTGTGCTTTTTATTGTATTTTCATATTACTTTCCATTGTAGGCAGACTTCTCTTCCCCACGGTAATGTCAACCTTATTTATTCCCAGGAATTTTTTTAAAAAAGATTTTATTTGTTTGAGAGAGAGAAAGAGAGCACAAGTGGCAGGGGGGCAGAGGAAGAGGGAGAAGCAGACTCCCCACTGAGCGGCACACTGACACAGGGCTTGATCCCAAGACCCTGGGATCATGACCTGAGCCAGAGGCATACGTTTAACCCACTGAGCCACCCAGGCACCCCATATTCCCAGGAAACTGTTACAGATTTTTTTCCTTTTAGCTTCTTACCTTCTTCATAGTCTCTATGTACAGCCCATAATTAAGGGTTAGGGAATAATGTTGTATCTTCTTGAAGGGACATAGCTATCTAAATTATTTGGGAACTTTTGAATGGAAAATTTGTCTATTCTTTCCCACTTATTTATCTGTCTATCATTTTTTATGTCAATGTGGACTTATGATTATTTATTCCATAAGCTAATTTCCAATGCTTTTAGGTTTATTTTGTTGCTCAAATTATTTGTGCTTTGGCCATCAGGAAATCTTTCAGTTGGCTCCTGTGTTCTTTTGACATATCTCCATTTTGGTTTTTTTTTTTAGCATTTCCATACTTTCTGGAGTTACAAGTTGTTCCAGTCTCATCTTGTATATTTCCTGCCCCAGTCTTAGCACCAGCCATTTCTCCAATGAGCCTTGGTCCTTTTTATTGGAAAATGGTATTAGAAACCAGAATTAGAGTGGTGACTTTGCTTTTTGTTACTAGTGTGTCATTTTTCCTAGGCTTTCTTAGCAGATAGAGTTAGGAAATAAATATGTACATTCTAATCCATGTAAACACCATGAATCTATTATTACTTCTATAATATGTATTTATCTGTATATATATTAAAGAAACATGAGTTTATACTGGTATCTCTGACTCCAGTCTAGGGCCACGTTTTATTCTAGCCTTCCTTCCTTCCTTACCTGTAATATCCCACTCTGATGTGAGACACTTGGCTCCCCTCATCCTACATCAGTTTATTTGTTCGATATCTGTATACATGTACAGTGGTTTCAAAATGGTTAATTCATATCCTTACAGTGAATAACTATATCAACTAGAGTACATTGTTTATGTATAGTTCCTTCTGTCTGTAGTCTTATAGTCTCTACTCATTTCTGAAACTACTTACATCTTTGATTTATTTTACCAAGTTTTAGAATTTTTCACATGGCTATCCTGCACACATTTTGTTAGACTTGTACCTAAGTATTTCTTTTAGAGAGGGGTGCTAATGTGTTATACATTTTTATTTTCAAATTCCAAATTCTAGCATTCATTGCCAACAGGTAAGAAAGGAATCAATTTGTGTTCATTCATCTTATATTTTGTGACCTTGCTTTACTGGCTTCCAGGATATCTATGTTGACTTTGGGGGAGATTTTTTTTTACCCAGACCAACAAAGAGAGTTTTATTTATTTCTTTCAACCTGTTAAGTTCTTATTTCTTTTCCTTGTCTTACTGTGTTAGTTAGAACTTCTAGTAAGATTGTGAAGTGGCGAGAGAGGACATCTTTGTCTCATTTCTGATCTTGGGGGGAAGCATCCCATTTCTTATTATTAAGTGCAATATTAACTGCAAGAATTTTTTGTAAATGTCCTTTATCAAATTGAGAAAGCTTCCCTTAATTTCTAGTTTGCTAAGTGTTTTTGCCATGAATAGGTGTTGGATTTTGTCAAATGCTTTTACTACATTTACTGATATGATCATATGATTTTTCTTCTTAGGCTGTTTGTATGGTGGGTTACATTGATTGAATTTTTGAATGCTGAAACAGCCTTGCATACCCGGGATAAACCCTACCTAGGTGCAGTATATAATTCTTTTTGTATGTTGTTGAATTTAATTTGCTATTGTTTTCTCGAGAATGTTTACATCTATGTTCATAAGAGATATTGGTCTGCAGTATTCTTTTCTTGTAATGTTATGTAATGTTATGTTCTCTGGTTTTGGTAATTAGGCTAATGTTGGTCTCATGAAATGTTTTGGGAAGCATTCCTCCTATTCTGTTGTTACTGGAGGAGACGGTAGGGAATAGATATTATTTTTCCTTAATCATTTACTAGGATTCATTTGAGAAAACATCTGAGCATGGTGGATTTCATTTGTTTTTAGTTTTTTAAATATTAAGATAACTTTGTTTAAAGATGTAAGACTAAGTTTTCTATTTTCATTTGGATGAATTTTGGTAGATAATGTTGTCCAAAAAACTGATTCATTTCATCTACACTATCAGATTTGTGGCACAAAGCTATTTGTAATACTTCTGATTCCTGAACCAAGGGATCAATAGACTTTTCCACTTCTTTCACTTCTGGTATCAATATTTGTGTCTTTCCTCCTTTTTCTTCATTAACCTATCAAGACATTTATTAATTTTATGATCTTTTCAAAGAACCAGTTTTTGTTTTGTTGACTTCGACCATTGTTTTCCTGTTTTCAGTTTTGTTGGTTCCTGCTCCAATATTTATGATATCCTGAGTTCTGCTCTCTGCAGGCTTAATTTGCTCTCCTTTGTCTAGTTATCTAAAAGGGAAACTTGGCTTATTGATTTTAGATATTTTTTCCAACGCATGCATTTAATACTATAAATTTCCCTCTAAACATTGCTTTCATTACATCTTCAAACTAAAAGTGGTGTTTTTATTCTTATGTAGTTCTAAATATTTTGTAATTGATCTTAAGACCTTCTTTAATCCATACGTTATGTACCAATATGTGGTTTAGTTTCCAAATATTAAAAATAATGTTCCAGTTCTTTTTCTGTTATTGATTTCTAGCTTAATTCTGTTGCAGTCTGAGAACATACTTTATATGGTTTCTATTCCTTTAATTTGCTATGGTGTGTCTCTATCTTGGGGAATGTTCCATTTGTATTCCACTGTTTTGGATGGAATATTCTACAAACATCAATCAGATGATGTTGATTGATATTGCTACCCTGCTGTTCAGGTTATCTATCCTTACTTATTTTCTATCTGCTGGTACTGTCTATGAGAGATGTTGAAGACTCCCACATGAATTTGTCTGTTTCTCCTTTCAGTTCTTTTAGCTTTGTTTCATGTATGGAGATGATCTGTTATTATGTACACACATGTTTGGGATTGTTATGTCTTCTTGGAGTGGTGTCCTCTTTATCCTTATTGTAATGTCCTTCTTTATCCCTCATAACTTTCCTTGCTCTGAAGTCTCCTTTGTTTGAAATTCATATAGCAACTCTGGGGTGCCTGGGTGGCACATCAGTTAGGCATCTGACTCTTGGTTTCGGCTCAGGTTGTGATCTCCGGGTGGTGGGATCGAGTCTCACGTTGGCTCCATGCTCAGTGTAGAGTCTAGTTGAGATTCTCTCTCCCTCTTCCTCTGACTCTACTGCTCATTCTCTTTCTCTCATCAATCAATCAATCTTAAAAAAAAAATACAGCAATTCCTGGTTTCTTATGGCAAATATTAGGTTAGTATACCTTTCTTCATTCTTTTACTTTTCACCTGAATCTTTACATTTAAAATGGGTTTCTTATAGACAGCATATAGTTGGGTATTCTTGCTTTTGTTGTTTTTAATCAATAGATAATCTTTGTCTTTTAACTGGTGTGTTGAAACCATTCACAAATGATAGTGATTATTGATATAGCTAGATTAAAATCTATCACTTTTATAAATGTTTCTATTCACTGCATTTGTTCTTTATGTCTTTTTCTGACTGTCCGCTTTTAATTGAGCTTTTTATATTATTACCCTGTAACAGTATTTTCAATA
The DNA here is from genome assembly GCA_028534135.1 of Potos flavus. Classification (NCBI taxonomy): domain Eukaryota; kingdom Metazoa; phylum Chordata; class Mammalia; order Carnivora; family Procyonidae; genus Potos; species Potos flavus. The sequence continues at coordinate 73,000,619 of CM052885.1, forward strand.
TTCCATATCTGTTCCTTCTGATGTTGCTGTCTTTCATTTATCTTATCCATATGTTATAATTGCCCAATACATGGATAATATTGTTGTATTAAAATTATCTTTTAATTATGAATAAAAAATAAAAGACTTTATATACTTCAACTTATTACCTCTCAAGTGCTTTTCCTTTCATTACATAGATCCATGTTTTTGACCTAGATTTCTTTCTGCCTGAAGAACTTCTTTTAATATTTTATGCAGGATGAGTCTACTGTCAATTAACTTTTTCGGTTTTTGTTTATCTAGGAAAGTTTTTATTTCTACTTCACTTTTGAAGATTTATTTCACTGGATATATAATTTTAGGTCAATGAGTTTTCTCTCCTTCAATAAATTAAATATTTCATTCCACTTTCCTATTGTGTGATTTCTGAAGAGAAGGCCAATGGAAATTTTATCCTTGTTCTTGTATAGGTAAGGTATATTTTCTCTCTGACTTCCTTTAAGACTTTATCTTTGTCTTAGATTTTCTGCAGTTTGTTACATAGCTTAGTGTGTTTTTTTGTTTTTTGTTTTTTGTTTTTAATTTAACCTCTTTTGTTTTCTGACCTTTCCGGATCTGTGGTGTGGTATCTGTCAATGATACCACAATAGTGGTTTTCAACCACTATTACTTCAAATATTTCTTCTGCTCTATTCTTTCTTCCCTTGCATTTTTTGTCTTTCCATTTCATTTTTGTAAAATTTTGATTGAATGATCTCCAAATTCTAATTATTTTCTCACCTGTGTCAAGTTTACTAATGAATGCATCAAAGGCATTCTTCATTTCAGTTACTATCTCTTTCATTTTTAGGTTATTTCCTATAGTTTCCTTCTTTTTACTGGTATTACTGTCTGGTCTTGCATGCTTTCTATTTTTTTTTTTTTTTTCCTGTTAGCATCCTTAAAATATTAATCATGGTTACTTTAAATTTTTTTTGTTCCCATATCTGTGTTTTACATGAGTCTGTTTCTGCTAATTGCCCTGAAACTTTAGATTGTGTCTTTTCTTGTCTTTTGGTATGCCCTGTAATTTTTTATTCAAAGCTGGACATCATGTTATACTGGATAATAGGTACTGAGTGACACAGACATTTAGTGCAATGATTTACACCAATCTGTTTAGAAGCTGAGCTGTGTTTAAGGTTTGTAGTGACCAGAGGTACCTAAGGTTTCAAATTCCTCTTATTACTTTGTTTTCATCTCTCTTCATGGCACTGTGGCTTCCCTTTTTACTCTTCCTCAGAGAAAGGTTGTGTCTTTTACAGCTCTTCTAGCTCTCTATTAATATTCTGAAATCTTGTCGATGTTGTGGTCGCGATCTTGGGCCTGTGTCTCAGGTGATTCTTCACACATGTTTCTATACCTTTTCCAGGCTCTACCTTATCTCTTCTTTCCCACTTTCTTTCATGGCAGTAGTGTTCCCTTTTTGTTTCCTTGAAGCCCAGCCCCTGATGACTATATTTCAATTTGTTTTTGATTTTCTTTTTCCTTAGGTGAGACAAGAAACCTGGAATTGGTGAGAGTGAGGCAGAATTCCTTTCCTCTCTCTGGAATAAGGTTTCAGAGTTGTCCTCTTACAGGTTCCTACTACTTGGAGAAACTGGGTTTTTATTAGTGAGAAGAGTGTAAGAGTATTTCACGATGACTATTCTTTCACTCCAGACCCTCACCCTGAGGATCTACTGGGTTTTCTGGAGGGAAAGTCTGCAACAGTGTAGGATCCCCCCCGCCAATAACTTTGGTCCCCTGGAGTTTCTCAGTCTCATACTAGCTTAGACTCAGCCTCTAGGAATTCTGTAATTACCATCATGGATTCCATGTAAGCAAATCTTGAGTATGCCCAAGATGTGCCTGTTGCTTCAGACATTAGAGTTGTGGTAACCTCGGTTCTCTGAAGAGTCTAGGAAATTGTTGATTTTCAGTTTCTAAGCCTTTAAGTCTCTCATTGGTCTTTTAGCCACAATGGATCTTTCCTTCTTATCTCACAAGAACATCATTTTTCATGACTTTAAAACCATTTATATGATAAAATCTCCTAAACTTATATGTTGAACCTAAACCTTTTCTGTTAAAATTGACCATACAAGTTTTATATAAAACCTCCTCTTGAGTAGGCCATTTATAGGCATAGTGAACTTAGCATATCCACAATCAAACATTTGGTGCCTTAACCTCATCTAAAATTTATTCCTTTGCCAGTCTTCTCTTTCTCCATAAATGGTATAACTATCTGAGTTGAGCCATGAATCTGGAGTCATTGATCTTTCCCTCTGCTTACACAATGAGTAAAATCTATCTGCAAGTTTTTACCTATTGCCACCATCTTAGTTCAATTCACCATCACCTTTTGCATAGAAAATTTCAAAAGTTATATTACTGGTCTTTTCTTCTAGTAATGCCTTCTTCCAATCTGTATTTCACAAAGCAGCCAAAATTTCTTTTTTTAAAATGATTTATTTATTTATTTAAAGAGAGCGAGAGAGAGAAGATGGGGAGAGGAGCAGAAGGAAAGAGAGAGAAAAAAATCCTCAAGCAGACTCCCCAGTGAGCATGGAGCCCAATGCAGGGCTTGATCTCAGGACTCTAAGATCATGACCTGAGCTGAAACCAAGAGTTGGATGCTTAACCCACTGAGCCACCCAGGCACTCCCCAAAATTACTTTTTAAAGATTATTTGATTTTCCTACGAAAATCCCTTCAAGAGATTGCCATGGCTCTAAGAATAGTCTGAACTCATGTTTTTTTTCCCTGGTGTTTTCTATAACTACAGCAAATGTATATTCTTTATTTCCTTCATAGCACTTTCCCCAGCGTGTAAATATATGCAGAGTGTATTTCTGTTTTTCCATTCTCTTCCTCGAGGAGATTGTAAGACTTAGGATATATCAAGGGCCACGTTTTGTTGTTCCCTGGTTTCAATGTTGTAAGTATGAATCAACTCTATTCTTTAAAAATCTGGAAGATAGGTACAGTGACCAAAAGGGATATTAGATTGGAATAAGAGAAGAAAAATTATATTTAAGCAAGTTCTGGAGCATAGATTTTTTTTTTTTTCTTTTTGATGGAGCACAGATATTCTTGACTATGCCATGGAGTTGGAGAGAGGCAAAGGATGTGTATGGGGACCCTATGAATACAGAAATAGGGCAATTATAAGCATATAAAAAGGAACTATGATATAAGATGGAAAATACGGAATGTTCATTGTTAATATTTTCCTAATGTGAGAAGGAATCTTTTTCCTTTTGATCATTAAAAAAATGGGAAAATATTTTCTAATTTATATAACATTTCCTTACATTTAGAAGGAACAGATTTTCCTTTTAAGCCAAGAAAAACATCTGGCAGAATTCTGAGAGGGTCTGAAGTTGAACATTGATGCTGTAGGAGATCATGTGGCACCAAAGGTACACATGGGCGCTGGGTGATCAGATGGCCACAAAGTTCATTCAGGGTAGTTGACTTTCTTAAGGAGTATTCAAAATGAAAATAATATTATTTTAAAAGCTTCTCAAAGAATGTTGTCTGTGAACCTCAGTTTGAGAATAACTGATGGAGATGAATTCTTTTTCTGAAACACAATGATACGTCCTATCAGGATTTTCAAACTGTTTTCCTGACAGGTTGAGTTGCTTTAGGGATTCTGCAAACCATAAAGTGTATTCTATCAAATAATGAAGATTTTTACTGCCTGAGGAAAGTACTCATCACATTTATATGTTACATAGTGGAGTTAGAAAAAAAAAAAAAAAAGAATCCTGTTGCTGAAAGTGTGTGAAAAATCTCAGTCCTAGATGATCTCTCTGGGCCATTTGAATAAGAGCAGTGCCCCACAAGATGGAATAAAGCATTCTTTAAACAGTAGTGTAATTAAATAAGTTCAGGAAATATGTGTTTAAGTGACAAATATTATTGACTCCAGGAATTTTAATATGCTAGTTCAAGTAGCGAAAATTCAGGAGAGGAACATAATATGTTGTTTTTTAATTAAGATAACAGTTGTATGTGTGTCGGCTTATTTTGTTTCATTTGTTTTTTTTGCGAAACACCAATCTACATTGTGAGGCAATAAGTAATGATAGGATTTGGGAAGCATTATTCTAAATAACGCTAGTTAGAATATCTTGTATCTATTACACGTATTTAATGTATCATGAATTTAATGAACAGGCATGCATGTTCAACACATACTCAATTTTCACATTATCATAGGAAAAAGTTGGTATCCTTACCCAGTTTTATAGATGGGGCCTGAGAATATTATATAATGTGCTTAAGATTATACAATGAGTAAGGCACCAGCATTTGAATATAGGCTTGTTTGACTTTCTATTACTCAAAATTAAGTGCATTATTTATTTCAATTTTTTTCAAAATCTAGCTTTGATCTACCAGTTTCCTGAACTCCAAGCCTGCCCATTGACTTTCAGGTTTTCGCTTACTGGATCGGTATTATTTCTCATTGGAATGATGCCACAACTTTGCCCTTTTGGGCAAATGTACTAGATGAACTCAGGACATTTCTAATTCTGAAATTCTAACTTCTCTGAATTTTCACAATACATATGTATCTTCGTTTCCCAAGATTTTTTTTTTCTCATTTCTCACTTTAAAATTTTTATTTGTCTAAGCCACTTTCCAGTATCTTTTTTCCTCCTTTGTCTTTTGAATCTCAAATATCTTTCTGTTTTCATCAAAAATTAACTGTTTCTCTGTTTCATTCTATCTCCCCACCTTCCCATGTGATCATTTTTAACTTTGTATTTTTAAATAATTATAGATTCATAGGAAGTTGCAAAGATAGGGCAAGAAGATCCCATGTGCCCTTCACATGGTTTCCCCCAAAGGTTACAACTTACATAGCTGTACAATATCAAAACTAGGAAATTGACACTGTCACAATGTAGGTTTATAGCTCTGTTATTTTATCACACGTGTAGAGTCATGTGACCACCACTGCTATAAAGATACAGAACAGTTTTATCATACTGGTGTGAATTTGAATCATTGGATAACTATGCTCTGGCTCCCAGATGGCATTTTTGAAGCTATGTTTTCAAAAAAGTGGAGCCCGATAAGCAGTGCCTTCTAAAGATTAATAAAAGAGAAAACTACTTACGTTTAGAAATGATGGTGAAAACTCTACTCTGGCATCAGAGAATGAGAAAGAATCATTGGAGACCTCAGACAGACAAAGCATGTAGACACTAAGATTCCTTAAATTCCATACAGAAGGAATGAAGAAGTAAGTGGGATAGAAACCTTCAACTCAGAAACTGACCAACTCGTAAAGATCATCTAGGTGGTTTCTTTTCTCCCCCAATACCCAGCCTGGTGCCATTTGACTATAGAAGGGTGCATAGCTCTAGAGAAAGGTGCAGAGCCTCTCCAAGTACAGATGATGGCACCAACAAATGGCTCTCTATCTGCTGGAGAAGCATCAATCCAGCACTGCCCTAAGATTTGCGGCAGATCGAAGCCTGCATTTCTACCTGTTGTACTCTACCTGTTGCTCTAAGCCTGGTAGAATAAATTGCTATTTTTGGCTCTTCAGTGCACTTAACCTTTTCTAGAACACCTTTTCCAGGGTCACATGCACAACTATCAGTTCAATAGTGTATTTTGTCTCATAGAGATTACAAGAATACATCTTTTAAATTACAAATGTTGCTGTGATTTCAAAATCATTGCTTTGCTGCATGTATTTGTGGCTCTAGTGCTATTAGCTCTATTATGTCAAAGACTGACAACATTCCTTGGAAAACAATGATCAGGAATGCTCTTTTACCCTCTAGGTACAAACACTTGGTCCCAGATTTTCTGGTGCAACAAACGCGAGATGTGTTTGTCTGTTTGTTTAGCTAAAATATATAAAATAAAATGATAGTGTTTTCAGGTTTCTTATTTATTTATGAGTCTAATGAAGCAGGGTTGTGACTCTCATGAATGGTACATAGAACAGACACAGAATGGTATATTTCAAAGGATTTTTGTACCAAATTTTCATGATACATTAAAAGATAAAAATAGGTCTGAGATGGATTTTGGAAGCCTCTGTTTTGTTTTAAGGTACTATTTGGTGTACGGATGTAGTTTCCAGAAATATTACTTGCAGCACAAAAAAATAATTCAAAATTCAATTATAATTACAAAAAACTAATATGATAATACATTGCTGGAGCTTTAAATATAAGATTTAAATTGCATTTAACTGCACTTCTGTAATGTCAGTAAATGTAGCTTTTTTTGGCCCATAATCTCTTTCAGAACTTGCTTTTTCATATATAATTCTACATTGAATAATCAAATGCAATTTTGCATTCTGACTATTCTCATAGATTATTCTTTTTTAAAAAAAAAAGATTTCATTTATTTATTTGACAGAGAGAGACACAGCGAGAGAGGGAGCACAAATATGGAGAATGGAAGAGGGAGAAGCAAGCCTCCCACTGATCAGGGAGCCCGATGTGGGGCTCGATCCTAGGACCCTGGGATCATGACCAGAGATTAAGGCAGATGCTTAACGATTGAGCCACACAGGTGCCCCTAGGCTATTCTTAATTAAGCACTTTTGTGGGGTAAATTCTTAATTTTTTAAGGAGTCTATAATACTAATTTAATTAGGTGAAGGGGATTAATACTTACAAACTTTGAGTTATCCAATAAATAAGTCATGGAAATGAAAAGTACAGCATAGGGACTATGGTCAATAATATTGTAATAGCATATGGTAACAGGTGGTAACTACACTTATGGTGAGCATGGCGTAATGTATAGAACTTTCAATTCACTATGCTGTACCCCTGCAAGTAATATAACATTGTATTCAACTCTACTTTGATAAAATTTAAAATAAGTATTCCTCAACTTTGGGGCAGTTAGACAATCCACGTTTTTGCTGTTGTTAATGCTTTAAAAGAAAAATCTTCAGAGATGTAAAGATTTCCTAGTTTTCTATTTCAGACTTCAGTGCAATTCCCTGATACGCAGTTATGAATTGTTTTCACTGTATCTTGATGAATGTTAATGGTGGCCCCTGTAACTTATTGAATATTCTCCCTCAATTTGTAGGGGATATTTCTCTTAACTCTCACTGTAGATTTGAGTCCTGCATTCTAATTCACTTTTATTGAAAGAAGGTTCTAAATATCATTTGTATTCTTCACATTTAGTACTGTACAACATTATGAGTTTTAGGAGAAATATTTGCTAGGTGGCAACTTAGTAGAGATAGCCCAAGGTCAATGACAGGGGTGTTGTGCTATCTCTGCTTGTGTGCTGCCGGGAAATGACACTGGCCTTGGGAGGGGACAGTTGTATGGGTCTAGATTTCTAGGGGTTAGGCAAAGAAAGATAAGAATGTCGGCTAGGGAATCCGTTCAAGTGTTGTCTCTTTACCTTGTTGTCATTGGACATGCTCTAATACTTTTCCTTGTTTTTGATAAATTATTGTTTTAGGTGATGTCATGATAATTAACATATTTTTAATTAACATTATGTCATGATAATTAACACGATATTATGATAATAAACATTGACATATATTTTGACATATGAAGAATGTTTTTAGTTACGTATCCCATATTGTTTTCTCATGTTCTATTTTAAAAGTGTATGAGATTTTGCAACAAGAGTCATAAGAAAGAAGCCGTTTTATGAATAAAAAATAGTACTAAAGAAATAAAAATCTTTTCAGAGAACCAATACATAGGTACTTCAACTGATCCAGAATCAAGCAAACCCAGCCAGGTGGGGTTGCCACATTTTGCAAATAAATATATAGAATTCTCACTTCAGTTTGGAATTCAGATAAGCTACATTCTTTTTTAGTATCAGGATGTCCCTTGTAATATTTAAGATATACCGATACTAAAAAACATCATTTGTTGTTTATCAAGCAACAGCCAGTTTAGCTGTGTCCTCTCGCTGGATAGAAGAGGATAGAAGACTTTAAGAGAGAAGACTCGCTGGAATTCCAGTATTTGGCACCTAATGCAGTAAAAGGTTCAGTTATGGTTAGATTAACCCCAGACTTCGTGTTTTCATTCTCACAAATACCATACAGTCAAATAACTGGGACAGCATAATTTGACTTTACTTCTTTTTAAATTTGAATTCCTCTTTTCTGGATTTGTTGCATTTCCTATCATTTTATTTTGTAAATTGACACACACACATAGAGATATATCTTCAGAAGCTAACCAGTTCTTTGCAATATTTGAATCTAGTTGTAAGAAGAAATATATGTATCTGTGATTGTTATTGCTTAGTTGTTTATATCATAGGGTTTATAAAAGGTTCTACTAAGTAATGAAATGTTAGATGGCTTGTCTGATTCAAATAACCAAACTTTAAAAGGAGCTTATTCATTATTATATATAAAGCATTCCCCAAGAGCACAGCTGTGTAATTTAATTCCATTGAAACCTCCTCCCACTTAGCAAAATATTTAGATACATAGACATATAGATAGAGAATCATAATAGGGCAGGGAAGAAATAGACAATGATTAAAGGATAAATTCCACTTGCCACAACATATTTTCATGATTTCGCCCCTATGAATCTACTGCCTTTGGAGTGTCGTATGCCAGAAATAGCAGTAAGAGTGGTTAGAAATAGCAGTTGTAGCCGAAACATATTGTTACAAACGTTTTATGCCCTGCCTTTCTCCTGATGAATCTCCTGCCTTTTGAATAAAAATCCTTCAGTCAAATAATCCATCACACATCAGTATCAGTGAACAGTCACCTTTCTTTCCTAATATTATCATGTGCAGCCCATAGCTGCAGCTCCCATAGCCGTGTTACAGGAAACAGAAATCTGATCAAAGGTCAGTGATATTGAGAGCACTTACTTAGCAGGTGCCTTGGCAATCAGTTTTAATGAGTCTGAGCCATATTCATTTCTTCTCCTGCTGCTGGTCTATTGAAACAAAAAAAGAAAGAAAGAACGTAAAAGGTGGCAGAGGTGTCAAAGACGCCATAGGCACAGACTTCCTTGATAAGCTTTGATTTAAAGAGCTATGAGGCAAAACCCAAAATAACTCCTGATGTGTGTGTTCCCGCTACAGTGGCAGTTAGAAGAGACTTAGGAAACTCATCTTCCCTGAGTGATAGTCAGTAATAACTCAATATGACTTTGACCTCATTGTTATTCCATTAGGCACACCTGTGAAGTGCATCCCCAAGGTACAATTTGAAGTGATTATTTTAATCAAGAGGTACCAAATGGTAGCAACATGGAGAATCACCACCCCAAATTCTAGAACTTTAATGCCATTTAAGGCAGTCTCATGTATGTGTGTGTGTATACGTACACACACAGCACAATGAAGATTCCATACACACACACACACACACACACACATATATCTTTTTGGTACAGTTAAAAGTCAATCCTGCCTGTCCTGCCCACCACTGGGTTCGTTAGGTTCTTCATCTATTTTTGTTCAAGCATCTGGGTTTTGTTAGGTGACTTGATCTGTGGCAACAGATGATGAATAAGGTTATTAAGTTGTTGCCAGATCTGGATGGGAGGGTCAACAAGCACATAAGTAATGAAACGAGAATGATTCAGACCCTCGCCAGTGAAAAGGTAGTAGCTATAACTATCATGGCTGAAGAAAACAACAACAATGGGCAACAACTTCCAGGTTACAGTCTCTCTAATATATGCATTCATTCAATCAATCATCTGTTCAAAAATACTATTTGAATGCTTTGTGTATATATGTGTGTATATGGTAGGCATGAAGTCAGACAATAGAGAAACAGTGGTGAACCTGAAGTTTACTACTTTGTCCTAATACATTCTGCTGGTAATTCTGTGTTGAGTTCTGTGAGTCTGTCTATAACCAGAGTTAATACAAGTTTGATTTGGGGGTGAGCCGATCAACACTTGATATGAACTTTTTAAGAGTTCTGTGGTAGGACCTTTGAGTTTAATACTCATTTTATATGGATAATTGTTTGTGGAAGGGATAACTTTTTTTGACCTAGTGGAGTACATTAATTCTCTATTGCTGTGTAGTAAATTACCCCAAACTTAGTGACTAAAACCAACAAATCTTTATCTCATTTACTTTCTGTCGGTCAGAAATGCAAGTGTAGCTTAGCTGGTGGCTCCGGCTCATTCTCTTACCAGATTGCAGTCCAGATGTCGGCGAGGGCTGCAGTTATCTGAAGACTTGACTGGGCTGGCAACCCAATTCCAAGCGCACTCCCAGGACCGATAGCTAGATTCTTCAGCTCCTCACTGCATAAGCATCTCCATAGGACCGCTCATGATATAGCAGCTGGATTCACTCAGAATGAATGAGCTAGGGTGAGGACTCAAGAAAAAAGCCACAGTGCCTTTTAGAATCTAAAACTACAGGTGACATGCCACTGATTCTCCCACATTTTATTGGTCACACGCGTCACACAGAACAACCCAGGTACAGGGTGGGAGGGGATTATTCAAGGGTATAAACAACCAACCAGGAGGTAGGGACCATTGGAAATCATCTTAGAGGCTACTGAACCCTAAATCTTTCATAATTCCAAACATGGAAAAGCTTTAAAATTTTAATTTACAGTAGCTAACACGGTCAACTGTTTAAAAATGAGTTTGTTTTTTTTTTTAACAAAACAAAATGGCTTAATGGTTTTTGCCATATTGCCTCGTTATTTGATTAAATTGATTAACATAATGAGTCACTTTTTGAATCTCATATTGATACACCTTCCTGCAAAGTTCAGATGAGATGTCTCTCATGTTTCTGTTAAATAACCTTTCTCATTAAAGAAATATGGGACTGTATTAGTTTTCCAATGCTGATGTAAAGTAAGATATTATCATAAACTTAGTGGCTTAAAACAACACAATTTTTAATCTCCGAATTTCTGTACTTCAGAGGCCCAGTGCACTTGGTTGGGTCCTCTGCTGATATTTGCACAAGGCTAAAATTGCGGTGTTGGTGGTGTTGCATTCCTTACTAGGGACTCTGAAGAAGAATCTCGGGGTGTTGGTTGGATTTGGTTCCTTTTGGTTGTAGGACTGAGGTCCCTATTTACTTGCTGACTGTCAGATGGAGACTCATTTTTGTTCCTAGAAGCTATGTTCCTTCCCATGCTTTCCATGTGCTTCGATCCAGCAAAGATGGGTTGAGTTGAGTCCTTCTCATACTTTCAATCTCTCTGATGTCTTCTCCTGCCTCATCTCTCTGACTTCCAGCAAAGAACTTTCTCTGCATCTAGGGGCTTATGTTATTAGATTGGGTCAACCAAAGTAACCCAAGAGAATCTGCCTTAAGGTCCATAGCCAGTCCAATATTTGCAGAGGGGTATTTCCATTAACTTGCTTCCTGCAGTAGAATTTTGAGGGTGTGACAACCTTCTTTCATTTTTGTCCCCTTTCTGTCCCTTTAAGTCCAAACAAGGGCTGACGTAAAATTTTCATGAGCCTGTGGGCTTTGTGTAAATTCCGCAGGGGTTCCCTCTGTAAGACAAAAGGCACGCCCACAAATCTTTCTGAGATAATGCCTTCTCTATCTTTGGCTTCTGCTGACGTGGCTGAGAGTCTATACCTTTAAGATTCCTACAGATGTTCTGCTTTGATGAAGAAGATCTCTGAGGCACATCCTTAAATCTCTTCAAAGAGCCTTTTGTGTGTCTCAAGTTGCTGATCTTTCGATGTCTCTAGGGTTTTTGTAAAAACACTGTCCAGCCACAGACTTAGCTTTTTACGCTACGCCAAGCTTTTGAATTGATTTCTTAATTTCATTGTCTCTTGCCATCTGGATTGGCCAAGAAGTTCCCAAATAATCAAGTCCTGGTTCCTTTTTGTTTAAAAGTTTTTCACTCACTTTCTCCCTCTCCTTGCCCATGTCACTATCAGCAGAAATGAAGATGCCAGAAAAGCTTTCAACATTTTTCTTGGAAGTCTCCTCACCTGATGATCCAGGTTCATTTTTTCACAAGTTGTGCTTTCTGGGTAATGGCAGGACAAAATTCTGTTAAACATTCTGCCACTATATAACAAGGACCTCCATTCTTTTGGTTTCCAGGAACATGTTCTCACTTTCTTCTGAGACAGCAGCATCTTTAACGTCCATTTTACTAATAGTCTGTTCATGACAATGTAAGTATCATATAAGGTGATGCAGGTTTCCTCTCTAATGGTCCTTCATTGACCTGAAACTGTTAATGAGCTATACTGATACTATACCAGTAGTATCCTATCCTTTCAGAAACTCAGTGATTTTATAAATCTGGCCTTAACATAATGCACACATATTATCTTTCTAAAAGAAATCCAGGAATACTATCTCTCCTAGTTAGGAAAAATAGTATAATTGATAAAGGCACTCTTTCTTTCTAAGCCCAAATATTGTCTTGCCATCATTCCCAGCAACGTGCTCTAGGCTATCATTAATAACCCCTGAGTTTTGGGGCACCTGGGTGGCTCAGTGGGTTAAAGCCTCTGCCTTCGGCTCAGGTCATGATCTCAGGGTCCTGGGATCGAACCCCGCATCGGGCTCTCTGCTCGGCGGGGAGCCTGCTTCCCCCTCTCTCTCTGCCTGCCTCTCTGCCTACTTGTGATCTCTCTCTCTCTCTCAAATAAATAAATAAAATCTTTAAAAAAAAAAAAAAACAAACCCTGAGTTTTGGCATATGGAAACAAAACTATTTGCCAGATATTAGTGCCTTATTCTATTATCTTGTATAATCATTGTAATAATAGTAGTCAGAACCAGGCCTAAGAATGCAAAAGCAAAATAATGAAGATGTCTTACATTATCACCTGACATAACTAACCTCTCATTTAAACTCCATATTACACAAAGACAGATACTTCTTATAATTTTTACACATAGAATATTATTATAAAAAAATTAAGCTTGTTACCAAAAAGTAAAACAATACAGAATATTCTAAACAGTGAACCAAGAAATAAACTTATTCCCCGCTCCTCAGAGATGAATGCTCTAATATTTATTCCTGATCATTTTAGATATCTCTCTCTTCATGTATATAAATATAATGATAAATGAACAGACAGGTGGAATCATACATAGACAGAAAAAAATTACAAAAACAGAACATAATGCACATGTGTTTCATATAAAATACTAAATTTTTATTCGAATAACAGGAAAAAATGAAAATAAATTTGGACTAGTTGTTGAATAACAAGTAGGTATTTATTTATCTCAGAAATTTGTAAAGGATACTTTTAAAATAAAATTAAAAAACTGGGGAGGGTACTGGTAGTTAGGGCCACTTGCTTCTGTTTGGGAATTAGCTATTTCAACTGTAGCAGTATTTACTTTCTTTTTTTTTTTTTAAAGATTTTATTTATTTATTTGTCAGAGAGAAAGAGAGAGAGCACAGGCAGGCAGAGTGGCAGGCAGAGGCAGAGGGAGAAGCAGGATCCCTGCCGAGCAAGAAGCCCAATGTGGGACTTGATCCCAGGACGCTGGGATCATGACCTGAGCTGAAGGCAGCCGCTTAACTGCCTGAGCTACCCAGGCGTCCCAGCAGTATTTACTTTCTACCTGCAATGAAGGGAGCATAATGATGAAGTAACAAATTCACTTACATTTTCTTATACAACCTGATCTCACATTTTCTGATTTTTGCTAGTCGTGGATTTATTTTTAGATTGTCAACATATTCATTTAAAGATTTAATTTATTTGAGAGAGAGAGCAAGTAACCACTAGCAGTAGGGAGGGGAGGAGACTCCCTGCTCAGCAGGGAGCCCAACTAGGGACTGGATCCCAGGACCCCAGGATCTTGGCCTGAGATGAAGGCAGATACTTAACTGACTGAGCCACCCAGGCTTCCCTAGATTGTCAACATATTTAATGGTAATCGTATGCTGTGGACCCAGAGTGTTAGTGCTTTTAACCAAATCCACTCGCCATAGAGTTCCCAGTGTTTAGTTCTTTATTTGATTTCATCTCTGGGCTGGTTGAATGTCATCTTCAAATACTGTTTTATTTTTTTCAGAAAGGAGTATTGGTGTCAGTCCGGCAGTTTTGAACTTAAAGAAAAAGTCATCTGCTTATAAAATTCTTGGTACATTCTTTGCTCAGATATTTATTGACATTGACCTATTGTGTGTAGGAATTGACCCTAGTTGTGGAGAAGCCTCGGTTGAGATAATGTTGGCCAGTCGAGGTGATTTATTTTTCTGCTTAATTCTCCATTCCATAGGTTTGAAATTAAGTGACTTAATTTCAAAAACACTTAATTTTTAAAAACTGGGTTTTTTAAAGCAGAAAAAGAAACCTCTCTTTGGCTAATAGAGTCTTCCTGGGAATTCAAAAACCATTTTTTCATTAGAATGTATTAACATTTGAATATTTGAACATTCAAATGTATTAACATTTGAATAAGTATTTTTTAATATTTAATTAAATATTAAAATAAAATATTTTAAATATTTTTTCTGTTCTTTCTTTGGCTTTATTCATCAGAAACACCAACCTTTGCATGTTGGATCTATCTCATGTCCAGTCATCATAATCTTTGTATGCCATTATTCATTTCACTTTATTTTGTATAATTTCCTTAAATCTGCCTCCACAATCCTATAGTCTAGCCAATTTTATGGAAAAATGTGTAACAATGTGTAACATTGTGTAACCAGAACTGCACACAGAAAAAGATACTGAATCATTCAATCACACTAAAAGTTCTCAAGTGCTCCTTTGTAGGTAAGCCCCAAGATCCTGGCAACCACTAGACTTTTTATGTACTTTTTATATTCTATATACTTTATATATACTATAGGCTTTTTATATACTAAATATGTACAGTTTTCCTTTTTCCAGAACGTCCTATGAATGGGATAATACAAGATGTAATCTCAAGGCTTTTTTTGTTTTGTTTTGTTTTGTTTTACTTAGCATCTTACACTCACAATATATCCATATTGCTTTGTGTATTAGTAATCTGTTCCTCTCTAATGCTGAATTATTTCATTGCAGGAATCCAACAACTTTATCCCACTCTTTAATTTTTTTAAAACAATTTATTTATTTATTTCAGAGAGAGAGGGAAACAACACAAGCAGGAGTAAAAAAGGGAGAGAGAGAATACCAAGTAGACTCTGGCTGATCACAGAGCCCCACAGGGGGATGGATCTCATGACCATGAGATCAACCTGAGCCAAAACCAATAGTCAGATGCTTAACTGACTGCACCACCCAGGCTCCCCTGCACCATTCATTAATTAAAGGACATTTGGGTTATTTCCAGTTGTTAATGTTTTATTAATAAAGCCCTCAAGGCATTTGCATACAGGTTTTTGTACCAATATGAGTTTTTATTTCTCTTTGGTGTATATCTGGTGCTGACTGCATGCTGAATGTATGTTTAAGCTCAATACAAAACTGCCAGGCTCTTTTCAGAGTGGTCAAACCACGAATGATGTATAGACTCTAATCATTCCATATTCTCACCAGCACTTGGTACTGTCAGGTTTATAAAAAACAATCCATTCTAAGAGTGTGAAGTGATAGCTTATAGTTTTAATTTTTATTTCCCTAATGAATAATGACGTTAAGGTTTTAAATTTTTTTTTCATGTGTTTATTTGCTATCCACATCTCTTATTTGGTTATACATTTGTTCAAATAATTGGACCATTCTTTTTACCAGATTATTTGGTTTCCTATTTTTGATATTTGAATTGTCTATACGTATTCTAAATAGATATGCAGATGTGTCTTGGCAAATACTTTTTCACTGTCTTGAGGATTACCTTTTCATTTTAATAACAGTGTCTTTCCAAGAGCAGTAAGTTTTAAGTTTGATGAGGTACAATGATCGATTATTTTTTCTTTTATTGATCATGGTTTGGTGTCATATCTAAGAACATTTTGCCTCATTCAAGGTCAAAAACTCAATTTTCTTATATTTTGTTTCAGATATTTTATAGTTTTAAGCTTTATATTTGGCCATATGTTTCTTTTTGAGTTTATTTTTTATGTGATATAGGAACAGGAAGAAATTCTTCTTTCTCTTACATTTGGATATCCCATTGTTCCAGCTTCTTTTGTTGAAAAGAATCTTTTTTCCATATAATTACTTTTACACTTTTGTCAAAAATCAATTTACCTTTAGTGTGGGCCATTTTCTGGACTCTGTCATGTATATCGTTCTTTTCCCCAATATCACACTGTCTTGATTACATGACTTGTTAGTAAACTGGAAATCAGGTAATATGAGTTCCCCCAACTTGTTCTTTTTCAAAATGGATTTGGCTATTCTACTTCATTTACCCCTCCATATAAATTTTTAAATTAGCTTGTTGATTTCTTAAAAAAAGGAATCCTTCTGGGATTTTGTTTGGTACTGTAGTGAATCTATAGATCAGTATGGGGAAAACTGACATCTTAATAACACTGAGTCATCCAATCATCAACATGTTATATCTTGAGGTATTGAGGTGTTCACTTTTTTTCATTAGTGTTTTATACTTTTCACTATATTCTTCCTGTATTTGGATAGATGTATATTTAAATATTCTATTTTTGTGTTATTTTGTCTGTTACTTTAAAAAATTTTAATTTCCAATTTTTATTGTGGCCATACAGAAATTCAATTGAATTTTTATGTACTCATCTTGTATTCATTCAGTGACCCTACTAAACTCATTTATTATTTCTAGTTGTTTTTGTTTCTTTGAGATTTTTTGGCATTTCTACAAATATAATAATATCATCTGTGAATACAGACAATTTTATTCAGTCCTTTCCAATTTGTATGGCTTCTATTCTATTCCTTGCCCTATTTGAGTCTCCAGAATCTTTAGTACAGTGATTAATTGGAATAAAGTTGCTATATATAGCCATATATACATATGACATTCAGTTAATTTCAGATGAATAACTACTAATTTCTTTAGAACAAGTATCCAAAATATTGGATTAGACACACTTATACTAAATATATAATTTCAGAAATACAAATTTAATGGAACATCCTGTATTTTACACGGCAACCCTAAATAAGGGAGGTAATACTGGACATCCTTGCCTTTTGTGCTATCGTATAGGAAGTATACTCAACCATTCATAATTAATTATTCTTGAATAATAGGCCTTTTATAGATACTCATTATTGGTTTAATTGAATTCCTTTTCTCATTTTGCTGAGAGTTTTTTTTTTTTTAATCAGAAAAGCTGTTGCATTTTCCCTAATATTTTTTCTTCATCTTTTGAGATAATCATACTGGATTTTTTTCCTTCTCTTTCCTGTTTATATGTGCATTATGTTGATGAATTTTTTGGATTTGGAAATAGTCTTGCATTCCTGAGATAAACCCAGCTTGGTCAGGATGCACAGGATTCAATTTTCCAACATTTTGATGAAGACTTTTGCGGCTAAAACTTCATGGAAGATATTGTTTCTTTCTCTTTGAATGGCTTTGATTTTGACATCAGTGTGATGCTGGCATCATAAAATGAACTGGAAAAGTGTTATCTATTCTTCTATTATCTTGAGAACTCATGAAAAAATTGACATGATTTCTTTTTTAAACACCTGGTATAATGTAGCAGTCATACCACCTGGCCCCGGAGTTTTTTTCTGATAGAAAGATTTTAACTATGAATTCCATTTATTTAATAGATTTGGGACACTTCAGGGTACCTATTTCTTTTTGGGTGAGCTTTGTTTTTTCTTTCAGGAAATTCTTCCATTTCAACTAAGCTGTTGAACAACTTTAAACTTTGTTTATGGACATCAAGTTGTTAGTACTCTTCCCTTGTTATTTTTTTAATGTGGATAAGATCTTTTGTGAAGTCCTTATTGCCTTTCCAAGATGAGTAATTGTGTCTTATCTCCTGATCTCTCTCTCTCTCACTACTCTGGTCAAAGATTTATTGTTCTTTTCTAAAAATCAGAATCTGTCTTGGTCTAAGTTGCAGAGAAGATAAAACCCAAGAAAAGCTTCTGTGCTGAGCTTCATTAGGAGTACAACCTCAGGGGCACCTGGCTGGCTTAGTCGGTTAAGCGTCTGCCTTCAGCTCAAATCATGATCCCAAGGTCTGGGGATTGAGGAGCCCTACATTGGGCTCCCTGCTCAGTGGGGAGTCTCCCTCTCCCGTTGCCCCTCCCCCAACCCACTTGTTTTCTCTCTCTCTCTCAAATAAATAAATTAAGAATCTTTAAAAAAAAGGGGGGTGGTGGTGGAATATGACCTCAGACCAGTGTGAATGAAAGAGAAAAGGAAGTGAGGCCAAGAAGTAGAGGAAAGAAATACAAAGTATCTGCAGCTTTGCAAGAAAACCCAGCCTGCTTCTCAGTCTCAGTAGCATGCCTTCTGCACAGGCCACATTGGAACCACTTGTGTCTCAGAAATGTTTTCTAACAGCAGAAAAAGAGAACACTTTTCTCTGCTTGCTCTTTGTCATTTCCTGTCTTGGATTGGTCAGAATTTGTCTCATGGGACCTTGATTCCCAGGCTTCTCTAGGGAGTGGAGGGCAGACGTGTGTGCCTTCACTGGGTCCAGGAGAACGTCTGCTATGACTCCTGTTCTTTAAGCCTTGTGAAAATATCATGTAGGTGTTACTATTTTTCCCCCACTTAGAATTTGGAATTCATAGGAGCTTATATTTAAATCCAGGCACCGTGACTTCAATTCTGGACCCGTCTGCTATATCACCTGTTTTCAGTAAGATTCTGTGCAGGTAAGACAAAAATATCTTTACCCTGCTGGTATTTAATATTAGCTGAACCTCAGTCGGTTGGGCTAATGAGAAGACACTGAAGCACATCCCTACAAAACAAAACAAAATCGAGAGTCCTTCTGAATCATATTGCCTTTCTTGAGTCCAGAACCTCACAAGTGATGATATGTTACTGGCTGAAGTTCACATGAAGATATTTTCGTGATTTTTTTCCCCTGTTTTTTTACTGTCGACATTTGAACAACACAGGTTTGAATAATGTGGGTCCATTTATAGGTGGTGGTTGTTTTTTTTTTTTTAATAAATAAGTACAGTACCATGTATTTTCTCTTATGATTTTCTTAATAACATTTTCTTTTCTCTAGCTTATGTCATTGTGAAAATACTACATACGATACATGTAACATACAAAATATGTGTTAATATACCACTTATGTTATCAATAAGGCTTCCAGTCAACAGCAGGCTACTAGCAGTTAAATTTTAGGGGTGTCAAAATTATACCTGGGTTTTCAACTGTGTGGGGGTTGGCACCCCCAACCCTCATGTTATTTAAAGATCAGCTGTACAGGGGTGCAGGTGGCTCAGATGATTAAGCATCTGCCTTCAGCTCAGGTCATGATCTCCGGGTCCTGGGATCGAGCCCCACGTCCAGCTCCCTGCTCAGTAAGGAGTCTGCTTCTCCCTCTCCCTCTGCCTCTCCTCCTGCTCATGCTCGCTCTCTCTCTCTTTCTGTATCTGTCTCAAATGAATAAAATAAAATCTTAAAAAAAAAAAAGATGAGCTATATAGCGTCTGAAAGTGTTGTCCAAATCTCAGCCATGTCCCTCCAAAGTCAATCTTAGACGATTCTATTCATTGAAATGTCTTCTTCTTCATAAGAATCATCATTCTGTAATTTTCTCCACTCTGCTCGCTACTCTAAGACCAATTTGAAACGTAAATGTACACAAGTTGTGACATCCACACGATGAAGAGGCCATCCAAAAAACATCCATACTGTAGGTCCCTGAAAAATCTTTTATCTTCACATTACTTGCAGTACAGAGTAGGTGGGGTTTTAATAGATACTTCAGCAAATTACAAATTGCAGCATGTCATGGATCTTCAAGGAGAATATTCAAAACTGTCAAGAGAGTGCTTTATTTCATATTTAATAAAGTAGGCTGTTAATTCAAAAAACTCACAGGGACAGATGAAATCCTGTAACTTGAGATAATCTAGATGCTAGATCTTTAGATTTGTTTTATTGAATAAATATAATTGGATGAATGACTTAAGGATGATATCAGTTTATCTGCACATTGTTTTGTTTTGTTTAGTTTTATTCATTTGCCTCTGTGTTTGGGGAATTCATATTTCTTATCCTCAGTTACTGAAATATGTTTTGCTGCCTTTGCCAAAAATGTAACATTAATATTAAATTTGTCTTGCATAATTACAATGATGTGGGTAAGATTGGAGTTTAGATAATTTCTTGAAGATTTACCTAGATAAAGAAAATCAGATGTTTCTTTAATTGGCTCTCCCTTTATCAAGTTGGGGCCTTTGAAGATTATTACTATTTAATGTACAGATTATTTCGCTCTGTCAAAAATTTCTCTTAATTTTGAATAGCATTTTTAAGTTTCATCTGTCATTTCCCTCAAACACTAAATGCTGGCTTGAATGTTCGTTTTCTTAGCATGGGGGAAGGGAGTTAGAAGCTCTGTTAGTTCTAGATTTGTTTAATAGCAAAAATGTGGATTGTATAGCTACTTAAAGAGTCCTAAGATCTTCTTTTCTGTGCAGGTAGATTTATGAAAACAAATGATGCAATCAAACATCTCATTTTGGACACAATTTTTAAGAATATACCCGACAATAACACTACAAGTCATACATTTGGACTTCTCTGAATGTTTTTCATAGACTTTCTGGTAAAATTACAAAGTAGAAGAGGATTGTGTTGTTTCCTGAATATTCATGATCGATTGCATATCTGTGGTCTCTGGTCTCCGTGTAGGGCAGGTGCTCGTGGGACCAGAGAGGACTCAGTACAGAGAGTCTCAGCACTGCTGGAATGACCATTTACTTACCCAGGTACGGCTGGAGAAAAGAGTTCAGAGTTCTATCCTTTTTACTTCTTTCCAGTTATTTTCAAAGTTTCCTATTTCAGCTCCCTGAAAATATGTTTATGCACTTCCTGAACATAGGAAACATCAGACTGACTACATGCAGGGGGGATCAGCCTGAAACTAAATGACAGGTTAGCCAGTGGTTTAATTGATTCGAATACGTATATTTAATACAAAGACCGCATTTTAAGGACAGGTTAAGTGCCTATTTTTATGCTCGTGTAATTGGAAATAGAATTAAAACAAATTGCTACAAACAGGAATTGAAAGTGAAAATGTCAAAAAAAAAAAAAAAAAAAAGAAAGTGAAAATGTCAAGTCAGCATTGCAGTTTTTCCTGCAATACCACCGTCTACTTGTAACTAGAATCGTCTGTGGTGCCGGAGCTAAGGGAAAGGACGATGGAGGAGTGGAGAGGAATGCTTTCTGATAAATCAACTACAGACTCAACACGAATCATCAAATTTAATATTTTAAAGATTCATGAAGAAATAAGTGATGCCAAATGCGTTTTAAGAAAAATATCTGTTTAAATGATATTAATGGTAAGGCAGAATATAGCAAGGTGAACCACACTGATAATATTAAATTACCCCAAGAGGTTCCCTAGTCAGAATCCCTATGCAGAAATCTGCTTGCCAACTGTCGTTCCTTTTCCCATTGGTTTAGTTAAGGGTTGAAGTTCTTCTTGAAGTTTCTTTTTTAATCATCAGATCCCGACCTTACAGTTTTCACGGACTACTTTCCTTCAGGCTGTCTTTGCTCCTGTCAATTTAGGATTTCCAGGGAATTATTCTTCTTTGAAATGCATATTCCAGGCTTGAAATGCTGGCATATGTACACTGTAGAGTAATTGTGGAGGCCAAATGTTTAATTACACATGACAGCTGGAGCTGTAGGAGTCCGAGGCTTTGCTTGAAAACAACGTATGCCCTATGCAGCCTTAAGAGAAGGAACACAATTTTGCACAGACATATATATCCACATGTTATCCACAAGATTTGCTTTTCAGTATTATCAGCTACAGCTTTAATAAAATTTCAGCCATTCACACTTGAATGTATTTAAGTAAACAGTATAAAAACATTTTTCCTCAAAATCTAACCATACGAGTGTACTACAAAGGCAGCAAAAAATTCCAGAAGGCCTTTTCTCCCCTATGAAGTTTTTGAAGATAAACCCAGAAAACCCCCATTGGGGTTAGAAAGCAAATGGTGGAAAGACAAAATATAATTTATAGGAGCACATTATCGGAGTTATTAATGACCAAAAAAAAAAGGTACAATGGCAAAGGTTGAGGGCCACGATTTTCATTAAATTGCTATTACTAAAATACACTCATCTTTTCTGCAATAGCAAATTAGTGTATTTCTGACAATTTTTATCATCACAAGAGAGGAAGCCATGCGAACATAGTCATAACATTTAGGTAGGTTAAAAATACGGTTTAATTAAAAATTCTCTTAGATGTGTTGACATGGAAGTTTTGCCAATAGACGTTTCTCCCCAAATATAACTCCTTAAGCATCATTAGATGATTGTGGAATATTACTTGATAGTTTTGATAGTAAGAATAGCTCTGGCTCAGGTTCCAACATTGTCTTATGGACTTTAGATGCTTCATTTAATTCTGATAACGAATCTCCCGACACTCTCAGACCCTGGTCCTATTTATGTCCCCATTTCACAGATGAGGACATGCAAGCCCCGATAGATTAAGAAACTTGCTGTGGTAACATAAAAAGAGATCACAAGGCTGGAATTCCAGAAGCCGAATTTCTCTATATCTCCATGTTATGTTACCTTTAGTATTTATCTCTGTCTCTACCCATTGGTTTGTTAATGAAACGAAATATTTGCCAGATGTGTGTGTGTGTGTGTGTGTGTGTGTGATAATAATTTATAATGTTAATTCTCCACGATAGGTGTTGAAATGTGTCTGAATGGTCTTACCCCCAAGGAAAGAGTAATTTAAGCAAGCCAAGCAGAAGGACTTTTTCAAACTTAGATGTGATTTAAATTATCTATGGCCAGAAAACAAAACACATGTAAAATAGAGATTCAACCAAAGCGGTTGAATAATAATTTTGATGTAATCGAATCCTACTTTTTACTTCTTTCAATAGAAATTTTTTACACATAGGTCGGAATTTTCTAGAAATTTGTGGAAGCCTGAATGCCTCTCTTCTCAATTGTCACTATATTTAGGAGATAGCTTTGGTGAGTTACCAAGAGTGGCATTGGCTTCATTCTGCTATGTTTACCAGCTCCTGTCTTGCTTAATAAAGCTTTCTTTTGACCTGAAGTGTGGGAAAATACCTGGTTGTTGAGGAACAGAAACAACTGTTTTGTTTTGTTTTAAATTCTCCATGAATGTGTATTCCGCCTGCAGTGCAAGGTAAAAGAGAACATGATGGACATGAGCAATGAGAGCTTTAAGGGAATAACTCTGGGTAGACTTGGAAAGACAACTTCTCTAGTCATTCCATAATTGAATAAAGGTAAATGACATTCTGGCACTGTCCAGAATGCACTTGGCAATCATGGTTTGGCATCAAATTGCAGAGGTTACCTGCAAAATGAAACATTTATTTAATTTTAAACAATAGAAAAACTATGACATTTATTCATTTGCCAACTCTGAAAGTATAAAAATGTAAAGTCACTTCAAATTGTGATATATAATTTTTTAAATGTATTCCATTTGTGTAATTGTATTGGGCCCAGCTGGTATTTTAAAGTTTTGTGAGTAATTTCTTTTTTTTTTAAACCGGAAGTTGTTTTGCTTAAAAATCTTTCTTTTGTCTTTGATATGTGGGCATTTGCTTTATTTTAAAATTAGATTTCAAAAGTAATTAATAGTAAATTAATAGTAGACAAAAAAAAGTTCAAGCTATTGTATACTTTAGGTAAGGTCATTTCTGTCTTTTGTACTGCTAAAAGATGAGTCTATTGGTTACCACTCTTTCTGGGAAGGCTGTGGGGACCTCAACCAGGAGGGAAATAAAAGAGTTAAAGGTATTTTGTTGAAGAAATTTTAATGAAAAGAAAATTAATTAAAAAAGGGAAAGTTTTATTTATAAGATGCTATTTTCACCAAAAAGGGCCAAATTACCTTTCTAATTGACAGGAATTGAGATTCAAATCATGAAGGACCATCAAGTCTAAATTGATGTAGCTTATATTACAACAAACAACAAAGAAACAAACATGCATACCAAAGTACTCTTAGACCATGAGCAGTGTTGGAAAAGTAGCTTGATAAAGGAAGGTCATTATCAGCTGGGCAGTCCTTTAGGAAAAAAAAAAAGCTCACTGCAAGGTCAAGTGAGGCATTTCTTGAGTCATTTTTAGGGAGGTAGGTATTTGGCTGGTGAGTATTTGTAAGAAAGTTGATCAATTAGAGTAATTTAGGTCAGTCAATCCTCCCTAATTCTTCTAATTATCCAGATCTAACTAGAAACTATCTGGGTAATGTAGACAAAATAAGAGATTTGGTCTTAGTTACCTGGAAAGCAGAATCGGACAGACCTACCCAAAGGTTCTCATCCACCTCCCACCTCATGTTGATGGTCCACGTATATCCCCAGTCTCATGCCTTCCTTAGTAGTACACATGCTTCAGGATAAATAACAGTATTAGATAAAAATTTAAATGCTGAATGTGATTGATCCATTTTTAATTTGCACATTGAATGCTTGAGTATGTAAAAATAATACTGATCTTAATGCGATTTTAAATAATTAAAAATTTGGGCCATAAAGTTTAATATCCACTCTTCAAGAAATATATAATTCATGTACATCAAAATTCACTTTGTAGAAACAAATATGGTCAAGTGGTGTAAATCTACTTGAGGCTTAAGATTTTGTGCCCTAAAATAATGACCTTGCCATTTGATAGCTGATTTTCAGTTGACCAAATTACTAGAGGAATTAACCAGAGAGAGAGATATTGGGAGAGATTTTCTCTGCTTTTCAAGCTTCTATAGTACATTTTCTGCACAGAGAGGGTTATATGAATAGAATCTGGGTCTCACATACATGCAAAGGTTTCCAGTAATGAGACAGAATTGGCAATGTGTGAAGGCCAGCACATTGCAGAAAGCGCAATAACTTTGGAGCAAAATGACCTTTTGTCTTTGTTCTAGCACTTTCAAGCTAAGGAAACACCCAAGTTTTGGCAAGTCACTTTACCTCTCTGTGGGTTAACCTGCACATCTGTGAAATAAAAAATATAAATGCCTGCCATAGAGAGTTCCCATTACTAAAATCCAGGTGGTACTCATTTCTACCTTTTCTCCTCGCTGAGACTGACTGAACTGCTAGACTTTGGGGGCAATCAGAAGGGTTAATCTTACTTGTTTTGTGGCGTAGCCGAGGGTGCTTTGCAGACCATTTTCTTTGAGGTCCCACTGACAGGGTCCTGGCTCGCTCTAGTCTAAAGTGATAAAGTACAAGCATATTCCCCTCTCCTTTTTTCTGGCTACTGTTTTCACTCAGCCTCCACCATGACTATGATAGTATAGGAAGCGAATTTTATGGCAATCGTAAGCATTGGATTTCACTTTTCTCACTTGTAAAGAAGGAAGTTTTGCTCACGGAAGGTTTGATGTTCCCTTCATGTTGAGTGAGTTCTCCTCAGATTCCCGCGTGTCTATACTCCTCTCTTCGAGCTATTTCAATGGACTCATCCATCCCTTCATGAACACCTCACATTTTCAACAGAAAGAGGTCATCCATCTTGGTTCTTTCCTGGATCCTCAAAATCGAGTGCCCAGACTTTAGCCTAGGAAACAGACTCTTGCATACATCTAAACACAGTCTCTAGGAGGGTCTAGGGATTATAACCAAGTGAATTTGGTCAACCTGTGTCTTCCAACCATTAAGAGATATGAGAGGTGAGGATGTACTCATTCCTTTACCTATTAAGGAAACACCCTATTTGAAAAAAATTTTTTTTCTTAAAGTCAATAAACACTTTTGGACAAATAGACACCCATTTTGGTATGAGGGACTTTGTCTTATTAATGTCTTTGGGAGCTGGTGATGTCACGTACACACATGTAAAAACAGAACTAACTTGCTCGTATTGTGGCACGAGCTCCTGGCCAATTCTATTCAGTTAGCACTTCATCTCCCCCATCTAGAGTGGGATGGTCAAGTTTCCCAGCCACACTACCATCAGATATGATCGCGTGTGGACATACTCAAAAACGTTGCACAAGTGAGATACCATTATTGTAGAAACGAAGGCTAGTTTGCA
Source organism: Potos flavus (assembly GCA_028534135.1). Lineage (NCBI taxonomy): Eukaryota > Metazoa > Chordata > Mammalia > Carnivora > Procyonidae > Potos > Potos flavus. The sequence continues at coordinate 73,026,707 of CM052885.1, forward strand.
TCTGTATTCCCTCAAATCAAAGATGCCAGCATTATATAATATACCTCATTGTTATATGAACCAATAAGACACAAAAACAACACTTCCATTAACTATGATAAAACAGTGGTTTTAAGATACATTTCAATTTCAGAGATGTTAAAATGTGAAAAAGTATGCATCTTGGAATCTATGAAACATAGCAAATAGGAAAAAAAATATATTTACCCAATGGGATACTGTCAAAGTAGACTTAAAGGCATATAAGCATTTCTTAACATGCAGCACAGATAATTATTGCAACACAACATACAATAGATTAAGTTTGAATATTTTGACAGTTCTTTCAGCTTTTCTTACTGCAGTCAGTTT
>CM052885.1:73027557-73083511 GCA_028534135.1 Potos flavus
TCAAAAGCAGAAATTTGTCTTGAAAATAAGGGCTAAATTATAACAGGGCATATGGAGCTGGTTCAGTATTTAGCGTCATTTTATTTCATGCTTCTCAGTACTTGCATGGATATGAATGCTTTATTTTCTTTTCCTTCAACATATGTTTATAAATATTTCATTTTTAATAATTCTTTACTATTGTGTTTGATAAACTACCTTGTAAAATACTTAATATGTGGAGTGAAAAAGTTTGGATCTTTGAACCTTTGGCCATTAAAATATGATTCATTAATTTGTTTACTTACTACAGTAATTGTTCTTCATTTAGAATATTGAGATGGATAAGGGGATTTAAGACTGACTAGTATTTTGACTTAGGAATCAAAAAGAACTATTGTCTTTTGGCAGAACCAAAACTTTACTTTCTTTTGGCTAGTGGTAGAGAAAACCTGATGATAGCTTGGATTTTACTTCTGCCCTCCTAATACTCCTCTTAGACTATACTTTCGGCAAAAGTAAGTAAAATTGGTGTGCTCTATAAAGACAACATTATGCTCGAGGTGTTTAAAAGTCATTTAATTGAAACTCAAAGTGCACTTTTGTAAGGAATAATCAGAGAAACACCCATGATGGAGAAACAATGAAATCTTCAGGGCAAAATTACATTTCTTCCAAAGTATATAACCTTTAATGGCATTAAAGCCATCTATAAACCTGGTAAGTATTACTTTGGAGGGTGGAGGAAATGAACCTCACCTAGTCACTGATGTATTACACTTGAAAGTAACTTAGAAATGTATAACTTGAAAATCTGAAAGAGAAGAAAGAGTAATTTTGCCACTGAGCATGTGCCAAATGGTTCATAAAGTTGTCAGTATGTTATCTTTCCCTATAAATAGGTTTGCTGATTGCAGAAAGCACACATTTGTCTAAATGATACCTGATCTCTGTCATTCACATAAGGGAAAAAATTTTTTTTTTCTCTTGAAAGATGTCATCAGTCAGTTCTGAAGAGGGAATATTGATAATCAAGTGAAAGAACAATTCAAAAAAAGAAGATAAAAAAAAGGATGTTAGAACAATCACACCCCATTCAATCCCTAAATAGCTCTGTTTCACCCCAGGAGAACAGAGACACTAACTTGAATACAAAAGGCAGCAATAAAATGCAGAGAAAAAAAGGAGGCTCAGAAACTTCAAGGCTGATGTGAAACCCAAATCCATATTATGGATTAAGAACCTAAAATAACCACAATAAAAATCGATTGTTAATATATAGTGCATCCAGTTAATACTTTCCAATCATATCCAGTACTTCTATATGTCTTCTCTTCCCTGGTTCTCTTTCTTTTCTTTTTTCTTTCCGTTTCTCTTTTCTTTTCTTTTCTTTTCTTTTTTCTTTTCTTTTCTTTTCTTTTCTTTTCTTTTCTTTTCTTTTCTTTTCTTTTCTCCCTCCTTCCCCCTCTCTCTCTTTCTTTCCTTCTTTCTTCCTTCCTCCCTCCCTCTCTCTCTTTCTTTCTTTCTTTCTTTTTTCTTTCTTTCTACATTTTATATACATCTTTATATTCTGTGTTATGTTAGTATCAGGTTACAACATAATATTCTAACATATGTATATATTACAAAATGATCACCACAATAAGTCTAGCTAACTTCCATCACTCACATATACTGGTTCTTTTAATAACTTACTTCACTTTCCTCTTTTTAAAAAATGCCCTGGGGCACCTGGGGGGGTTAACTGGTTAAGCCTCCGACTCTTGGCTTCTGCCTGGGTCATGATCTCCTGGTCTTGGGATCCCTGCTCAGTGTGGAGTCTGCTTCAGTCTGCTTCAGATTCTTTCTCCCTTTCCCTCCCCTTCTGCCCCTCCCTGCTATCTATCTCTCTAAAATAAATAAAATCTTTTGTTTTTTTTTTTAAACGCCCTTAAGCAAATATCTAGACAGTAGACATTTGGTTTCCTCAGATTCCTTCTTCCTTTCCCTCCTCCTCTGCCCCTCCCTGCTCTCTCTCTCTCTAAAATAAATAAAATCTTTTTTTAAAAATGCTCTTGAGTGATTATCTAAGCAAATATCTAGAGAGTAGATATTTGGTTTCCAAGTAGTTTCATGGGATTATTAACAATGTAGAATAGGCATCTCATCTCCTTCTTCGAACTCTATTCTAACACTTGCCCTTTAGCCCGGTTGGGTGGTTCGCTAACTGAGGTCTAAGCATCTTGTAGGCTTTCTCGGGTACATTTTGTCACTCTCCAGGCACGTCCTCTCCACTTCAATGTACATCCAGATATCATGTATTTTTTAAGTCTAACTCATACTCTATCTCTACCATGAAACCATTCTTCTGCACTCCTAGTAGAAGTTGGCTGTCACTTCTCACATCTGCTACAGCAGTTGCATCTATACAACTCCTCTGGACTATGCCCCCGAGGAAAGACTGAGAAATACATGGGCAAAAGAAACACAAGAATCCCAGAAAAGTGCTGTAATGGTTGTCCCATGCATCCTGAGGAAAGAGTTGGGAGAGGTGGCCAGGAAGATAGATTTCCTCATTTCCATGGAGAATGTGTGGTTCTGGAGAAACCCAGGCTAAATGGCTAGGCTGAACGAAAATGGACATTGTAGCCGTAAACAGCAGTGAAGCTGAAGTATCATTTGTAAGGAACTGTGGCAATGGCTAGTTGATCAGGGAGTCTCTACAGACACTGGGGTCCTAACTGATACATAGAAAGCTCCTACATATACAAAAACAAACTCTAGCTTTCAGGAATGAAGGCCCAATTGGAATCACTATAATTGAAAGTTATTGCCTCTTGTTCAATTTCAAACCCTAAATCCATTCGTGGTCTAGTATCTCTTGGATGAAGCGTAGGCTAGGTACACTGGAGGGATGACTCCACCATAATACCACAAATGTAGTATAAACCCATTTCCTAGACCCAAAGACTTGTAGCTATATGTGATCTACTGGAACTTATGGGAAGCTGACTTACAGGGATCAGGTGATGGAGGTTTGACCCAAATCCATCATAAAGGTTGGCTCTAGTTCTCACATATAAATGTGGAATGGACATTCCTAGCCTTTAGTAAAAAACAAACAAACGAACAAACAAAGAAAACTCACTTTGGCTCCATGACCCATGGGATGAAGGCGCATTAAGGTAAAAGAAGTCAAGCCTCTTAAAACACATTCACCAATATTGGTTAAAATCAATACTATATGCCTTAGGATATTTATGATTTAGTGCTACAATCGTATACATGGATGTAGGCATGGAAATCTCTCTAACATTGATTTTTACTGATTGCTTGACCAGAGCTGATAACAGGTGGGTCTTGTATAAGAGAACAGATAATGACTCAAATTTCAGTCTCTATTCAAGATATAGTCCTTTTATGGGAGAAAATAAACCCTGACTGAGAGCTATCATCTGACAATTGGTTTTTATCTATCCCATTAAACGTAGAACGTCAGAAACAATTTTCTCTTACCTGGAAGGAACAGTTATATACCTCTCCTGTATTAACTCAGATTTAAGCCAATTCTCCATCTTCGTATCATAATTAAATCTTTCAGCATCGTGATCATCTCACCCTTCTGCAAATATCACACTGATCCATTTATTGATGGAATCAAGATAATAGGACTTGAGCATGAAGTACAAGAACCTTGTGGTAAGAAACCTAAGTGACTAAGCTAACATAGACATAAAGCTCCTGAAAATGTACTCCAGTATTTGAAGGCCTAGTGATCTGGAATATACGATAATTTGTTGTACGATGTACTCACCACTTCGAGAAAGAGGCACAGTGCCTGATAAGCCTCTGAATTTTGGAGACAATTCATGCTGCATTAGGTATGCTGGCTGCCCTCATTTGTGGAATAATCGCTTTGAATGAGGCCCAGCGAAAGACCCTCCTTTGGTTCTGCAGCTCTTCTAATCTTAGTTCATTTATAACACTTGACCCAAGAGATTCAGTGTGCTGTATGGAGTCTCTGGTGTTTTGGAGCAAAGCCACCCTCTCTATGGAAGATAATCATTTCCTTCTAGAGGGAGAATTCTTGGGTTTGTTGTTGGATCCTGGTTGAGATTGATTACCTGGCCATCTATACCAGGAGATGTGTGTCTATGTCTTCTCTTCTTCTCTCTCTTATAAGGACACTTGTTATAGGATTTAAGTCCCATCTGGGTAATCTGAGTGATCTCATTTTAAGATTTTTAATTACATCTGCAAAGACCCTTTTAACAAGCAAGCTCACATTCCACAGGTTCAAGGGGTTAAGAAGTAGGCATATCTTGGGGTGCTTGGGTGGCTCAGTCAGTTAAGCAACCAATTTTTTACCTCAGCTCAGGTCTTGATCTCAGGATCATTGAGTTCAACCCCTGCATTGGGCTCCATTCTGGGCATAGAGCCTATTAAAAAAAAAATAGGTCTTTTTCAGGGAGCTACCATTCAACCCACTACATTCACCCGTTATTTTTGTATCAGTAGTTCACTCCACTTTGTTGATGACTAATATTCCACTCAATAGATATACCACTCTCTGTTTTTCCATTTGTCTTTCGATGGACATTTAAATTGTTTCCAATGTATGGCTATTGGAGAAAAAATACTGCTCTAAACATTTATGTGCAAGTCTTCGTGTGGACCCATGTTCTCATGTCTCTTGTGTACATGCTTCAGAGAAGATACTGTCTGCAGATCTCCTGAGCTTTCTCTCTTTGAAATTCCTCTTCTGCAAATTCTCCATACCTTGTCCTACCTGTAATCTCATCTGTATTTTTTCAACTCTTGGAGAGTGCTAGTATCTTGTCTCCACAATGCACACTGAAGATTTCCTCTGCATACTCTGTGGATCAGTCATAGTGCTCACGTGTTTATTTCTCGGCTCTTAGAGGGTCACTGTCTTATTCTACCTGTTAGCCAATGACTGAACACTCCTGTTCCATATAGTCCATCTGGTTTTAGTTGTTTAACACAGGAGACTAAACTGTCACTGGTTACTTCCTAAAGTCTGGAAAAAAACTCTTTACCCTTACCCTATCTTTTATTCTTTTGATTTAGAAGGTTATTTTTCCCATGGAACCTAAGAAACAAAGCAGATGAACATAGGGGAAGGGGGAGAAAAAGAGAGGCAGGCAAACCATAAGAGACTCAACTCTAGAGAACAAACTGAGGGTTGATAGAGGGGAGGTAGATGGGGAATGGGTTAGATGGGGATATTAACCATGGGTATCAAGGAGGCCACTTGTTGTGATGAGCACTGGGTGTTATATTTAAGTGATGAATCACTAAATTCTACTCCTGAAACAAAACAAAAACAAAAAACCAAAAAAACAAAAAAACAAAAAAAAGAGAGGTTATTTTCCTTAATGGACAAGGCATGCAAAACTAGATTTAAATATTTACATTAATTATTTTCAGGCTCCAAATATTTGCCATAGCCTTTAGAAATGGTATTCTCTTTCCCTAGATGATCTTCTTGCCACAAACTCATTTAACATCACTACTATGCAAGGAAAAGCTCAGCTCATTCTAGGATTTTGCCTTCCTGACTGTTTTTATAGGTTTCTATACCCTATGGTGTGTGTGTGTGTGTGTGTGTGTGTGTGTGTGTGTGTACACATGCTTGGGTGTATTTGTGTGTGCATGCATGAGTATGTGTACTGTTTATTGTAGGTTTTAAAGGGAAAGGAGATTTATACTTCACAGGGGCATCTCTTTACTGAATTTTCTTTGTTGAATTATTAGTAATTTTCTCACTAATGTGAAATACAGAGTAAGATTTCATTTGAAAACCTTTCAAACAAAACAGCATGCTCACTGTATTACAGCTCATTATTTGGTTTGATTATATACATTAGCAAATTTCCTGGGAAAAAGACCCAAGGCCTCACTAAAATTGGCTCTTATTGTTTCTGAAGATAATTTCTAACGTAATATCTTTGGAATATTCTTGTGAGACCTTAAAAATGAACATTCTCTCGGGAAATCTAAAATCAATTCATATTTTCCATACCCCAAATAGTAGTAGTTTAAATAAGATTACTTGAGTGTATTTATGGAATCTGAAAGAAAAAAGTACAAAATCAAATCTTTTAGGTGTGATAAATTATTGATTAAACTATGGGTATGTGTCTATATGTTTGAGCATACACATATATGTTAGTAAATATATATACATTCCTATGTATAGGTTGGTAGATACTTATAAATAATATGTGACATAAATCAATATAAATGCTTAAAATAAGTACCTTATAACATTTATAATGACAGCTATATAAAATACATTATCTATATAGGCAAATCTTTTTTTTTTTAAGATTTTATTTATTTATTTCTGAGGGAGAGCGTGAGAGCAGGAGTATGAGAGGGGAGAAGGTCAGAGTGAGAAACAGACTCCCTCAGAGCTGGGAGCCCAACGTGGGACTTGATCCCCAGAGTTCCGGATCATGACCTGAGCTGAAGGCAGTTGCTTAACCCACTGAGCCACCCAGGTGCGCTCTTATATAGGCAAATCCAAATATACATATAATTAATCTAAATGATTATCTTTTGGTGTATTAAATATAAAGATTATAGTTCTTTGATACTCTGCAAGTTTGCCCATTGATATGTTTTATTAAGCCATTAGAAGAATGGAGTTAACCAAAATAAATTCCTCCCAAAAACACTTGCTTGAAACTTGTTTACTGTTTTATTTATTTATTTTTAAGATTTTATTTATTTATTTGACAGAGAGAGAGAGCAAGAGAATACAAGCAGGGGGAGTAGGAGAGGGAGAAGCAGGCTCCTGGCTGACCAGAGAGCCTGATGCAGGGCTCGAGCCCAGGACCCTGGGATCATGACCTGAGCCGAAAGCAGAAGCTTAACCAATTGGGCCACCCAGGTGCCCCTACTGTTTTATTTTTAAAAATAAAGCTCAGGAAGTCCTATGTGCTGACAACTGAAACTGCTCACATGGTATAGAACACATGACTCAATCTGACCAAATGAAAATGTCACATGTGAATACCAAACTGAGACCTGACTTTTTGGTAACATTCTGTCCTATTCTATATGCCATTCATCAAAAATCTTTGCAAGAGATCTCTTACTGATTAGAATTTGCTAATCTGTCTTATATTTTGGAAACATTTTAATTGTAAATTCAGTCTTATTAAATAAACTCATTCTGAGTTTTAGCATATCCTTTTCTTAAGTTTTAGGTGTTTTTCTTCCATGAACATAATGTCTATTTACTGCATATATCCAAGTGATTAGATATTTCTCTTCGATATCTAGATATAGATAAGTAATTCATTGCTTTCCTTAACCATCCTTCTGCTGATTGTTGAATGAAATTCTTACTTTTAGGCTTTGTACTTCAAACTTGATCAATATCACCTGTTAGATAAAATGGTACGCCCATGTATCTAACACTGTGTAACTTTACAGGAATTTGTGCATGAACAAGAAAAATAAATCTCAACTCCCACACGTTGGATGCCTGAGCAGATGTAGATCTGAGATTGCTGTGAAGAGATAACAAGTAATGAAACAGCTGACTGGCCTTCTTCTGGGTTAATGACACCCCCTCCCATAGCTGCTGGATGTCTGCAGGGTGAAGAGTATAAAGCTCTCAATGCTGAGCATGGCATGTACAACCCTCCCTGGGGTGTCCCATACTTGCTTCTCCAGCTCATTGCCAGGCTTATCCTCCTCTGCATTCATCACTCTAGCTGCAGTGAAATCCTTCAGGTTTCTGGAACATTCTCTATGTCTACCCCTCTGCTGAAAAATATCTCCCAAACCTTGAGTCCTCCTCATTTCACTTCACTTGGCTTGCTCACCCTGGGTGAGAGCAGTTCCCTAATAGAGCGTTTTGTATAGGATTAATTCATTCTGGCTTTTCCTGGCTAAGTTCCCAAATCTCAGTGTAGAAACACGGTTCACACTTGGCATGTGAAAGAATGGGCCCAGCAGCTGGAATATTCGTCTCCCTTGACCTTCGTCTAAATCTTCAGAGGATTGTCATCTCCAGGCCTGGCAGCTTTTCAGCACCCCCATCAAGAAAGAACAGACAGAAATGATGAAAAAATATGTTTCAGTAAGAAGTACGTATGCTATAATCTAGAATCTGAGTGACCTCATTTCTAATGTTTGGAAAGTTTTTTAAATCATTGAGCTAACGGTTTCCACCTCTAATGAAAGCTCAAATTCCCACTTGAAATTCTCTTTGGAATTTTACATCCTCAGTCCTTTCTGATATGTTAGGGCTAACTAATCATCTGCACACTCATCAAACATACGTATCTGTGTCTATTCATGGTCCCAGGCAGGGCTCGGTAAACAGCACATTACACAGGCAGTCCCATCCAATGGTTTCCAGCCAACTCCTGCAAATGGAGGGGGACTTCCTGGCCCCTCTAATGAATCCCTTCTTCACCATGCAAACCCCCAAATGGGGAAATGCTGTCCTTAAGAGCAATTAGAAACTTTGTGCTCTTTATCTCAAATTATTGTTGACGATGGCTCTTTCCATTCTTTTCTATTTTTCCTTATTTCTCTTTCAAAGCATGACTGCCTATGTTAGTCCACTAGAGGAGGTTAAGTCCCCACACTTTAGTAAGCACCTGTGGGATCACTGCTCTTCCACAAGCAGAGTTGAGGGATCCTTTCCCCACACTATGCAGGAGCACTCATCTTTAAATCAAGCAGCCTCAACCCTCCTCCTTCCGCTCCGTTAAGATGTCTGCACTGGATGTGCCTCTTGACTTGGTCCTGTTGTTGCTCAAATTCAGTGTCACAGATTTAGTTTCTAGTCGAGAGCCAGGGCCTGCCTTAGAGGCCTTGCCCATCTTGAGGCTGGAAAGGGCCCAGTGCTCAGGCATGAGAGGGATGTCTTGCCAGCCCAGAAAAGTGCACAGTATGGAATGGGGCAAGAAGACCATGGCCTCCAGAATGGAATTTCTCTAGGCCTGATCTCGAAGGTGAAAGGATAGGCTTTAAACTCCCAGAATGCAGAGAACCCCCTAGGAGAGGGTGTGGAAAAAATCTGTTAAGGAGGTCATGGGTTATTTTATTATTCAGGTGTTTTCTAAACTGTTCTTTTTATGCTTGGCTTTTCAATTCATAATCAGTCTCCTCAGATGGTGTATGCACTTGGAGACTAATTTGAAATTTTAACTTTTATTTATTTTTTTCTTCCTGATTTTCCCCTTAGTTTCTCATCCACTCAGACTCACAAGTGTTTCACTGGGCTCACGTGTTGCATTGACAGGCCAAGCCTGGCAAGATGGAAAACTGAGGCAACAGATCCAGGCTTTGCAGCTTTGGTGTCTCCAAATATACACATGGTGAGGCACCGATTTTTGCTGTTGCTTGTTTGGCCATTTTTCTAGAAAATCTGAATTGGTTAGAGAAGGAGCCACACAAAATCTCTATCATTCCCAGAAAGGGAAATCTTTCGTATGTAGGCCTTTGTGCTTTTTGATGATCTTCCCTGGCTCACCCCTACCTCTCTGCACTTGGCTACTTCTAATCCATCAGGTCTTACCTCAGAAGCCACCACCTCCAGGAAGTCCTTTGAAATCCCCTACCTCTGGATTAGGTGACTTTTCTGTGTAGTCTGGCAACATCTGGTTATTTGCCCATCAGGGTTCTTATTAAACTGCATTCCAGGTTCGCGTTTGATTGTCAGTCTCCCCATGAGGTCTTAAGTTGCTTGGGCATATTTTTTGCTTTTCACCCTTGTGTTTTTTATCAATAAAACATATTCATGCTCAATATGTATTTGATGAATTAAAACAAATATTATGCCTTTGATAAAAAGTCTGTTTCTTCTCTCTCCATTTTTATTTAGTGTTAAAGATGTGGAAATGAAAGTTCCTATCCATTGATGTTTAAACAGATGAATGATAAGTCTATTCAAGTTCAAAACACGTCATGAAATATAATGAAGCCAAAATGTTCACATCTAATGACTGAAGTAGATGGCTCATCTCCTGATGATTTAGAAAAAATACCTGAGAATAATAGACAAAAACCAAAGACAGAAACATGAATGTTTCAGTCTCCTAATGTGTCTGTATGTGAGATAAAGCTCTACACAAAAAAGCACTTATAAGAAAGCTTTCCCTTTCCTGACAGAAATTTCAACTTCATTTGCTATAAATCCAACATGTAAAAGGGGTCTATTGGAAAAAACAGTTTCTGATTAGGATAAGTCCAAGGATTTCAATATAATAATTATATATATTGTTGCTAACAAACATCTTGATATGTGTCTTCCCGGATATCCAGAAGAGCATAAATGTAAAATATTAATAACTCTGCAGTAAAAAGACTACAAAACAAAGATAATTTTTAATGTTAAAGAGTTGCTATTCATATATTATGTTAGTAAGAATTCGTATGAAATAATTAGGTCCAATGAATTATTCAATAAAGACAAAAATATAGGAGTTTTTAAGGATCTATGATTTAAAAATAAAGGATGTTAGTTTAACCAGACTTAATTATTTCATTAAATATTTAAAGCAAAATATATCCTAAATTATATTTGGATTTAAAATAGTTCTGTTTTTAAAAGTCTGTAACCATTTTGTAGGAAAAACAAAACAAAACACCCAAATACATTTGTTTTCATGCATGTGAAATCTTGCTATTTTTGTTTTATTTATCTTGAAAATAAATTACCAAATTCTGCAGGCTGAATTAAAATTCAGTCTTTATCTGTTTAAACAGTAACATAATTAGTATTATACAGATACAATAAATATGATTGTTTAAAATTAATTTATTATATATATTCACTTAATGGCGGCATATAATTTTCAAACATTATCAACATTTTTGTAAGATATTACTCCACATTTACCAGTGATAGTTTAGCATAACTTAATGATAATACATGGACATATTTACCCAAACTCAAATTTTCCGTATAGCTGTGTAGTAAACACATAGTTTAGCGTTTGCTGTCATTGTATTATTTTTTAATAGAAAGGCTAAGGCAATAATATGCAGCTATAAAACATAAAACTTTATTTGCTTTTGTTATATGTCAGAACTTTCCCTCATTTATAACTCAAGGCAAGATTAACACCATAATGATTTTTAAAGTGATTTTTAACATTAGGATTCAATAAAACTCTATCATACCCACACAAACACAAGTATTTAAAAAAAGGAGAGAGAAGAAAAATCACTTCAGTCAGGAAAAGAATGAGTTTATTAGATATGAAAAATATATAACATCTGGCTTCTGTTAATGTTATCATTTTTAATTATTTTCGAGACCTAAATACCATATTCAGTGATAAAAGTTAGGAAGGAAAAGTAAGCAGGTTAATTGTGCCACATTAATTATTAAAAGCATGCTCATTTTAAACTGTTAGTGGTATAAATGTAGAAAGTAGATTAACATGGTCAAAGAACCCCACGTGAAATTTTTCTCGAGATGATCTTGCTTGTTTCTAAAATACTTTCCAGATAACTATGTGCTTAGTCATTTATTTTTTTAAAAGCAAAATTTAAGGTTAGCCCATAGTACAGCTGATAGGGAAGATCTAATAGTATATTTATGTTCAACTTTTATTTCAGAATTTGTTCCATCTTTGAAAAATGACATTATTGCATGGCTTTTCTTTATCTAACATGAGCAACTCAATATCGTTGATGGGATGTATCCTTTGAACCACTTTGTAATCCATTCCTCTAGATTACTTCAAGTGCTAAGTTATATCACTCTGACATGATACTTTCCTAATTGTGTGACACGTATTCAGTATAGTAGAAAGAAATTTAGAAAGAAAATTCCATAGCCTGCATTTCCCTGTCGTGACAGACTCGGTATCCAAATACTAGTCACGGTCCATCTTACTAATTATTAATTCTCTTCATTTCTGCTGGTCTCTGTTTATTTCTTAATTTAAGTATTATAAAATCACTTAACCTACTAGTTTATTCTTATTTGTTGAATGGTAGTTATGCCACTGTATTCTCCAAGCAGCTGTGGACATGCAAAGGATATTATTAGGTGTCATATCAGAAAACGTGTTTTCTGAACTGTATTTGTGAACTACACTGTATTCTCAAGTAATGAAATAGTATGAGATTTTGTTCATGAAGATGACTGATTAGAAGCAAACATTACACACATTGTGTGTGTGAGAGAGAGAGAGAGAGAGAGAGAGAGAGGGAGACATGCCAAGATAAAAGAGGGCTGAGCCCCACTTTCAGGAGGCACTACTGAAGCACTTGCTCTCCAAGTTCATGGCCTCATTATCTTTCCTTTCCTCTCTCTATCTCTAGCCTCTCCTTGCTTCAGTTTATCTTGCACACCTCTGCCACAGTGCCCTTTCTAAAATGCAAATGCGATCTTGTTTCTCTCCTGCTCAAGGTCTTTCAGGATAAAACAACACTTTCTCAGCGGGTTTCCAACTGAACCTTAGCCATCTCTGGTTTATAAGCTCCTCTCTGACCAGACCGGGCTCCCTGTGCTTTCTAGAACACTGCTAATCTCCAGCATTTGCCCTTGCTATTGCCCTGCCTGACCCTTGTCTGCACTGTTGATCACTTCATCCTTGGTGCAAGCATGAGGTTTGCTTCTGTGAATTGCAATGATTTGTATCCTGTCCTCATCTGTGCCTCCCATTAGAGGATATGCTTCTTGGATGAAAGCCTTCTGTATTTATACTTCTATCCTCAGGGTCTAGGGCATAGTAAGTGATCTTTAATTTTTTAAATGACTGATTTAAATGCTTGCAAATGTTTTCTGGATAAATAAAATAAACTGTCTAATATAGGTCACTAGACAAAAACGTCTCAGAAAAAATATTATTTTCAGAAAACATATACCAACTGTTGCTGGGCATGGTCTAATCTCTATGAACAGCTTTTTCAACAGCTGATTTTTATTTTGATCTTGAAAATGTTCCCTTTGCCATCTTTGAGTTAAGGGACTGGAGCTCCTGGAACGGACTCCCTTTTAGAAGGCTAATTAATAGAGAAAAATGCTACAGTATTCCTCTTTGCCCATTCTTGTTTTTCATGAGTGGGCTAATATTTCTTAAGTAAATAATACATTTAGTTCTGGGGATGTGGAAATGTCTTTACAACCGCACTTAGCAACAGGCACATGCGAGGTCATCATTGCTTAACAAAGGAATGAAGGAACAGGCAGAATCCGAGGATTGAGGTAGCTTTTACTCGTGAGCAGGAAGAAATAAGGACATGAACACCTCCCGCCATTTTCTCCTTCACCAATACTATAGAAAACCCTACTTGATGCTGGTCTGGAAATGAGGTGAGAGGCATCAAGGAGGTGAGATGTCAGGAAGAACGATGAAGCTGGAGTGGATCACAGTGTTTCACAGAGAGTTCTCTTGAAGGATAGGAGCTCTATGGTCAAGTCCAGGCCATGTGTAACAAGATAATAATTTGAGGACTTTTTATTCTTGTGGTAGAGAAACTTAAAAAAGAATCTTTCAAGTTACCCCCTGACACACACAAAGGTCACCTCCATGGTGGATACTCTCATAGCATTAAGAACATCACAGTTTCAGTATAAAGCATTGGCAGAAAAAAATGGGACGGGGCGGCCAATCCATTTAGAAGCTTGGGGCAATAAGGGGTTTTTAAGATTCACAACTTTGGTCTTCTAAGCAGTTCTTTGGTAGTCTTAAAGGACAGACTCCCCTAGAGCTGCTAAGCTTTATATGAAATAAAGATAGAAAAGTAATCCCAGGGAAAAGATGTTACCTGACAGGTTAGAAGAAGTCAAGACAGAAGACATAAGGATTACGCATAGCCCCTTTAAAGAACAAGGGTTTCACCTTCTAGTTTCTTCTTTGGTTTATCTAATCCACAAAAAAATGAAAAGATGTCTGCTTCTCCCTTGTACCTTGAGTAAATCATCTTCCCTCTAAATATCAGTAAAATCCCAGCACGAAACAAATGAATTTGAATTTAAAATAACACCGTGAACCAGCACGAGGTCAGCTGCTGACACAATGGTGTAGGGGTGCTGACGCTGAACTTGCTGATAATGCTGTCACCTGGTGTATGTGTTGACATTGAGACTGATGAGAGGGCAGGCTTGGATATATCAAAGAGGCTGGCAATAATAAAAAGTAACAGGAGCACATAAGAGAGTAGAGGAAAAGCTACAAACACCACGGCTATGCGGTCACATAGGGTATAGGCTTCTTCCATTTTGACCCACTAGAGTTATTGAATGCTGATACGAGGCACACATGCACATAGAGATGAGGAACAAATTGGAGATGGCAAGAAGTTCACCTTGCTCACCTCTAAAACTCCAACAAAAGGAATTAAAAGGCTGGGGCTCACGGCTTATTAAAGATACTATATTGAAAAGGATTGGCCTTAGTCACTAAGGGACTTGCCTGAAAACCGCGCCTAGTAGCAGGGTCGTAGGGCTCAAGAAGAGGGGAAATGTGCAGTGATCTTAGATTATAAATACAGGCTTTTGCATATTAATGGATATTGATTATTTTCCATGTGGAAAATTCTCAACAACTCAAAAATCTTATTTAGAATTTAAAATATATAGGAAAGAGGCTTTGGCTGAGGTTTACTTTCCAACTCTTTGTAATAAGAGTAGAAGGAAAGCAGATGCTTAAAATATTTAAGAGGACAAATTGTTTTCAAATATCCCAAGACCCTATATAGTCATTCTCATTAAAAAAAAAGTGTACGCTAATTGCAGATAACTTTTAGCCATTTATTACTGAACACACTATAACAATCTCTTTGGGAAAAGGAAATGGTGCCTTATTTTGAGATGGTATAAAGTCCTGAAAATGCTATTGCTTTAATTCAATTTTACATTAGAACATTTAATTGGCATAGACAGGTTCCTCCTAATTGGTTTAAGATGCTGTGATTTTTCTCGTTTACTTAAATAGTTCATAGATTTTATAATTTTTTTCCTAGAATTTTTGCAAGCCTGTATGTGGGAGGAGCTCTATTAAAATATTAAGACCATCAAGGACTCAGTGGTATGTTTTTTCTCTTTCTCTGTAAAGAAAAATGAAAAGAGACTCCAATAAACATAGAATTAGTGTTTGATGCTTTAAAATAACCAGGGGTTATGAAGAATGTTCACTATTTGTCTGATAAAGGTAGATCTTCCCAAGGTATGTGTCCTGGTATTGTCAAGTATGTCGGAATCCCCGGCAAAATGTTTGCATTCAAATATTTTACGTGGATACAGAGAATCTTTATTGTTGCTTCCATGAGGAAAAAGTACATCAAAGTTATAACCGTAACAACAGCAAAAACTATTTAATTGACAATTTCTCTTGTGCCAGTTCTCTCCTTTCCATTTGTATGTTACATTAAATAGCTCTTTATGACTAGACTATTAAAATGACTGAATTGGCCTTTTGTGCCCCATTCCTAAATGATCTTCAAACTTCACCTTCTTCACATCATTGCCCTGCTCAGAAGCTGTCCAAGGACTGAGTTCCTCAGCCCAGTTAGAGAGCAAGCCCTGGGTGAACTGGGCCCTCTTCCTTTTGTGCCTACTGCCCCCAACATAGTTCACTCAGTCCAAGAGTACTGCTCACTGCCCTTGACACAATGCGCCCACTTCTCTCCATTAGGACTGCTTCAGGACAAGTACGCACACGTACTATATATCTGGATTTCTCTCTCTCTCTCTATATATATATACACACACTCTCTCTATACATACATATATATTCTCTCTCTCTCTCTCTCTCTATATATATATATATATATATATTTATGATTTATCTTTAAAAGGAAGATGAGTATTGGGTGAAGGGAACTATGTAAGACACATGAGATCTTACAAGATCTCAGATTATATCTGCGGCTTTGTTGGGAAAAGGATAAAGAGATCTAAGAAACATATCTTCAGCTACAAAAAGAAAACTCTGTGTGTGTGTGTGTGTGTGTGTGTGTGTGTGTGTGTGTGAGTGAGTGATATGATTTTGTTCATTGAAAAGTTTCTGGAGAAAAACAGTAAAATATGCATTCATAATCCTTCAAAATTCTCATCTTTAATTTTTTTATGTTATGCACTCTCTTGTGGCTGATGAGGGACATACTCAAAGAAAGCTAACTAGTAAGCTGGACTGATGTTTTTTGTCCAAATCTTAAAAATAGGTACTCCCTGAAGTTCATCAACTGCATCATTCTTTGGTAGCAGGAACTGAATATCTTGATTTCTCATGTGGTCATTAATAATACATATGTCCACCATTGTGTCTTAGCCCCCACATGGACAGATTGCATATGGCTGGGCTGCAGAGGAAGTTCACAGGATGGGAGCTAGCTACAGACAGCAGGGGGGCCAAGAGAAGGGAGGCACTGAGAAAGAACATCTGGGCCTAGTATCACAAAAGCAGGATGGCATATTCTTATGAGTTACATTAGCCTATCTTACTTCTCATCCCTGTTACTACTACTTCGTTAAAAAAAGAAAAAAAAAAAAGAAGGCAAGTTATTTACTCAATCAATCAGATTTTTCTTTGAAGAAGGAGCCTAATTCTTGTATTTAGGTTATTGGGAAGTAGGTACCTTAATATGAGATCACTTAGAGCTATTAATTTCCTACATTGAAAGAAATTCTGAAAATGCCCACATTCTTTAATCTTCTCTACAACCAACTGTCCTCCAACTGCACAGAATATAGCAAAGGACTTAGCTTCTTTCTCCTTTTGACCCAGGACCTCTCTCCTTTAAAAAAATCTTGCTAATCATTGACCTCAGTGAAGGATGTTGTCAACTTTAAACTCATTCTAGATGTTTTGAAAAAAAGATCATTTGAAGATCAGCGCAATGTAAATTCTTTTTAACTCTCTGTCATTCAGTTTTTAGGGAACAAGAACAAGAACAACAAAATGTTTTTAAAAATCTAGTTATGGGAGGGAAGGGAAAAAAAAAAGGGATGAAGCAGTGAGAACGGTGGGAATTTTTAACTAAGCAGAAAGCAGCCCCAAACGTGTATTCCTGGGAGTGGACCCTTTAATGGGATTTTAAGTATTTTTTTTTTTTAAACAAATACCGTACGTATAAGGAATTAAGTAACCAAAGAGAGAATTTAGACCTAAGCAGACATAACAAGCCGCAGTGAATTCATCAGAACTTTCACATAAGCCTTTGTGGGCAGTTGGCCAGGCCCCTCGCATTATCTGCGGGACTCACTGAGTCACTGCCGCTAATGGAATTTAGCCCCCTGTTTGTTGTTGCCATGGCGATGCGCTATTCGGAGGCATGTCATGTTCACAGATCAGTAGCAGCAGCACCGTTGCAGACACACAAGTGCTCTCAGCTTTTGACCATCAACAGGAATTCACTCCGCAGTCAGTCTGTCAGGAAGGAAGTCGCTACGGTGAAGGAGCACCAGAGCTGGGACGACCAGCCCTTCCTTCTTCCTTTGTCACCGCGGCGCTATTATCATTAAAATAACCTTGAATTTTCATGAATTCACTCATTCACAAACACTGTCAAAGAAGGTGCAAGAGTTCAAGAGAACCCAGAGGGTCAAAGAGAGGACTAGTTTTAAATCTGTGCCTATTGAACCTGGAAATGACATCGTCTGTTAGATATAATCTTATTCTTACCATAGCAAATCAAATCGTGCTGACTGGCACCAACGTCCAAGGCGATTCAGCCCCATGAAAGGTGACTGGGAGCAAAGGGGTCATATCCTTTGTGGCACTGCTCTGAGAAATAGACACAGACATGTGTGGGAATATTCTACAAAGAATAGATTTCCCCCCAAAGTGAAAAGCAAATCCTGCCAGCAATCTATAAAGGGAGTGGGTATTCTCTGCTGTAGATATATTCAGATTTCAAACCGAAGGTATAATTACGAGGCTTTTAAGATCTAAAATGTTAGAACAAGTCACAGGTATTGTGCAAGATGGTCTCATTTGTATATAAGAAGTGATAAAGGGTAAGTACAGAAGGATGCATTTTGAGAAAGGTATTTTTCCCGGTTGGAAATACGCTTTTTATTAAATTAGGGATAATTTTCACCAAGCGTGAAATATGCGAGTAAATCAGGCACATTGAAAAACACTTCTGTAAATGTTTATCTGTGTTGTCCAATCCAGAGTCCGGGGTTAATTATGGCAATCCAGCTTCACATTTCCTCGGGATCCTCTTTTATGTGGGGGCCGTGCTGCTGGTCCAGAACGTGGGCATCTGGAGACAGAAATAACACCGCACCATGCTGCTCCGGGAATTTCAGCGGAACTTGGTTCTAGGGGCAGAAACATGAAATCAGAACCAAGACTTCCTGAATTAGGAAATCAGTCCTGCTGGTTACTCTGTGTGTGTTGGGGGTGGGGTGGGGTGCGTTGGGCAGGACAGGGAGGTAGGGAGAAAGGACTTCTTAATCATGTTTGTTTCTTTCCTAGTCCAGCAGTTCAAGGGCAGTATTTTGCGGAATTTGATCAGAATTTAAGGTTGCACGACCCTGTTTTCCTGCAGGTCCCTGAATTGAGGTTAATCAGAGAGCAAGCCTGTGGGGAGGCAGCCCGTAACACTCACGCTGTGTTTAAGAATGATATGGCAAATCTTTGTCCTCTGCCTATCTGGGCCATGTGGCCCAAGAAAGGGATGCTTATTGAAAAAACAGACAGTAGAGTCATCCCATTATGGCTCTGATTATCTGAGCTTCAAGGAAATGATACTGAATACCTCAGTCGGAGCATAAACACTTAACCTTAATATTAACAAAACCATAGACAATTAAAAATGGCTTGGCAGACTTCTTTCTTCCGTGAAACTTATACAGTGGAACCCTACAACCCTAGGAATGCTTACGCTGGTTTAGATAAAGAGAAATCCAAGGATGACTAAGTCTCTCACACATCAGATGCTGCTTTAATTTTTAATTCACTACTAAATTATCAGATTAAATGACATATGCGTTACTCTCAGATGTCACTTTCACTGTATCCTGTAATCTCTAATGCCAAGGCCACTAAAATTTAGGCAAATTGTCCTAAAACAAAGAAAAAAGCAAAAAGGAAACACATGAGAAATGAAAAGATAAAGCCGTTTCGAAAGGTTCAGTCACCTAAGAAAGGCCAGAAAGGGTTGAAAGATACAGGACTAGAACAGTATGGATAAGAAGAAAAACCAAGGGAGTCTACCTTGTTAATATCACACAAAGGGATCCAAGGGAAAAGGATGGCCATGTGGATGGAACTTACTGAATCCATGTCAGGTGAGAGTCCACCAATAGGACGCTTGCATTAGGCATGCCCATATCCTGAATCTTGAATTGGTATTGCGTTTAAGAAATGAAAAACAGGGGCTCCTGGGTGGCTCAGTGGGTTAAAGCCTCTGCCTTCGGCTCAGGTCATGATCTCAGGGTCCTGGGATCGAGCCCCGCATCTGGCTCTCTGCTCAGCGGGGAGCCTGCCTCCCCCCCTCTCTCTGCCTGCCTCTCTGCCTACTTGTGATCTCTCTCTCTGTCAAATAAATAAATAAAATCTTTAAAAAAAAAAAAGAAATGAAAAACAAAATCACCTATTTTAAAGATTGAGAATTGAGGAAAAAAGTGACTTTTTGTTTTGTTTTTGGACCGAAGAAAGCTCATTAAGTAGGTATTTGGTGGGGAGTAGGGGGCACTACCATCTACCACGCCCATGGTTTAACCTAGGGGCCACCATGGAGCCCAAGCTCCTGAGCACCTCCAGAAAAACCTTCAGGCTGGCTCTGTCACCAAGACTGAGGGAGCTCAGGTCCCTAGGGCCATGTGAAAACCTCAAGTGTTAGATAAGAGTCATTGCAAGTCTTTCTTCCTCACCATCCACATTTCCTGATAATGACCCGCTGCCCAAGTCTTGCCATGGTTATCACTCAGGATCACTCACTTACACAAATACGTGGATGGTGGGTGGGATGGTAGGATCATTATTAGATCCACATGTAATGCCAGTCATAATCTGTTCACACAAAGAGTGTCCTAACTAAAGACCAGCCACATAAGTTGCAGGGCTCAGTGCAAAATGAAAATATAGGGTCCCTTGATCAAAGGAAAAAAAAAAAAAAAAAGAAAGAAAAAAAGAAAAAGGAAAAGGAAATTTTTTGCTTCTGTGGCCAATCCCTCTCATTCTGTGTCTTTCTTAATCTGTCATGGTCATTTTTTATTTGGTATTCCAAACCATGCTCCCTTGGACACAGGGACAACCGCGGGGCGAAAGCCGCCCCCACAGCCCACCCTCCATGTGCCCGGGCCCCTGCTGGGGCAGAAGGCAGGGGAGCAGGGGAGTGCGCAGCCCAGAACCCACCCCGGGGTGGTGGGACCGCACAGGAGGAGAGAGTCCAAGGCTCCAGCACATGCTCCATTATCCCATGCCACTTAAGCAAACACAAAAATCAAAGATAAAATTATGAAGAATTTCAAGATGGCGTCCGCAGAGCATTAAACCAAGGGTGGTTCCTCTTCTGTGTGACTTTACTGAAGGAATCTGGCCCCCGCTTCTAATGCAAACAACCCTATGTAGTTTTGGACTAGTTTTCAGGATTTCAATGTTTCTCTTTGTGTATTGAGAAATAACAAGAAGAAACAAATGCAATATTCTTCATTATAATGGATTTGGGGGACTACGTTGGCTGTTTCAAGTTTCCTAATTTTTTCCTCTGCTAACACACAGTGAAATGTATTTAAAGACATAAATCATATACTTACAATGGATGATCTGGTGGAGGTCCATTGTTTAGAACACACAATTCTTCAAATTATTCAGATGCCGTGATGTTTCGAAACCAGTTAGAGCCTCATGTGGGATCACCTTTCGGCAGCCACGTTGTCAGGCATTGCTCTTTATCTTTTGTTGTTCAGATCAATTTTCCACTACAGTCAGCAATTTTTAAAAAGTTGTCAAAATAATTGTTCCTTGATAATATCTACCAGAAGCATTTATGCTCTCATACACAAATTAATAAAAGCCATTGGGGAGGCCTCTCTTAGCTGGAGTGTCATCGCATGAATGGTGTTGCTGAGGGCCACAAAGCAAAGTGATCATCGCATGTGGTTAGTCCCAGAATGAAATCACATAATAGAAAATAAAAATAAATTCAAACCTGTTCGACATTTTAAGCAGGAGGCAGTACATATTTTCCCACGCTCAATCCAATTACTTGATTGTCCCTGGATTTTTAAAAAGTTTCATCTCCTTATAAATGCTTTCTCATAGTCATTTGGTACCAGCATATTTATGTTCACTTTTATCCAACACAGGCTGCAAATATGCCCTTCACTCGACCCAGTCTATTAATTTTGAAATGCCTAAAGCCAAAACCGACAGCGGAAGGAAATCTTTCTGGCTTGTGGCTCCAAACTGCTGGAATGAGCTACCTGCTTCAGTAAAAATGCACAGCCACATGACTTCTCTTTCAGGAAATGTTAAACTTTCTGTAGGAGGGAGGAAAAAAAAAAGTTTCAGAAGAAAATGAAACTAATTTCTCAGTTGTCTAGGTATGGGGTCTGAATGTGCTTTCCTTGTCTTCTATTTATGTGTACACAACAATTACCCTAATACAAATGTTGGCCCTAGATTTCTTACTTATATTAGACATTTTGTAATTTATTGTCCTAATATATATTTCTGATGAACTTCCATTTCATCCAGATACACCAGAATTTCCCCTGGGGACTGTTGTCTTTACCCTCAAGAATTGAGTGCAAATTTGAATGGCTATCACATTTCATAATTAATATTAATGCCCACAGGGTCCATAAAGATGTATTTTTCCTAACTCTAGCACTGATATTTAGCTCCCATCTTTCACTTTATCCTGTGTTCTGTAGAATACTGCTCTAGAAACCAAGTCATGGCCCCTACATTTGCTACAAGTCTTATCTTCCACTTTTTACACCATTAAAGAAATAAAGCCTGGATGGGTCTCATCCAAATGAAGTGTCTCCAACCAAGGGCAAACCTATCACTAAACTCAGTGGGGATCTGTGCATCTGGCCTTATTTGCTTTCTGCTTTCCCAAGGTAGAAGCTCTTGTGTTCCTTTCTACCATTGCAATTTATTCTTTTGGATCTTGAAGATATTTTGGTCTTCAGGAGCTTGTATTAAAAGAAATATCCGCCCCCCCCCAAAAAATAAAAAATAAATAAATAAAAGAAATATCCCTAAGCCCTCGACATCTGACCCAAGGCATTTAGAGTGATTCCCCATATTCCGGACACAGTGCTAGATATTGTTCATAACTTAGCTGGAAATAATAGTCAAATAAAACAGCTATCCTGAATTTGAGGAGGATGAAGGAAGCTATGGGGGTGGGATGAAGGAAGCTATGGAGGGCAAAGGGAGGGGGTGTCAGAAACAATTGTACTTAGCATGGATGTAGTTCTTGGTATACCTCCTGGTTTCTTTTTCCAACCCAGATTCCCCTACAGGCTCCCCAAGTCTGTGCTTCCCTGTTCAGTTCACTCAGGAAGTCCCATTGCTGGCAAGGCATTTCCACAGTGGGCTCCGAGGGACAGTCATAGTCCTATAAGTTGCCATGTACCATAAAGGATCAATGGTCCCAAAACTCTGGGGAGAATCAAAAGGTGTATCTCTCTTTTAGAGATTCTCATTTTAAGAACTGCCAAATCTTGCTGCAAGAACCTTGTTTACATGTGTTTAACAGGTTTTCCCAGGGTAATTTAACTCCAGAGCCCTTGTATCAAGCCACAACCAGGGAACCAGCTTGGGGGACCTTGCTATTTGGGTAAAAGGACACATGCACAACATGGAGGTGACAGCCCACCCTCTCCCTACTGGCCTCGTCTTCTACTTTGCCCTTCAACAACACTGAAATGCTATCCTCTGATCACACCATTAGCTAGGGTCCACTGCCAATTGCTCCTCCAAGCTGTGTTTTCTACCTGGAATGTTTTGTCCCCACTCCTTGTGCCTGCCTCTTCTAATTCAAGGCTCACCTGGCTTAGACATTCTTTGGTTCTTCCTGACAAGCTTTCGAGTAAGACTCCCTGTGCTTGAATACTGGTTCTCCCATTTATTAGCTGCATGACCTTGGGCAGGTCACTTGACGTCTTTGCCCCCTCAATATCTTCATCTACAAAGGAAGAGTAAAAACCAATACCTACTTCATGGGTTTGTCCAGAGGACTGAATTATTAATCCATATGAAGAGCCTAGAGCAGGGCCTTTCACACAGTAAGCATTCAGTGTGTGTCCTGAATGCCGTGATTTTCCTACGCATGTCTCGGTCATTGCACACTGTGTTATCATCATCACGTTGTGTGATCTCTTTATGCATCTCTGTTCACCATCGAATTATGCGCAGCTTGAACATTGGGCTGTAGACTGTCATTTTTTTTTATTCCTGGTGTCTAGCACATAGTAGGCATTCAATAAGTACTGAATAATGAATTTAATAAAATTATTGGAAGTTAAACTTAATGAAATATATTAGATCTGGAGTCCAGGTAAGTTTACAATATTCCGTAAGGCTAGAAAATCTCAGATGACTGTGTCAAGTTATCTGTAATTTGCTTATGGTAAAACTAATACCATAGGACAGCTTTGGTCCACCAGCATTTGGTTTAGAATGTTGAGTGCAACTATGAGGAAGCTGATGTTGTCCTCACAGATTGGAGGAGATTAAAGAAAAATGTATCAGACATTTTCTCTGATCTCTTTCATCGAAAAAAGTCTGTAGTCCTATGATTCATGAGCCAGCACAGAACAGACTAGAAAACTGAGCAGAGTTATTTTGTAGATGTCCTTCCACTTTGTGATAAGACGGTAGCAGTGATTATCACCTTATTTATTGGCTGCCTTATTTATTGGCTTCCTTAATTGCGAGTAATATGTTGTAAAAGAAAAAAAGGGAAAATAATAAAATACTTTCAATCCTTTGTAATTTCTCAGACTTCAAGTATTTCTTATACTTAAAAATAAAAGTATTGTATTAAATTATTTTTGAGTTGGGCATTTATTTATTAGAATTTTTTTCAGGGGGCCCTGAGTGGCTCAGTCAGTTTAAGCATCTGCCTTCAGCTCAGGTCACAATCCTGGGGTCCTGGGATGGAACCTGGAGTTGGAGTCGGGCTCTCTGCTCAGCAGGGAGCCTGCTTCTTCCTCTCCCTCTGCTGCTCCCTCTGCTTGTACTCTCTCTCTCTGTCAAATAAATAATATCTTTTTTAAAAAGAATTTTTTTTCAGTTTGTTGAGGTTTAAATGAAAAATTGTATATAGCTAAGGTAAAAAATGGGATGATTTGACATGCATGCTTTGTGACATGATTACCACAATCAGGTTAATTAACTCATCTATCAACTCATATGATTAACTTTTTTGTTTGTTTTGTTTTTGGTGAGAACTTTTAAGGTCTACTGTCTTAGCAAATTTCAAGTACACAGCATATTATTATGAGTTAGAGTTGCCACTGTGCACATTAGGTCCCCAAAGCTTATTTTGTTATGACCGAAAGCTTGTACCCTTTGCCCAGCATCTCCCTGCATCTCCCAAACCCCAGTCCCCAGTCCCTGGTAATCATTATTCTACTCTCTATTTCTATGAATTTGACTTTTTTTTTTTTTTTAGATTCCGTGTCTAAGTGAGATATAATATCTATCTTTCTCTGGATATTTTCACTTGGCTTAATATCCTTAAGATCCATCCATGTTGTTGCAAATGACAGGATTTCCTTCATTCCCATGGCTGAATAACATGTCCATTACACAGACACACACACATCATCTTTATCCATCAATGGACATCCTTTAATGGACACTTAGTTTGTTTCCATATCTTGGCTGTTGTAAATAATGAACACGGGGGTGCAGATTATCTCTGTGATACTGATTTTGCTTACTTTGTATATATACCCGAAAGTGGAATTCCTGAATCATATGGTAGGTCTGTTTTTTATTTATTTATTTATTTTTGAGGAACATTCTATACCGTTTTCCATATTGGCTGCTCCAATTTATGTTCCCATCAACAGTGTACAAGGGTTCCCTTTTCTACAGTTTTTTTTTTTTTTTTTTTTTTTTGCCGATACTTGTTATCTGTTGTCTTCTATAAAAGCCATTCTAACAGATGTGAAGTAATATGTCATTGTGGTGTTGATTTGCATTTCCCCAGTGATTTCATATACCTTATGGTCATTTGCATATCTTCTTTGGAAAAATGTCTATTCAGGACCTTGGCCCATTTTTAAATTGGGTTGTCTGTCTTCTTGCCATTGAGCTATGTAAGTTTCTAACATATTTTGAATATTAACCCTTTATCATATGTATGGTTTGCAAATATTTTCTACCATTCCATATGTTGCCTTTTCATTTTGTTGATTGCTTCCTTTGCTGTGCAGAAGTTTTTTTTTTTTTTTTTTTTCAGTTTGATGAAACCCTACTTTTTTTCTACTTTGTTTTCTACGCTTATGGGGGTTACACCAAGAAAAAAAAATCACTGCCAAGATCAGTGTTAAGGAGATTTTCCTCTATGTTTTTTTCTAGGCGTTATAAGGTTTTGGTTCTTACATGTAAGCCTTTGATCCATTTTGAGTTATTTTTTTTTGTAAATGGTGTAAAATAGGGGTCCAGTTTCATTCTTCTGCATGTGATTATTCAGTTTTCCTAACACCATGTATTGAAAAGACCATCCTCTCCCCAATGTATATTCTCAGTGCCCTTGTCAATGTTCAGTTTACTGTTCATGTGTTGGTTTATACCTAGGCTTTGGGCAGTATAGATTACTTTGGGCAGTATGGACATTTTGCCAATTTTAATTCTTCCTATCCAGAAATATGGGATGTCTTTCCATTTATTTGTATCTTCCTCATTTTCTTTCATCAGTTTGTTATAGTTTACAGGATACAGGTGTTTAACCTCCTTAGTTAAATTTATACCTAAGCATTTTATTCTTTGGGATGTTATGGTAAAAGGGATTGTTTTTGTAGTTTCTCCTTTGGATAGTTTGTTACCAAGTGTATAGAACCACAACTGATTTTTGTATACTGAATTTGTATCCTGCAACTTTTCTGCTTTTGTTGATTAGCTCCAATAGTGTTTTGGTGAAGTCATTAGCTTTGTATATGGAAAAACATGCATGTCATCTGCAAACAGGGACAATTTTACTTCTCCCATTATAATTGAATGCCTTATTTTTTTTCTTGACTAACTCTCTGGCTAGGACTTCAATACTCTGTTGAGTAGAAGTGGCGAGAGTGGACATCTTTGTCTTACTCCTCATCTAAACATTGAGTATGATGTTAACTGTAGACTTGTCATATATGTCCTGTATTATGTTAAGGTACATTCTCTATATATCCAGTTTGTTGAGAGATTCTATCATGAAAATACACTGAATTTTGTTAAATGTTTTTTCTGCATCTGTTGGAATGATTATGTGATATGTAATCTTCGTTCTGTTAATGTGTATATCATGTTTATTGATTTTCATATGTAGAATCAGCCTTGCATCCTAGGAATAAGTCTCACTTAATTAAAGCGTATGGTCCTTTTACGGTGATGTTGAATTCTGTTTGCTAGTATTTTGTTGAGAATTTTTAAATTATTCATTGGAGATACTCTCCTATTGTTTTCTTGTAGTATCCTTATCTGATTTTGGTATCAGGATAATGCTGGTCTCATAAGAAAAAGTTTGGAAGTGCTCCCATCTCTTTTATTTATTTTATTTTTTGCAAGAGTTTGAGAAGGATTGGCATTAATTCTTTAAATATTTGTAGAGTTCTCCAGTAAAGCCATTAGATCCTGGGCTTTTCTTTGTTGGAGATTTTGCTTATTGATTCAGTCTCCTTGCCCATTATTGGTCTGTTCAGATTTTCTCTTTCTTCATGATTCAGTCTTGATAAGTTGTGGATTCCTAGGAATTTACCCATTTCTGCCAGGTTCTCTAATTTCTTGGTGTATGACTGTTCATGGTAGTCTCCTATAATCCTTCATATTTCTGTGGTATCAGTTGTAATGTCTCTTTGTTTATTTTTTATTTTACTTATTTGAGTCTTTGCTCTCTTTTTGTTAGTTTGGATAAAAGTTTGTCAATTTTGTTTATCTTTTCAAAAAACCAGAGGTTAATTTTGTTGATCTTTTCTATTGTTTTTCTGGCCTCTTTTTCATTATTTCCACTCTCATCTTTGTTTTTTCCTTCTGCTAACTTTAGGCTTCGTTTGTTTTTCTTTTCCTAGTCCCTGAAGGTGTAAAGTCTGTTTTTTTATTTGAGATCTTTTTATATTCTTAATGTAGGCATTTATCACTATGAATTTCTTTCTTATTTTCGTAGAATAGACCACTAGGGTATCATTTGGTGTGCTAAAGCCATGCACTACATTCCGAAGGGCGTCTTAAAGATCTAAAAGAGTTCATGTTAACTCTCTAAACACCCCCATATATATTATATTAAAGGAGTGAGATACAATAGTCTTTGAATCTACCTTCCTATGTCACTTAATATATACATGGTAAGTGACCAATAATATTTAATATGTTATTTTTAAAAGACGGATTAAAATCAAATTAGGAAAGTGGATTTTTTAAAGTGATAAATGAAAGCTACTATCTAGATTGATATGCCATGGTTTTAATTCATTTAAAATAGCTTCACTGTATGTTTCTGAAACCAGTTACCAGAAATTATATATATATATAATTATCATATATATATATATAGACTTTTAAATGTATTACCATATGCAATAATTTGATTAATGTCATCTTGTGTAACCTGATTAAAGCTATGTTTTCATGGCTTAACAAGTATTAATTAATATAATTCTCATACTCACACTATTGTTGCCCCATTTTAATGATAAGGAAATGGAAGCATAAATTGTTTAAATGACTTGGACAGAAAGTTACTATTAGCAGAGTTTGGACATAAACTGGGATTGTCTTATTCCAGAACCTGTGTTCTCTCCTCTATATGGCACCACTGCCTTACAGTGACACTTTGGTCAGAGTTTATATTTGGATTTTTGTAGATTTATAAACTGAGTAATAGCACATAATCCCCATGGGTGTCTATACAATGGGAATTACTTCTATTTCTTATTGTTTGCCAACTTTCTGCATGATTTTGTCATCACTCAATTCTTCAAATTTGACTTCCTTCTTTCAGGAGATTGTTTTTAACTTTGAATAACATTATTCTACGTGTAAAAAGAAAATCACCTTAATTTATTTTCTTTAGGAAGCCTAACTTGATAAATCAAGCCATGAGTACTTTTTTCCCCTTAAAACACAACTAGTCAAAATCATAGTTCCTTAAAACTTGAACAAGACCCATTTCTCATAGGTAAATTTTCCCTGGGCTAAGTTAAAGAAGCACATGCTTTTGTTTGTCTGTTTCTGTTCAGCACCCTCCATACTTTGAAATTAATTCCTAGAAAACTTGTACAATATATTTCACATTAACATTTTCTCTACTGCCATTAAGATCCAGTATTGTAGGGGCATTTGGGTGGCTCAGTCAATTAAGAGTCTGACTCTTGATTTTGCTGAGGTCATGATCTCTGGGTCATGAGATGGAGCCCCACATTGGAGAGTCTGCTTGAGATTATCTACTTCTCCCTCTGCCCCTCCCCTACTCTCTCTCTCAAAAAAAAAAAAAAAATCCAATATATTGTATATTCTATATTAAGACTGCTTTATGTTATGTCTATACTTTTGTTTCATTTCAGATTTAATTTCTCCAATCTTCAATATTAGAATATTCAAGTAAGCAAGCATATGTATTACTATACTTAAATGCTATTTCATTTCTGATAACCTATAGATAACTTGTGAATATCACAGAACCATGCATATTTAAAGTCGGACTCATTCCCAGAGATAGAAATTTGGTATATGTGTGTGGTGTGTGCATGTACTAATATGCTCAAGAATGAGTTTAAAACAGCACATTTGAAACTTTGACTCATACACAGTAACACTGGGAAGCATATATTAAATATATTCAATAAAAAATAGCCTCATTGGACTAAGCAGCTTTCAAAGGGAAGGAATGTAAAAGAAACCAATCACATCTCAGAAGCAGGTAATACTCTCTGTTCTAAATAAGCACAAAAAATTAAATTTGACTGATAAAAGCCACTGTAGCTGCCTCAGTCATGGTACTTTAGGTCCTAAAACTGTGATCACAAGCCCTGTAATCTTTCATGTGATCCCATTCACTTAGAAAATAAATACAATCTAAGAGATGAAAGTAATAAGAAATATTTTGGTGTTAGCTTAAAGAGGCTGAGGATATGTATTTCTTCTGAAAAAAATCCTGATTCCTTTTTGTTAAATTCATATGTGATTTTTTTCTACTGAATAAAACAATAAGTCATAGAATTCTCAGATATATTGTACATAGCTGGCTTTTTCTAAACCATTTCACTCATTACTTCAGTGATAATTTATTCGGTCATAATAGAAATACGTTTTAATCTACAATAAATGACATGATCTGGCCTATTTTATATGATACTGTGGAGTCATGTGTCCCGCTACCTGAAGCCCGAGGAGCTGTCTTGCAGGCACAATAGTTACATATCCATTTATTTGCTCAGTGTCTTATTTGATATATTTTCAAATTAGGAAAGTTTACTTTCTTTTGCTCAGCCTCTCCTTAAGGTAACCTCCTAATGCAGTGAGCCACAGAACCTGACATGATATCCTAACATGAACTTCTGTTACACTTATGGACCTCAGGACTGGAAACCCAGGGATCCTGATGCACTGGGTCAAGGAGACACAAAAGGGTAACATAATGCACCTCAAAGATTAATTTCTTGAGTTAAATGAGATAAATGTAGAAAAACTGGCATTGGAGAGTTACTCGGTAATCATTGTTTCTTTCCTGCCCTTGCAGGAAACATTGTTGTTGTTGTTTGTCTTGTTTTTTTGTTTTGTTTTGTTTTGTTTTGTTTTTTACAAACGAAGGAACAAAATGTATCATAAATATAAACAAAGTGACAAGGACTACTGTTCTGTGGCTGCTTCAGTTGGTTCCATTAGTACTGGGCAGATCAAAGTTGTTCATCCTGCCTCCTCCTCTCACTAACTCAACTTGCAATCCATTCTCCTTTCCTGTGTGAGACAAAGTATCCTTGAAGATCACTTTAACTGTATTATCTTCATGCTTAAACGCTACAAATACTGTCTTTAGCATCGTGAGAATATGATATCTTGAGATTGACTTTGAAAACTTTCTGTGATTGCCAATTAGGTGTCATTCTCACTGCTTCTGGGAGGGTTCCCTATGTGCTCGCCAAGTCCCGCTGCTCGCTGTTCTCTGAACATGGCCGCCATGCCTGCCTCCTCTTTGCCCAGGTGGTGCCCACAGCAGGTGGTGCCCTCACTGTTCTGCCTCCGCCCAGGAAAACCTGCCTACTCTCAGGACCTGCAGTTTGTCAAATTGATGAAATCCACTTTGATCACAGTTCCGGCGATTTTTGCTAGTTTTGAATTGAAAAGTTTGTAAATGTCAGGGAGGCCATCCCCACTTTATCTTAAGGGTGGATGAGATAACTCATGTTCAGACCCTGAAAGAGTCTAACACGGTCCCTGTCTCCTAATTCCCACAGCACTTTTAGGAAACCCACGAAATACATTGAAGATGCTTGTGCACATTTCTTAGTTCCAGTCACAGACTGAACTGTGTCCCATCAAAATCCATATGTTGAAGCCACCATGTGACTGTAGGTGGAGACAAGTTCTCGAAGGCAGCAATTAAGACTAAAAGAGGTCCTAAGGGAGGGGTCCTCACCAATAGGACTGGCATTCTTATAAGAAAAGGAAGGGACACCAAAAATGCCCCCACGTAGAGTAAAGGACTTGTGGGAACACGATGAGAAGGTATTTATCTACAAAATCAAGGAGAGAGGTCTCGGGAGAAACTAGCCCCGCTGACACCTTAATTTTAGACTTCTGGCCTGAAGAAATGGAACAAAATAAATTGCTGTTTTTAAACCACTCAGTCTATGGTCTTTTGTTACAGTAGCCTTAACAGACTAATAGTGCTCCCCTATGAAATTAAAAGCTTCTCAGTGAAACACTCTTAGAATCTCCCAGGGTTGTGGGGGTGTGGCTTAATAAATATATGTACAATGACAGAATTTTACCAGTGATGACTGCTTTATATACACACGCACGCACACACACAGTGCTGTGAGGCCACCCACTAAGTCATATTTTCCTCCTTCTTTTCCTGCAAAGTACTGCTTACTCATAATCACTTTACTTGGAAATAAATTATCCTCTAAATTAGAAATATATACCTTTCAAAAGCAGAATATCAATCTCTCTAGGTGAATTTCATCTCCACTTAGGCTTTATAAGTCGTTGTGGGTGCCCCACTGAGTGCCACGTGTGTCTAGATAATGAACAAATATCATTTCACTCTAAATATAATAGGGACCGTTTTGAAATGGCCCCCATTGTGGAGTTATTTGTTTTAAACAAGTCTTGTTTCAATGACAAGAACTTTAAAACTGGTACAGTTTCAGATAGGGCAGATAGACACAATTTGTCATAGATTAAAATGTATTTATATTATTGCCAAATGGATTATCATCGAAGCAGAAGTGATTGAGTGCAGTAATTTAGAAAAATCTGGCTATTTAAAATAAATCTGAGAACTTTATGACCTATTATTTTATTCATAAAAAAATCACATGTAAATTTAACCCAAAAAGTCAATATTTTTGAAAGGAGATAAATGTCTTTAGCCAAGTCCACCACTTGTTAAGCTACCCGAGACCAAAATATTCCTATTTACCTTCATTGCTTACATCCCATTTATTCTCTAAGTGAATGGGATTGTATGGTTTGTGATCACAGGTTGAGGACTTGAAGTATCATGACCAATATCATATGTAACATATTCTTTTGGAATCCAAAGAGTTCCCATATACATTAGTTCCCCCAAACCTTCTTAAATACATGCTCTGCAGTTAGTTTACGGGATTCTCATCCATGTGAACTATTTCTTTTTTAGGGGGGGGAGGTAGAAGGTGGGCGAGGGACACATTTCATGTAATAATTGCCACAAGACCACACAGCTTTTTTAAGTAATCAGGTTTGGTAATGACCAAACTGGACTAGGTCTCAAGTGGTAAAAACAAAACAAAGCAAAGCAAAACAAAAAACACAACTCATGTATCCTCAAGACAAAACCCTCCCCAAAACCAGAACTCACGTGTCCTCATTATTTCAACACTCCGAACGAACCCCTGACAAAAGAATTTAAGGTAATATTTAAGAAACAGTAGTGTCTTTTTTATATGCACTCTGCCCTTTCTCAATGTTACAAAATATCCCCATGTTGACTTACTGTACATTGATTTTAATAGGCATTCTCTACAGAGCAATATGAATATCATTGGAAACTGTATAATACAATTTTCTACTCCTGAAATGCTATAGAAAACTGCACATTTTATACTGACATATGCCCCATCAATAAGAGAGTTTTTATATCTTATTTGTAGCTATTGATCTCAACAGCATAATGAAAAATTGATTGCAGCGAAGCGCACCATTTCTTAAGTATAAATTTCAATGTCAAATTATTTTTATCTATGCTTCCCAATTATACATGAAACTTATACATTTATATATGTTTGCTTCCACAAAACTCTACCACAATAAATTAGACATGACAAGAATCTACTGAGTCAATAGAAACCAGGTTTCTCTTGCTAAAATATGATTCCAAAATTAAATACTCTAGTTTCAGACTGGTTTCATTTCTTCATTATAAAGAGAATTAACGTCTTGATATATAGTATCACCTTCCCATGCAATTTAACAATTTGAAATGAGGTCTTAAATCTTCTGGGGGTATGAGCACACACGCACGCACACAGACACACGCAGACATACACACATCCACACATACACACACACATGGAAAAATATGCACTCAGAAATCCATGTACTCATTTAATAGCCCACGTGACACCAGAAATGAGATGCCTATTCTTTGCTATCTCTTGAGACCTTATTATTTTAGAAGGAAGATTCTGCTAGCAAAATCTCCAGGTATAAGGTCTGACGAAACATAAGAGGGACATCATCTCGACTCATGTCAATGGTGGTCCCAAGTCTGACATCACAGACATAGAATGAATTAGGTCAAAATGCACAAATCTAAACAAAATCTCCAAACTTTATACCCATAGTGAAGAAGATCCCTACTGTCCTCCAGGAAGAAAAGGGTCCAGAAAAATGAGGAAAAACTCATTTCTTGCATTAATTTGTTATCTTTAGGTTATTTTAAATGGAAACTACTGGTTAAAACATACTTCAGTTTTTTCTCTAAGATACGTGCATTGAAAAACATAAATACATTATTTAATGAAGTTTATTAATCTCACAAAAGAAAATGCAAGAGCATTTTATCCTCTTATAAACCCTTTTGCAGCATTGACATGTCAGAGTACGGGACTGTGTCCTGCAAAGATCATCATTGAATCTCACTCACACTCACTCATAGCTCAGTTTGGAGAATAATTTTGCCCTTCCAATCTTTTCCAATGAGCTATAGTATTATGATTTAAAAAAACAACGACAACAGATTTATAGAGATCTAACTCACATAACATAAAATACACTTATTTATACTGTAGAAGTCAATGGTTTTTAGTATATTCACAGAGTTGTGCAACTATCACTATAATCTAATTTTAGAACATGTTTCATCATCCCTAAAAAAATTCCATAGCCATACCAAGGTACTGCCCTTCGCCTGCTCTGGTAACCACTAAACTTCTTTCTGTCTCTATAGATTTGCCTATTCTGGGTTTTTTTTTTTGTTTTTTTGTTTTTGTTAAGATTTTATTTATTTATTTGACAGAGAAAGAGATCGCAAGTAGGCAGAGAGGCAGGCAGAGAGACAGGAGGAAGCAGGCTCCCTGCTGAGCAGAGAGCCCAATGCGGGGCTCGATCCCAGGACCCTGAGATCATGACCCGAGCCGAAGGCAGTGGCTCAACCCACTGAGCCACCCAGGTGTCCCAGATTTGCCTATTCTGGACGTTCATATGTATGGAATCATAGAATATGTGGTCTCTTGTGTGTGGCTTCTTTTATTAGCATGTTTTCTGGGTTCATCTAAGTTGTAGCATATATCGGTACTTCATTCCTTTCTATGGAAGAGTGATATTTCGTTGTATGGATATACTACATTTTGTTTACCCATTTACCAGTTGATGGACATTTGGGTTGTTTCCACATTTTGACCATTAGGAGTAGTGGCTGTTCCAAACATTAGAGTATCAGTTATGTGAGGACATATGTTTTCATATCTCTTGGATATATATCTAAGAACAGAGTTTCTGTGTTATATGGTAACTGTTTAACTTTTTGAGGAACTGTGGACTGTTTTCTGAGTGGCTGCACCACTTTACATTCCATTAACAATGTACAAGGGTTCCAATTTCTCCATATTCTTTGCAACAATTGTTATTTTTATTTTTAATGTTAACTTTGCTGCTCAGTGTGAAATTGTATATTGTGATTTGATTTGCCTGCCCCTAATGACAAATAATAGTGACCATCTTTCATGTGCTTATTGGTCATTCGTATGTCTTTTGGAGAAAAGTTAATTCAAATGCTTTCCATTTTCAAATTGGGTTATATGTCTATTTATTGTAGAGTTGTAAGAGCTCTTGGTACATTCTTTTTTACATCTTTTTAAAAAAGATTTTATTGGGGCACCTGGGTGGCTCAGTTGGTTAAGCGACTGCCTTCAACTCAGGTCATGATCCTGGAGTCCCAGGATCGAGTCCCACATCTGGCTCCCTGCTCATCAGGGAGCCTCCTTCTCCCTCTGACCTCTCCCCTCTCATGCTCTCTCTCTCTCTCAAATAAATAAAATCTTAAAAAAAAATAAAAAAGATTTTATTTATTTGTTTGCTGAGCAGAGAGCCCAGTATGGGGCTCGATCCTTGATCCCAGGACCCTGGGATCATGACCTGAGCTGAAGGCAAACCCTTAACTGACTGAGCCACCCAGGTGCCCTCTTTGTACATTCTTGATACAAATCTCTTATCAGATGCATGATTTTCAAGAATTCTCTCCTATTGTATTTTTTTAAATTTTAATTTCAGCCAACATTTAACACATCTACAACTAAAAGTTCCACCACTGACAGTAGTAAACAAATATGGCAAACTCATACCAACTGGAAATGAATCTTCAGGTCTTCATCAAAGAGGTGACTGCAGTAGATATCAGATGATGGGAAAGAGAAGTACAGCCTGTATCAATACAGGATGAATTCCTGTTGTACTATCCCAATTTTCAATTTACTTAGCAAAAGCGTCAGAAAACTGTCAAGTGTCAAAGTCAGTAGCATGTCAACAAAAATCTGTGAAAGGGTGTAAGTAAATGAATAGTCGAGGAAAATGTGCAATATTAAAAAGCAGGATCTTTAGAGGGAGGCTGAAATGCTATAGCAACTGAGTATGAGAAAACTAGCAGATTTGACTGAGGGGAAGTCATAATTGTAACACTTTGCTATTGACAGATGGGGGCCCAGAAGGTAGCTTGGAGTCAAAACAGAGCACCAAACACAGGAATAACTTGTGAAAGAGCGGGTGAGATCAAATGCATGT
Source organism: Potos flavus (assembly GCA_028534135.1). Classification (NCBI taxonomy): domain Eukaryota; kingdom Metazoa; phylum Chordata; class Mammalia; order Carnivora; family Procyonidae; genus Potos; species Potos flavus. The sequence continues at coordinate 73,063,131 of CM052885.1, forward strand.
TTATAAAAAGATAATTATTTTAGAAGAGGATCTAAATAAAGGTTCCTCAGCTGTGAAGAGTTCAAAGCATCAATTATTTTCATTCTCTTAATTTTTCTGTTACTGACATTGATGGTCCAGTTGAGAGCAGCCCCATTTTGCTGCTTACTGGTACATTGCTCTCTGCAAAAAAAAATGACTATTCCACTGTGGGAGAGTGAAAAAACAAATCAAGAAGTCGTAATTCCATTTAGGATTGAAGCTGGAATCTCATCACTCATTCGTTTGTTCATTTCATGAGTGCTTAATCAATAATCTTATGTATCTGGAACTTTGCTCCATGTTGGGTGCAAAATGCTAACCAAGACAGAGACCAGGCCCTCTAGCAATTTTATAGTTTAATGGAGGAAATGACAAATAAGAACACAATTTTGTCTAGCAAGATTTTGTATCCCCCATGGCATAACCCTTCTCTTGTCTGAAGTCTCGGGGTTGCTAGACATCAGGAAGTCCTAAGTCAGTTTTGATTATCTAGAGGAAGTATGTTTAGGAACATATGAGAGGAAAAAAAAAGAAGAATGTCCCCCTTGAAGGTACAGTGCGATTCTCACCATGATGGCTCTCTCTTTTCTCCTTGCAAATAAACGAAACTTGTGAGTTCACAGACTTGGTAAGGAAGTGTGTATATGTATTGAGGAGAGGGATAGGGAGGAATATATCTTATCCTGATTATTCTGGCTCCTTTATATAGCTCCTTTTTCCATGACCTCAAGGGAAAAGCACAGACTCTAAAGCCAAATTGCCTTGGTTTAAATCTTGACTTTGCCCCTTGGCAGATGTACATATGACGTTTAGCTGGTTACTAAGTTTCTCTGTGCTTTAACATTTCCATTTGTAAAAAGGGGATAAAAATTGTGCCTAGGTTATAAAGTAACAGTGTGTTGAATGTAAAGGAAACTGTGGTGTTTGCAGAGAGGACCTGGATGATAGAAAACACTCCAGAGATATTCAGTTTGACCTCAACTGAGAGTTTTTCCAGAAACAACCAAACAGGTTTTTATTTATTTATGTATTTACTTACATATTTTTTTGATTTATTTTTTTATTAACATATAATGTATTATTTGTTTCAGGGGTGCAGATCTGTGAATCATCAGTCTTACACAATTCCCAGCACTCACCGCAGCACATACCCTCCCCAGTGTCCATCACCCTGCCACCCCATCCCTCCCCCCAACCCCCAGTAACCCTCAGCAAACAGGCTTTTATGATGAAACTCGTGTATGGGGGGATAGTGGGACACTATGGGGGCCTGGAGACTTTCTCTTCAAGGACTTCTCTTGCACAGTTGACAAGGAAGACAATTCACCACCACTAACCTTAGGAAGAGGGCATCTGTGTCGCCGGGAGCATTTGCCAAGTGACATTTGTGGAGGAACAGTCTTCCTTTCTTCATTCCACAAAAATGCCTTGACAGCCTGTTCTATGTCTCATTACTGTGCTTTACTTCTTCATGAAATGTGTGCTCATCTGGAATGATCTTACTTGTTTCTCTGTGCATTGTCTGTCGTTCCACACGAAGATGTAAACCCCGTGGGTGCAGCATCGCCCGGGGTCCTGTTCCCAGAGCCTGCAACCCTGCACAGCACATCGTAGGTGGTCAGTAAATACTTTCCGAACAAATTAATGCCCAATGACGCGCTCGCATTGACGCAGGGATGCGCACTCTATCAGCTCGCCTTCTGGATGGGAAGAAGATATGTGAGCGTGTACCTCGAGCTCCAGATTCCATTAGGAAAACCCAGCGTGTCCCCACCCTCTCAGTACAGACAAGCTGTCTCAGTCGCCCAGAGTTCCATACACTACTCACAGCACACAATATTTCTGTTTTTATTTTCGTGCTTTTTTTTTCCTAGATAGACTCATGTAACATCTGGACCCAGACAGAGGCAAGCTATGCTTTGCGGAAAATGTATAACTCAGACGTTTGGATTCTATGGGTATCAGTTTGAATAGGCCTCTCTTTCTGTGGGGATGAAATTCTTAGCGCTAACGGCACTTGCTAGAAAATTAACTTTACTACTCAATGACTAAGTTCATATTGGCTTTCCAATATCCAAGTGTCTTCCTTGACTTCTCGTCAGAAAAAGGGAAGGGCAAAAATGTCGCAACCAGGTACTTAGTCATAAATTTGGTTTACAGCTAGATTTTTCAGGTTAATTATAGAAAGTTGTAAAAAGTAGAGGAAGAGTTCATTTCTACGTCACTTAAAGCAAGAAAAGACTGACATACACACCCTTTACATAGGTTTGAAAGGCCTCCAAAAGTTGAGTTGCAATTTGGTTTTAGCTCTATCACGTAAGTGGAATCCTACAGCATCCTTCCAGGGACTGGCTTATTTCCGTTCCCATGACGCCCCTGAGGTTTATCCACGTTGTCTTGCATGGCAGGATTCCTTTCTTTCTTAAAGCTGAAGAATATTCCATTCTCTGTATAGACCACATTTTCTTTATCCATTCATCTGCTGATGGCCATTGAGGCCGTTTCCAAATCTTGGCTACTGCGAGTGGTACCGCAGTGTAGAAGCAGAGAGTAGAATGGTATTTGCCAAGGGCTGGAGAGAGAGGGAAAGGTTCAGTTTTGCAACATACGCAAGTTCTCAAACTGTACAACATACTGCCTATAATTAACAATACTCCATTACATACTTAAAAAATTAAGAGAGATCTCACAGTAAGGGTACTGAACACCATAAAAGAAAAGCAAAACAAATTTGGTTTCTATACTATTCTGAAAAGGGTACCTGGCTTCTCCTTTTGATGAAATTCTTGCTTTTTATGTGATTAGTTATTTCTCAGGAAAAATGGAAACTAAGTGCCAGGCATTGTCCTAAACACTTCAAATCTAGTTTTGCAATCTTGAATGGCAGAGAGTACTATCATTCCCATTTTACGGATATGGAAACTACATCCAAAGATTAAATAACTTTATTTGGATGGGGAGAGGGAGAGAGAGAGAATCATAAGCAGGCTCCAGGCCCAGAGAAGAACCCCACAGGAGGCTCGATTTCATGACCCCAAGATCATGACCTGAACTGAAATCAAGGGTGGGATGCATAACTGACTGACCACCCAGGCGCCTCCCCACCTCCCCGCCAAAGATGAAATCAATTGTCCAAGATCATACAGCTAGGAAGATGGTATAGCTGGAATTTGAACTTGGGTCATCTGACTACAAAATGGGTGTCCTTAAGCATTACACAATCATACTGTTTCTTTGTTTGTTTTTTCTTCTCCACTCATTGACTTGAAGGACTTTTTTTCTAATCATTGGCTTCTGTTCCCTCTTATATTTTGTCCTCTTCAGCCATTCCTGGCTAATTAAAATTAGCCAGAATATAGTGGAACTTGGAATTTAGACTACTTGGCCATAGTTTGGGTTAGAGTTTCTGCCCAAACTTCCTGCCCTCCTGTTATGTCAATTCTCTAGGGCCTTCTCAGAATTTTTTCTTTTCTTCTAGTCCCTTCTTCCTCCAGCCTTCTCGGTTTCTCTCATAGTAATCTCAGGAGGACATTGTTCTCTGTCCAAACTCAACCCCCAACACCTGCGCCAGCCGGGGCTACTCCTCCCACCTCTGCTACCCAGAGTGTTGAGTTATCGATTACTCAAAATCCCCACAGGACTTTCTTTCCTTGAGCTTCCAAAGTTCCAATCAAAATATGTGACAATATCCAACTTTGTCCTTTGTGAAGTGTTAGTGGTTCTGCCAGACTCCTAGACATCTGGTAGCTTGACTACTTTCAATTCATGAACTTTCCTCTGAAGAATGTTCTGACTACTTTGGAACATTTTTTTTCCTTTTTTCATCATGCCTTTTTGTGACGTTTCTCGAGATTTCACCAACTGAGTGTGTAATGGAGAGCTGTCTCATGATATAAAGGAAAAGGAGCTGTGTATCTGAATCAGACTTTCTATAATTTTAGGGACACTTGTACTTGGCCCAAACAAGGTCTTCTCTTCCTAAACCCTCTCCCCATAGCTGTACAGCTGAAGGACATTGTTTTGCTTTCTTATTTATAACTACTGTTTTATTTTTTTCCATGTTACTTGAGATCTTCTTTCTAACTCTTTTGGCCAACTTCCTTGAGAAATTTTCTTTACTTAAATGGCGCATCATAGGTGAAAACTAAGCTCTTCTGAACAAAAAGAAAAAAAAAGGAAAAAGAAAAAGAAAGAAAGGAAAAGAAAGAGAACCTTCGTACTACGTATTACCTTCCAATTACAGGAGAGTGTCTTCCTTCAAAATGAGTAGAGAGCCTTCCTTGGAGAAAATTGATGTTACTACAAAATTGGAGGCAATGTAACCCCATTGGTAAGGGCAAATGTGACATTTTTTCAAGCTAGCATTATTGTAGGCAGGTCTGTGAATCTGCTGTCCTTCATGGTATAATAATTAGCAGACACTCTCTGCTGTTCCTCACAAAAAATGGGAAGAGCATCATGGAGAGATTTTGGAAGAATATGAAGTATCTTCATTTCCACATTGTTTTCTAAAGAACATGAATTCCAGGGGATGCAGAATTCCCTAGAATCCTATTTGGGGGAAATAAAATGGGGGTTATTTCAAATTATTATTATGGAAAACACCAAGCTAAAGCTCAATAAGCGTCTGTAGCCAGGTGACTTCTGTGTGCTTCTATTGTGCTAATGTGCTCTGTAAATCTCCAAAAAGGGTGTGTGGTGACAAAGACTACCACATTTTCCAACCTTGTTTAATTGCACGTGATTAACACAAAGTGTCATTTTGTGGAGCAGTGTTCCCTGTAAGATACTTTGGGAAACAATTTTTCCATTTGGTTCAGACAAAAAGAAGGCTTTACTTACATTATTTCGTTTTGGTCATTCAGAAAATTACTTTTTCTAAATTTTTATGCCATCAACCCTCACTGAATGGCGTGACCACAAACAGACCCATGATACTTGATATCCAATTTCTTACAAGAATTTTGTCAACTCTGTCCACTGCCTTATCTAGTACAACTTTTACATTGTCCCGTGAGAGAACTTGGCATTAGATTATAACACCAAGAAAAGCAATGTACTTTAGCAACTTCATTTTTTCCCCAAGCATGTTAAAATATTACTAATTCCATTTTCTTTCCTGCTATTTTGGAGGTAAATTTTGGCTCATCTCTATTAGCCTTTTGGGACCTCAAGCAGTGAAGTTCCTAGCATACTTGATACCTGAAGGGATCATTTTTTTCAAATACTCCTTCTCCCCATGACAAAGAAATTCAGTGACAATGAATAACGACTATTATATTTTGATGTTTTCTTTTGCTTTAAAACACACTGATAATTTTAAGACAAGAAATTTTATTTTATTTTATTTATTTTTTTAAGATTTTATTTATTTATTTGACAGAGAGAGACAGCGAGAGAAGGAACACAAGCAGGGGGAGTGGGAGAGGGAGAAGCAGGCTCCCCGCTGAGCAGGGAGCCCGATGCAGGGCTCGATCCCAGCACCCTGGGATCATGACCTGAGCCAAACCCTGGGATCATGACCTGAGCCGAAGGCAGACGCTTAACGAGTGAGCCACCCAGATGCCCAAGACAAGAAATTTTAAATTAAAAGATATCCACATTCTATCATAGTGTACAGACTAAAATTTGTATTTTCCAAACAAAAATATCATACCTTGCATTTCTCACTCTGTTTCACTGTTTTAGATTTTAAACACAAATAAAAACTTGAAGAGCCGTTCAGAATTGAATTAACCCAATTTCTGTTTTATAAGTATTGTGCTATTATACTTATGCTTATTTAAATCCTACTGTTCAATGCAGGGCTATGTAAAACCAAAGGGATTAAAGGCAGGAACTCTGCCTGAAATGAGTTTGAATAACTCCAAACTGTGACACTCTTATTCTCAAAATGAATATAATCGATGTATTATATGCAACCAGTTTCTTGAGGTAGAATCAGGGTCGTGTTAACTGTGAGTTCTCCAATAGCCATGTACAAGACAACACTCATGAATGATGAGAAATAGAAAAATGTGAATTTAAACCTGACATACATTGTTAATGCCTAAAGTTAACTGCAACAATTGTTAGAGTAACTAATGACTCTGGTTTGTTTGGTTATTGATTTTAAATTTTCTATGGAAACACACCCCTTATTGTTTGCATCTTAGGTGAGCCAATACCATCACCACATCTTCCATAGTTCTGCTTGGTACTCCACTGACCTCAGGATATTTATTATACATACTAAGTTTATTCAGGAACTATGTAAATTGCATAGTTGTTTTTCTCTTTGCTCCAACTTGAAGACTTACACTGTGGTAATATGAAAAATGGTGTAAAGTCCTGTTGCTGAGTGATATGGATTAAATGTTGTCTCCCCAAATTCCTGTGTTGAAGTTCTAACCCCCAATATATCAGAATGTAACATGATTTAGAAATAGACTCTTTACAGAGGTAATCAAGTTAAAGTGAAGGTGGGGCCCTAATCAAATGTGTCTGGTGTCCTTATAAAAAGGGGACATTTGGGCACAGACACAGTTGCACATAGAGGGAAGACAATGTAAAGAGACAGAGGGAGGGGCGCCTGGGTGGCTCAGTTGGTTAAGCAGCTGCCTTTGGCTCAGGTCATGATCCTGGAGTCCCGAGGATCGAGTCCCACATCAGGCTCTCTGCTCAGTGGGGAGTCTGCTTCTCCCTCTGACTTCTCCCCTCTCATGCTCACTCTCTCTCATCCTCTCTCTCTCTCTCGCAAAGAAATAAAATCTAAAAAAAAAAAAAAAAAAAAAAAAGAGACAGAGGGAGAAGACAAGCTGAAATCAGAGGCCCAGAAAAAACCCTTCCCTTGTAACCCTCAGAAAGAATGAACAAAGCTGACTCCTTGGCTTTGGACTTCCAGCCTTCATTCAGACCTGTGAGCATACAGGTGTTTAAACTAGCTAGTCTGTGCTACTTTGTCATGGCAGCTCTACCAAATGAATGTATTAAGTATGAATATTGACAAAAATACAGAACCCAATCATATTATTAACACAATTGTCTCATCTCCAACCTCAGTGGGACTCTCATTCTGGTTCTGCACTTTTTCTCATGGACCTCATCTCTTTTCTACCACCAAGGTGGCCCTTACACACAGCCAGTGTGTGTTGGAGCATCTGACTGCAACCTTGACCCCTTGATCTTTAGTACTTGATTTGGTTACAAATATTATTTTAAAACCCAAACAAACCAGAAAAGGGATTACTTGAGAAGGTTAATATCATTCCCCATATTTAAATCTGTCCATATAACTTTCTTCTGTTTTAAGAGAAGTTGTTCTTGGCATATTAAAAGCCAAATTCAGATACCTCTACCATAGAGCATATATTCTTCATTCATAAATTCTTCTGTAATGTGGTCCATTATCATGCCATTCTTCTGTTTCTGAAACATCTCAAACACCCTCCCACTCTCTTTTCTGTTCATGCATAACAATACTCTAGTATTTTCTATCATTAAACAAAATGAAACAAAAAACATAGGACTTACAATACTCCTCATAGCAGAGTAGTTGGGGTCCGACTTTCTCATTCTATGCAACAATAAAAGATCAACAAAATATATAAATTTATACCCTGCAGGTTTGGAACAGTAATGAATGCAAGGATTTGATCCTGGAGAGAAGGGAGGCAAACAGATGAGCCCTACAATATCCTGGCCTTCTTCCTACCAATATATTTTCTCAACCACTGCATGAGCAAACAGAGCTCAGGCAGAGTGAAAATCTTTCTGGGTGGAGAAGACAACTTGTGGCATTGTCCATACAACGGAATTTCACACATAATAGCACAATCCATAAGTACTGATACACATGACAAAATGGATGAATTTCAAATCTGTAATGTCAAAAGGAAGAACACACAGAAAGCAATCACTTACTTGATGATTCCATTTGTATGAAGATAAGAACAGGTAAAAGTATTTCATAATGCTGACAGAATTCAATATAGTGCCTCTCAGATATTTTCATGTGAAAGAGATATGGTCTCTGCTGGTGTGATGGGGAACACTACGTTGGTCTGTGTGGTTGTGTTGGTATACACAGGTGTGAAAATACTATTAAACTGTACACATCAGTCTGTGTACGTAAACCTCAACAAAACACAATAATGAAAGAACTGAAGAAATAAGGGAAAGGAAAAACTACCCTCCTTCTTAATTTCCACTTTGTCCATATGTCTCTTAAAATCACAGTCACTTTTATGAAGAATAATACTTATTCCCAGTTGTCACTTACAGATTTCTCCAACCTTGGAATATCTACCTTCATCAATCTCTTTGAACTGTTCTTGTTATTAAACTCACTTATTGATTACCCAGTATAATGAACTGTATTCACTTCCTTCCTAATTTTGTTAGTGGTGACTCTATTCTTGGTAAAACTGGCTTTCCTTTGGTTTTCCTGGGAACGCTTCTGATTCTCTGCCAATCATGACGTTCTTTTCTCCTCAAAATTCCCTTACTCTGCTTGTGCTCATTACTTAAACCAGTGATTCTCAACCACGGCTGCACACTGAAATCACCTGGGGAGCCTTGACAAAATAATGATGTTGATGCCTGGATTCATCTCAGATCGATTAAATTAGAATTTCTTGAGTAGGAATCTGGATTTTTTGAAATTAAAAATCTCCTAGGCAATGTGTTCTTCTTGCTCCTCAGGTCAAACTATCACTATTTTGTCTCTAGTCCCCAAGGCACTTTGGACTGCTACAATTGTCTCCTTACTGGTTTTCTTTCAACATATTATTTTGCTAGAGAAAGCGTGATTGTTCTTAAATAGAAAACTGATCATGTAATTCCTCTGTTAAAATCCTTTTCAACAGTGTTTAAAACTTACAGAATATTATGGAATAGCCTTGAGGCTAGTTTAAGCGGTTTACAGAGAACCCCTTTTGATTCTTTCTTCCCCATCCACTTATTAACTGAAGTGAGCACTCTTCATAATGGAATTTATAATAGAAAAAAGAGGTCCATCTAATCAGATCCTGAAAACATTAAAAGGGGAATATTAGAACTAATACCATTGCCCCTTTCCTCTGTTCTTTCGCAAGCAGAATGATTTAAGGATCTGGGCATTTTTTCCAGGGTGATGTAACTGACGATAAGTATGATATCAATTGACACCTGTTGGACCATGACGTAGGGGACCTGGGGTCTTATTTTTATAGATGAGTGGGGGTCCAAAGAGTTATCATCTGAAGAAACTCATTTATACTTCTATTGTTTCTATTGCTTTATTCTCACTCTTCTTATCCAAAACAATGATTTCTGTCTCTTTTGTGCACTCGTACGGAAGTCAGAGCTTATCTAGTGCTGGTGTACCCCCTCCTAACACCATCTCAGAGACTTGTAGGCAAGTTGAACTTATCCAGCTTATTTCTCTACCCAGGTGGTGTTGGTTAGAAAAAAAAAAAAGTATTTCTAATGCACAGAGAATGAAGAAGAAATAAATGAAAGAAAATCTACCCTAAATATAGATTTCCTTTTTTCTTTCTTTACAACTATAAAATATCATGTATAAGTGTGTTCCACATAGAGTGATACATACACATATATGTATCTATGTGTTTTGCACATACACACACGATCTCCTCCTTTGTCTTTCATTTTAACTGAGGTAATTAAGAACCAAACTTTAAGGCAGTTTGTATGCACAGGATAGAATCCAAGCTACCAAATCCCTTGTGCTAGCTCCTATCATTCTGTGCCAGTTATCAATTTATTTTCTTTTAGCCATATTCATTGTTTGCCGCTCTGTGACAGCAGATCTGGGCCCTTTAGATACTTTTCCTTTGCAGCTAACACAGTGGTGAGCTGTGAGCCAGCAGAGGTCAATGGAGAGAAATCTTGGAAGAAAAGAGTTCTGCTTCTTGGTTCTAGGGTGCTCTCCTGCTAGGCTTTTGCTCCAGCAGCACCCCCACCCAGCATCAAGCTCCTGCAGTGAATACAGCTTCGGCATCTTCAAACTCTTGTAGCAACGGGAAACTTCTCCAGGGCCAAGCTCCTAAAGCCCACAGTGTCGAGTCGCACCCAGTGGTCAGCCGCTTTCCTGGTTCCTGCTTTGGGTGGATTTTGCAGGAGAGTGCCTCTGGCAAGACATCTCTTCATGAACAACTTTCCTTGGTGCACTGGAGGGTGGATTTCCGGCAAGTTCCAAAAGACCTATTTCTGGTAAATTCTGACAGCATGACACCACAGCAACGTCTCTGCCATGAGTGAACCGCGGTCATACCCATTCGAACCAGATCTATATGTCAGCCTTGGAGGTGGATGCTTCTTTGAATGTTCTATCTAAGCCCCAGAAACAGTGGCTCCTCCATACATCTGCTCTTCCTATACTCTTAGGGTCTCTTTTACTTCCTACCAACAAATCCCTCATTACTTTAATCTAAGGGTTAGCCAACTCTTTTTCAAAGGCAACATGGAAATGGATGGGTGTGGTGATGTGCTAATAAAACAGAAGCTAACATCCAGACTGTAGGTCCAAGCCTGACAGCTCTAGTTCAAATTCCCCCTTAGAGTTTGTCATTCTTTATAATAAACATTTTATTCAAATCTCTATATGGTTTCTTTCTCTTCGTTGGACCCAGGTTCACACACATTGCTGGCCATTTTCCCCACTCGCAAGGCTCCAGTCACACTGTGAATGCTCCAAAGACGCCACGATACTCTTTTCTGGCTCATCTCTCTCATTCTTTGGGGGGACGTGTCTTTCAAATTTTACAGGTTTCAACTTGGGCTTTTTCTTCACAATCAGGGTTTTATTTTCCCTCTAGTATCTCTGGCCCATGTGAAAAACGGATCTGTGCAGATGCTTTGCCCAGAAAGCAAGCACTTTGCCAATCTCCATCATGGCAAAGTATTATTGATTCTTCAAGAAATCATTCAAAGTTATCTCTGTTTTGTATTCCTTTCTTCTTTTCTTTTCCTTTTTTTTTTTTTTTTTTTTTTTGAGGTATCTTTATACCTTCATGGGACGTAAAACCTCAGGGTTTGGGAAGCAGGGAGGGACCTTAGAAATCAGTTCGGCTCCTTGGTTGTGGTGATGAGGAGTTTAAGGCAAATGACTTAAAAATTCTCTTGACATCAGGAAGTCTGTGCGAAAAAAGCAGCCTCTTGATACAGAGAGCCTTGGATTCTCTGAACCTATTGATTCCAACTTTATGACCTATTTTCATAATAGGTAACTTGCAAGTCAAAGCCGAAACAGATGGGAAACTATAAATTAGAATGTGGAGAGGGGCAGCTTCCATATGGAGATGAATGAAAAAATGAATGAATGAATGAATGAATGAACGAATACCAGTCTGATTTCTGCCTGCCTTTTCTCTGCTCCATCTCTCGCTGTCAGATCAGTTGCTTTTTCTTTTTCTCACTTTAATTATTACTATATAATTGATGTATTATATTACATTACATTACTTTTCGGTACACGACATAATGATTCAATATTGGTATATATGGCAAAGGGGTCATCACAATAAGTCTAGTTCACATCCATCACCATGCATAGTTATGATTTTTTTTCTTTATGATGAAAACTTTAAAAAAAATTTTTTTTTTAATTTATTTGAGAGACAGAGAAAGTGAGAGCATGAGAGGAGAGAAGGTCAGAGGGAGAAGCAGACTCCCCGCAGAGCCGGGAGCCCAATGCGGGACTCGATCCTGGGACTCCAGGATCATGACCTGAGCCGCAGGCAGTCGCTCAACCAACTGAGCCACCCAGGCGCCCCTATGATGAAAACTTTAAAAGATCTACTCTCTTAGCAGCTTTCAAATATGCAATACAGTATTATTAACTACGGTCACCACACTGCATGTTAGCTCCCCAGGACTTATTTAATTTATAATTAGAAATTTGGACCTTCTTGCTTTTTTATTCTTTTATGTGATGATCAGTCAGGTGTGGCTATAAGAAGAGACACAGGAGACGTTTGGGAAAACAAAGCTTATTATACACACAGGACACAGAACAGAAGGCCTAGCACATCATTCAGGCCCACATGGAAAAAACACCAGGAGGGTTAGGAGGCGAAAGACAATATTGAGGGGAAAGCTTGGGCCGCTGCCTTTATTGGCGTCTTCATGGGAAGGGAAAGGCAAAGCAGGGCAGGGTAAACAGTTTAGGATTGGCCGGTTTGGATAATTTCAATGGGTTCTAAACTAGAGGGATGGTCCCTAGTTCCCTGGATCCTGGCTCTGAGATGATTAAGAGGAATATTGCTAGAGGAGTAGTGCTTTCTGGGCTCTACCAGCCAGATAGAGGAGGTCCAGCTGCGGACTCGTTTGCTTGCATATCAAAGATACGCTCCTGGCTGAACCTTTGCTACCTTTACGAATTAGTTAGCCTTGAAAAGCGCTGTCTCTCCCAAGCTAGGAAGTTTTTATAAAAGATGTCAAAATGTCATAATAAACAACACTTATTTGTATAGATAATACTTATCTACATAATAATTAATATAATTAGTTATATATAAATAATATATTTTTCTACCTATCTATCTATATGCACATATATACATAGATAATACGACCTCCTCTATCAACACAAAAATCTGGCTTCGGTAAGCCTACTTAGGTAGTACCAGAGCAGTGGGACATAATCTCATTGATCCATTATTCTTGCAAAAATATATTTATTGTGCATCTATGATTGCTCACATTGTCCTATTGTGACGCCCACGTCTCTCCTGATCCCCCACTGTGCACACTGTACCCATCTTCGTATATTATGACTTGTGGCCTCTCAAAGGCTGAGACTCTTTGTCTTCCTCTCTACGCTACACTGATCCCAACTCAAGGTCTGACGTTTGTTGTGCACTTAATGGCTCTTCGCCCTTGCAGTAATAAGACCTTTGGAGATCTTCGAAGTCTATGTCATTTCTCCATATCATTAAGCTCTATCAGTTTCCCCCTTGCTGCTAAATGTGTATAAGGAGTGAGGTTGCTGGATTTTTGGTGCCTGACCTTGTCTCAGGTTCAGTAAGGAGAGGATGATGGCATGGAAGTTTGGAAAGGTGGAAAGCATGAAATGGACAGCCTGGGGCATTTGGCCGAAAATAAGGATAGACCAAGAGAGACAATGTCTACAATTGAAAGGGGTGTTTGAAGTTCTTTTAGGCATGGGACTACGGCATTTGCCATGTAGTAGCTTATGTTGTTCTTCAACCTTGTCTTACTATGCCAACTTTAAGAGTATTCCTATGAAAACAGCAGCTTCCAATCCCCTTTACCTTGCAGAACTCATTTTTCTAATCCAGGCTTTCTCAAACACATAGGGCAAAAAAATTAAGCCCTAAATGCCTTAAGGATTCCATTATTTGTAATGAATTAACTTCTCTCTAGAATGGTACTAGCTACCACCATCCTTGAAAGAATTAAGAAAATAGTTAAATCATTTTTATAAGGCTGAATTCTCTCTGGATTTCTGTGTCTTCTATGTGAGCTAATAAATAATGTTTGTTTTGCCTACTTTACACGTGTGCTCTGTGGGTACAGTGAAATGATGCTTTTCAGAGCAGTTAATTAATGGTAAATTGCAAAAAATACCCGTTCTTCACATGAATGTAACCAATGGGTCAAGTTTCTCTTTAACCCGTGAGTCTACATAAGCTATGTTTCACCCACCATCAACCTGGAAGTAGAATTGATTAATAAGTCCTTTGCCACCAGGAACTCCCTGTAAGAGCGCTCCACTCAGTCTCAGCACTCTCGCTGGAGCAAGTAAGTTCCTCTTTGTGGTGTGGGACAAACACGGGAGCCAGCTTGCCTTATTCTAGGCCGCGGGAGACTGGGTTCATATCCTAGTGGGTAAACGGAGCACTTTCTCAACCAAGTAGAGCCTCAATGTATCTAAGTGCAAGCAGGAATAAATCATCTTCAGAGCGTCTGGGTGGCTCAGTAGATAAGCCTCTGCCTTTGGCTCAGGTCATGATCCCAGGGTCCTGGGACCAAGCCCCACATCAGGCTCCCTGCTCATTGGGGAGTCTGCATCTCCCTCTACCCCCTGCTCATGCTCTCTCTTGGTTTCTCCCTCTCAAATAAAGAAAAATCCTTAAAAAATAAATAAATCGTCTTCATATTATTGTTCTAGTCACCAAGAAAAGAAATTAAATGGCATGACTTGCCTTTTAGTTTTCTTTGGAGGCCTATTTTTTGACTTGAATTTCAGATATTATTTGAAATGTACTTATTTTAGAAATGGCCACCATCGGAAGCTCTCAGAGGGTTGGGGATTGATTTGGGAGCTAGAAAGGGCTTGGTAACAAGGCTTGGACTTGCTCGTTGAGCTCGGTTGTTGGAATTCATCCTGTCACGCTTGCCTTTTACCTAATGCCCCCAGGTTGCCAGAGTTGTGCAGGCTAAGGAGGAGGAGAAGGTCATTCCTCAGGTATCACAGCCCCCTCCCTCCCTGAGCCCAGGGTGGAGGCAAGAAGTATCCAGATCTCCCACTGCAGATACAACTACCCAGTTACCCAACTGCCATGCTCCCTCGCAACACAATGTAAAGAGTGATTCCATGAATGCATTACCATGTGAACAACCGGATGCCTGGGGAATAGCAAGTTGGAAGGTAGACCACACATAAGAATTTGTAGATATCAGAAAGCAGACAGGTATTACTGCCACCTTTGGAGCTGCTAAAAATCTATTTCTACATTTTTGTCATGTTGTTCCCCAGCCAGAAGTCCCAATTTCCTGCTTTGATAATCCAAGTCCTATCTGATCTCTAATATACAGCTAAAATCCTTCAACGTCAAGAAATTTCATCTGATTTCTTCAATGCCTAGTGATCACTCTTTACTGAAAATGCTGGCTCTATCTCAAAACTTAAAACTTCAAGGTATATTATTATATTTTGCTTGTCCATCATTTCATAGGTTTTAACTACAATCCCTAAATTATCTATAAAAATACTTGAATGTCACACACACACACACACACACACACACACACACCCGCCCCACTTCTCTAAGAACCTCTGAGAATCTATGAGACCAGTTCGAGGGGTCCACAAGCTACTACTTTTTAATAACTGGATAAACTGGATTTTCTTATAAACTTCCAACCCGCACCGTGCATATCCCAACAGAATCGAATGCAGAAGCAGGTATGACAATACAATTGCCTCCCATTAAGTCAGACATTAAGTATATTTGCGAAAATGTAAAACAATGCAATTCACCTCGTTATTTTTATTTTGCAATGTATAGCTACTTTAGAAATTCTGTTCTTTGTGTAAATATGTATTAGTCATTATTGTTAGGTGAATTGACAGTTTTAAAGTCTTAGTTTTAACTTCCAACATTTCAAATAGCAACAGTATAATCCACAAACACAAAAGCTCCTTGGGGTCCTCAGTGGTTTTTAAGAACTTAAAAGGGTCCTGAGACCAAAATATTTTGAGAGTTTCTGCCCTAGCTCATGGCAGCATTTGATTTCTTTTGAGAATGAGACAGCTCTGCAAACAGCCACCATATTCAGTGAAATACAAGTTCATCTCCAGGATTGGGTATGGTCTAAAGAAGGTGAAGGTTTTGAGCCCCAGACTTTTTGATGTGGAGGAAAGGGGATCCTTGGCCTGCTGTGTAAGATGGATATGCATATGATGTGGAAGACATGAGAGGAAGAGGACATTGTTGAGAAAGGATGAACCAATAAAGCACAACAGGGGCTGCAGTGAGGTATGTTCCCTCTCCCTGTGGGCTCCTCTCTCTCCCTGCACCCCAAGTTCATCTACACACACACACCCCCAAAGTCCCAGCAAGAGCATACAGGGTGAGGTTACAGGTGAAAGATGGTGCGTATCAAGTCTTCAGATTTTCCCAGAGACATCCATTTTACTGATGGAGTGTCTCTGAAGTAGGAAGGTAGGTGCTCCAGAAGGTGGCTGTCCTTAACATAAAAATAAGAAGGAGGATGGGGGAAAGGATAGCTAAAGATACTTATCTTCCAGAGAGGAGCACACAGCTCTAAACCAGGCTTGAAGGAAAGCTTTCTGACCAAAGGCCTATTTTTTAAAAATTGTGCATGAATTATTTCTTTGAAAATATATATACTGCTCTTTTGTAAATGCTTATTTAGCACAGAAGATTTGTGATCTATGTCACTTGCTTTTTTGTACATAGACAGGCTGCATATCGGGACCGCTTCTACGGAGTGTTTTTCATTTTTGTACACTCTTCTCGAACACACTTATCCATTTCAACTAATTAAATTATCTATTGTATCTCTAACCCATCCACATTTTTCTTGACTGCAGAAAGCTATCTTCCCCTGAATACGTTTATCCTCCATTACGTCTTTGCCTTGACCTGCTCTCTCCTTACATATTCATCTCATTCCTTTTCTTTTCACTTTCAAACGATTTCCCAAATTCCAGTGTAATAATGTAGCCCTGTATGAATAGAGGACTGAATTCCAAGTCACAGGACTAACAGCTGCAACTCTCCAGTTATTTGATCTTGAACGTTCTGTCCACTTTTCTGTGACTCAAGTGTTTGATTTGCAAAATCATTGTAATAATATCCAATTTTTTCATATCTCATAGAAAGTCTAAGAGGATAAAAGGATAGCATATATGAATCTATTTTGGATGTAAGCAACGTCCTGGGCAAGAGACAACATCTATAGTATCATTATACGGGTTACTCTGACACGTTCTGACCTTTCTACTCTCATTTATGGTTTCGAGCTCCGGTTGTCTTGTTGTTGTAAGTAAAACCATCACTCATTCACTCAATAAGCTTTCAGTAGCTTGCTGACTATGATTCAACAATTATTTTGGGAGGTGTGGATGTAAGTTAAGTAAAATATGACTTTTACAGCTCTCTTTACCAGAAAGAAGCTGTAGATTGTTTTATAAAATAAATTTACAAGCAGAATGTACTAGCCAGGAAAGGCTAGGTCCAGCTGTAGTAACAAATAACCCCCAAATCCCAGTGGCTTCACCTAAATGTGGTAGTTAGTTTCTGAAGATGACCAACAGCAATCCTCCCTATCCCTGGATATCCAGGATGAACCCCTATTAAGGTGTGGAGGCTTTTCTCCTCCCCTTGAACCTGGGCTGGTCTTGTGACTTGCTTTGATCGACAGCATATGCTGGCTCCAAACCTAGCCGTCAGAAGGCCTGGCAGCCTCTACTCTTCTTTCCTGAAACACAGCTATTATGCTGTAAGGAGTCTACATAAATCTGTTGGGAGAAAATCCCTGGAGAATTACGAAGTGTTGTTGTTTTAAGCTCCTACATCTTGAGCTCTTTGTTATCTAGCGAGAGATGACTAAAACAGCACGGGGTTTATTATGGGTTGGCAAGGAAGTTCTGTTCCCTAGAGACATACAGGAACCCAGATTAACAAAGAGACCACCTTGTTGCAGCTACCCTGTCAGGAATATAAGGCCCCCTTGGTCACCACGGCAGAGGAAGGGAGTAATTAAATGTGTTTACGTGCTGGGAGTGACCCTTATGGCTTCTGCTCACCTCCCCTTCGCAACATCCGGTAATATGGTTCCAATAAGTGCAAAGGGGTAGAGCTGTAGAATCTTCCCACGTGTCCAGAGAGGTAAAGGAAAACTCAGCATGGGTATGCACTAGAATTGTCTGTGACACAGAGCTCCAAAATATAGTGCGCAAAGTGCTAGCAAAAATAAAAATGTGTTCTTTTCTGGGTGAGTCAAGAAGGGCAGCTTAGATGAGCTACCTGCTGAACTCCATGTGAAAGGGTGGAAAGGAGTAGGTCGACAGAGAAAGGAGGTTGGGACCTTGCAGTCAGAGGGGCATCACGTTAAGCAGCACACAGAGCCATGGTGAGGCGTGGCACATGCTCATAATGGTCAGAAGTGCAAGTGGCTGGAGCATGAACGAGCTAGAGATGAAGCTCAACACGAAGGAAAATGTTTTGCCTCATCTGCAATGCTACTGGGTCCCATTCTGTAAATAGTCAGGACTCCAATGGAAGACCAGAAAAGAGAAACTGTCAGGACAGATTGCATTCTAAGCAGGAAAACATGCAAGTGGGACATGAGTTCAGGTAAAGAAAAATTGGCAGACAAATATGATATTACAACAGTTTAGATGGGTTGTTTGAGGATCAATAGGAAGGGCAGTTTTAACAGGTCCTTCTGAAGTAGAATTGATAAGAACACATGGCCACAAATGTAGGATATCTGGAAAGGAAGTAGGAGGAAGGAGCCAGGGGTAATCATGGGAGTGACTGCTTAAGACGCAGCATTGAGGATGTGGGATGCTTATCAGGTCTGTGGGGAGAAGGGAGAAAAAGACATTGAATTCTCTTTGGGACCCATTAAGGTGGGGGTTTCTGGTAAATCCAGATGAAAAATGATATAGGAGCGAGCAGAAAACCTTGAAGCTGAAACAATCTCAGTGATGGGGGACCCAAGAGAAATCACTCAGGAAGAAATGCGTGTGGATCCAGAGAAACGTGCTTCACAAACCCTAGAGCATCCCCAGCTCAGGGGTAAAGTGGAGAAGAGAGGCCTGAGAGAGCCTTAGTGGGATTTTGCTGGGTTCACAGAGGTTGGGATGGTATGTTGATTGAGGCACAACATAGCTACTTAAGTATATACTTAAAGGTGTAATATGAAAAGGTACAATCACGACTATAGTTAGTTGCCTTCCTTTTCGTTCACTAAACTAGTTTGAGTTCTCATTTTCTTAAAAAGATTTACTTATTTATTTTAGAGAGAGAGAGGAGGGGCAGGGGCAGAGGGAGAGAGAGACAAGCAGACTCCCCACTGAGCTGCGAGCCCGACACAGGGCTGGATCCCAGGACCCTGAGATCACGACCTGAGCCAAAATCAAGAGTTAAAGGCTTAACTGACTGAGCCACCAGGTGCCCCGAGTTCTCATTTTTTAAGATTTAGGTTTCATTCCTTAATGGAGATTTTATAGTTGAGAATGACATATTTTAGGAAAAACAGTGCATTTTGATGAATCTAATAACCTAACTTCATCATTAGGGATCAGATACTGTAGTTGGAAAGAATGATCATTCCCATCTTCTTTTTTCTTTTTTTTTCAATTATTTTACAGAGAGAAGGTGAAGAATAACGTTTTTGGCTTCTGGTTCCCTACAGCATCTGATATAGACATCTGCCTAAACCAGGGTCCTGAACCAAGTGGCTAAGGAAGTAATTCAATCCAAAGTAGAAAACAGCCCTTTGCTTCAGTGTTTTCACTGATAGCAAGTTCAAGGTTATGGTGTGGCTGAGCCCATGACCGGCTACCTAGGCAAGTTCCTTCCTTTTCCCCACTGTTGGGAGGATGGGGCTTATTGAACTCGGCTTGAGGCCTGTGGTTATTTTGATGTAGTCAGTCTAATGTCATTAGACAGGAAAACCTGCACTTGAGCCAAATTACACAAGTGTGTGTCCTGGCACAGGCTTTAATGTGCACCTGGGTTTCAAAAAAGGAAAAACAGAAACCCAGATCCCTTTCTTTCTCTTTTGGGGATTCAGCCCTAACACCATTTTGTTTAAATTTCATAGGTTTAAGTTTCATCAAAGTAGAATTTGTTGATGTAAAATTACATACCAGATGTTCACTGCTGTGGAAGTTGTGGCGTATATTATTGCCGATGTGACCCTTGTGGATTCCACAATTACAAACCGAAGCCAGGTTGTTTATATAAGGTTTCAGCCATAGACAGTGTGGAAATGCGGTGATGTGGGGCCTGGGCTCCGCCAGCCAGATCTCCTTTATTTTCTTTAAATATCTCTTTTCGAAATGGATATCTTAGAGCTTGTAAAAGTTGGCATTTGGAGAAGTGCAAATTAGTGGCAAGATTTTATATTTTTTTTAAAGCATTTTATAAGTCTTGCCACCAGCCCCGCATACGTGGTTGGAGGTGAGATAGGGTAACAGATGAGGTCATGGAGCTTTCGGTGAGATTCTTCTCGAGCAGTGATTGGCAGCTGGAGTGCGCCGCAGCTTCCCAGGCGGGCTTTGTTAAAATACAGATTCCCCCCACCCTGACATTCGGAGTCAGAAGTCTAGGGGACAGCTTGGTATTTCTATCAAGTTTCCGGGGGGTGCTATTGTTACTGGTCTGAGGACCCCACTTTAAGAAGCTGCTCTGAGGCAGTGATTCTTCTTCTTCTTCTTTTTTAATTTATTTATTTGACACAAAGAGAGGCAGCGAGAGAGGAAACACAAGCAGGGGGTGAGGGAGAGGGAGAAGCAGGCTTCCCGCCAAGCAGGGAGCCCTACCTGGGCTCGATCCCAGGACCCTGGGATCGTGACCTGAGCTGAAGGCAGAAGCTTAACGACTGAGCCACCCAGGTACCCCTGAGGCAGTGATTCTTTTTTTTTTTTTTTT
>CM052885.1:73084011-73105131 GCA_028534135.1 Potos flavus
GAGAGCAGAAGCAGGAATAGCAGACGAAACCCATTCATAGAGGCTCCAAAGGAGCCTCCAATGGCAGCATTGACATCACCTGGGAGCTTTTGAGAAAAGCAGACTGGGGGGCTCTACCCCGAGCCTACTGAATCACAAGCTTTGAGGATGCAGCCCAGCAAAATGTCTAACAAGTCCCCAGTAGGATTCTGATGGCACCCTAAGTTTTGAGAACTAATGGACTATAGTGTAGGTGCGTCGACTTAGCTGCTCTGATTCCAGAAGCAAACTCCAGATCTTGTACTTACACAGACCAGTACCTGGGACGTACCAAGGATACACACACCGATTACTTGGGGCCGGGGCTCAGGCATCATATTTTGCCCGGATGATTCCAATCTACAGACAAGCTTGAAAATGATTTCCTTAGTCCCAGATAAATAATATCCCAGGCTACTAGAAAGACCCTTGCGCTGTGATTTTGAAATCACCATCAGCAATTTTTTCAAGTGTCCAGGAATGCAGAAGAGATTCGATATGCCTGTAGGGGGAGCAGTTGTCCTCACAGTCCACGAAGGGAGGGAAAGAGCTAGGTATCACTATTCCCGATGGAGGAAACAGAAACTTAGCAGGCCATCATGCTAGTAAATATAGAACCAAGATGTCAGTAAAAGCTTGGTAGCCCTGGAGATCATCCAAAGATTTAACGAGGCAGCCTGGAAAATAATGTGGTTTCCTTCACCAAAGAAAGAAAAGGAGTCTGGATGACCATCTGCACAGATGTTGTCAGAGGAATCCCTGAAGTGAGCAGGAGTTAGGACAAGGGGCGACCTTAGGTCCTGTGGAATTAGATTCCCTAACAGTTTGCGGATTCTCATTTCGTTATTTCCGAAAATCAGAAAGATAAACTCGGATGCAAAGCATCTAACAGAATCATCGAGCCTTGAAAAATTATTTGCAAATCTATTTGTATTTTATCAGAATTCTGCTATTTTATATAAACCTCTTTGCACATTTCTAATCACGATTTGGAAAATATCCATAATTAGTCTTGTCAATATGCTTTCTTAATATTTAATACCAAAATATCGAGGCAATTCAGGGAAAGCAATAGTAAATTGATATTAAAAATTCCATCTCCATTCCAAACACTGCCTTGAAATACAGACTCCTATATTTAGCTGTCTACTTTGCTCCTACACTTGAGCTGAAAGGCATGCCTTAAATCAAAGTTTTGTGGGTTTTTTTTAAGATTTATGTATTCATTTTAGAAGGACAGAGAGAGAGAGAGCACACAAGCAGGGAGAGGGCCAGAGGGAGAGGGAGAAAAATCTCAAGCAGACTGAAAGCTGAGTGTGGAACCTGACACAGGGCTCGATCTCATGACGGCAAGATCGTAACCTGAGCCGAAATCAAGAGTCGGATGCTTAACCGACTGAGCCACCCAGGTGCCACCCTGGGGTAGACTGATCAGTGAGATCCCTCCTTTTCCCTACCCCAGGCCCCATCTCTGCCCAAACTTTGCTGAGAAGAGTAAATGTTCCTACCCCAGGGATGTTGGTTGGGCTTGGACATGCATCTTGCTTTGGCCAATAGGATATGGGAAAGTGGCAGTTCCAGTTCTGAGCTGGAGCCAAGGAGGCATTGTGTGTGTTTGTTGCTTCTGCTGGAGCTTCTGTCCTCCATTATGGGAAGAATGTGCTCCATCTTGTACATTCTTGCCATTTCAACCCAGACCCAGGATAAAACTTGTGGAGCTGTCCCAACTTACCCCTGACCTGTGAGCTGGAGAAAAAACTTACTCGCCATTATTGTTTTATGGCTTGGTTGTTTGGTGGCCTAATATGGTACCCAACTGGTTTCCCCTACAAGTTTTTCCTTCTATTTTTCTTTCTGTCCTATTATGAAAATCTTTACATGTAAACAAATATTAAAAATATGAAGAATCATCATTTACCTATCACCAAGCCTAACAGTCATAAGAATATGTGCTATGTTTAGTTTTTTTTGTTGTTGTTGTTTGTTTGCTTTGAAAGGAAATCCCAGATAGCACATCATTTCAACCACCCCCACCCAGAACTTCGGTATGCATTTCAAAACAAACATTATTTTATTTTATATCTTCGATGTGACTAGCGTATCTAACAAAATGAAGAATCATTCTGGAGTATTTTCTGGTTCATTTTCTAGTGGACCACTGGAATCTCTTCAGTTACTTTTAAGTAACTTTTGATTAAAATATCATCCCCTTCCTTGAGCCTAGGTGGCTCAGTTGGTTAAGCATCTGCCTTGGGTTCAGGTCATGATCCCGGGGTCCTAGGATCGAGTCCCACATCAGGCTCCCTGCTCATCGAACAGTCTGCTTCTCCCTCTGTTCCTCCCCTCCGCTCATGCTTTCTCAGTCTCTCTCTCTCTAAAATAAATAAATAAAATGTCAAAAAAAAATATTATCCCCTTCCTTATTATTAATTTGCTTTCATATTATTGATTGTTGAAGAAATCAGATCAACTGTACTGTGGAAATAGGTCACATTCTAGATTTGGCTGTTATGGCATGGAGGACTCTAACTTGTTCTTGCAGCCCCAAAGTATCAGTGAATTAGAAGATAGATCTGAATCTTTATTAGATTGAAATTCAAATATGCTCTGATAGGGGAAGAAGAATACTTCGTAGCTAGTGCCATGTACTGCATGTATCATATCAGTAGTCTTATGAGGCCAGTTTATCTCATGTTTACTGTGGGAAAATATATCATTTACTTATTTATTTAATAGATATATAATTCAATTTTTTTTTAAAGATTTTATTTATTTATTTGACAGAGAGGAGAGAGATCACAAGTAGGCAGAGAGGCAGGCAGAGAGAGAAGGGGAAACAGGCTCCCCACTGAGCAGAGAGCCTGATGCGGGGCTCGATCCCAGGATCCTGAGATCATGACCTGAGCTGAAGGCAGAGGCTTTAACCCACGGAGCCACCCAGGTGCCCCATAATTCAATATTTTAATAATAATCCAATATATATATTTCCCTCCCCTTCTTACACGGAAGGTAGGGCAATATATAGATTTTCTATTTCTTGATTTTTTTCTTTTTTTACTTTAAAATCTATTCTGCAGGGGCGCCTGGGTGGCTCAGTGGGTTAAATCCTCTGCCTTCAGCTCAGGTCATGATCTCAGGGTCCTGGGATTGAGCCCCGCATTGGGCTCCCTGCTCAGCAGAGAGCCCGCTTCCCCCTCTCTCTCTGCCTGCCTCTCCGCCTACTTGTGATCTCTGTCTCTCTGTCTGTCAAATAAATAAATAAAATCTTAAAAAAAATAAAATAAAATCTATTCTGCAAATCACTCCCTATCAATATATGCAAATATATTATTTATTCCTTTCTTAGCTGCATAATATTCCCATGAGTAAATATACCATAGTTTATTTAACCAGCCCTGTGGATGGATATTTGAATTGGTTATCTTTTGTTAATAAAAATAGTGCCACATTTAATAAAATTGCACACTTGCTCCAATTTATTTTTGCAGATGTATTTTTGGGATTGAATCCTAGAAGCAGGATTGCTGAATCAGAGACTAAGTGTATATTTAATGTTGTTAGACTCTGCCAAATTCTCCACAGGGGCTGTACCATTTTGCATTTTTGCTGGTCACATAGGAGAAATAAGCATTCTCCTCTGTTTTGCCATCAAAGTAAGTTAACAGACTCCTCCATGTCTGTAGAGTTACAATTTTTTTATTGTAAGTGAAGTCGAGTCTGAATTCAGAGTTCAAGGGTCATTTGTATTAATTTGCTTTTGACTCATCATCTCATATCTCTTATTATTTAGCCAGGGATTTGTTGGCCATTATCTTACCAGTTTTAGTAGCTTTTAAATATATTAGGGATATTAACCTTTTTTTAAAAATCCAATGCTTTATCATTGCCTTTTGCTTTTGCCTTTTGGGGAAAGAGCTCATAAAATGTGTTACTGGGGTCCCTGGGTGGCTCAGTCATTTGAGTATCCAACTCTTGGTTTTGGCTCAGGTCATGAGATCGACCCCTGCCTCAGGCTCCAAGCTCAGTGGGGAGTTTGCTTGAGATTCTTTCCCTCTCCCTCTGCCCCACCCCACTCTCTCTCTCTTTCTTAAATAAATAAATAAATCTTAAAAATAATGTGTCATTACTGTTAAGTAAGATTGTTTCACACTGTTCTTTGTTATTCAATCTTTGTCAGATTTTGCAACATCTTTAGTCTTTGTCATCAACAATTCATTTAAATAGTAGACATTTTTATTTATTTATTTTATTTTTTGTATCTTCTGAAATATTTAAAGTACTATTTTGTCCTCTGGTCTTTACAGGTTTGGTAAAATTTCCATATGCAATCATCTTGGCTCATCACAAGGTATTTTGCTGTTACGTTTTCTTCCTTCTGTGGATATCGATCAGCTTAGATGTCCTATGTCCACTAGGGTTGTTCTGCTAAATCGTTTTCCTAGAAACTTATCTCTTTGATTTAGGTTTTCAAATTCATTTGAGTATATTTGTACAAACCGTTTCTTTTACATATATGTATTTGAAATTTCATTTGTTTATTTTTGTTGTTGTTGCTTTGTTTTGTTTTAAATTTCATTTGTTTAAAATATTCCTTCCACCTTGATATTTTTAAAAAAATGTTTATTTGTCCTTTCTCTCCTATATGGATTAAGTAGCTAGTTATTTGGCTGATCCATTGATCTTTCAAAGAACCAGCATTTGGTCTCATTTATTGGGTTTCCTATATTTTCAATAATTTCTCAGTAACTCCTTCATTATCTCTTATTTCTTTCTGATTTCCTTGTTTTATTTTATCCTTTCCTAGATTTTTGCGTAGGAACTTATTCCATTTATTCTCATTTTTATTATTCTAAATAGTCAGTGCTCTGGACTTTCTGAGTCCTCCATTCCTTGTGGTCCATGGACTCTGATGGGAAATGTTTCTATTAATATTGTTTTCTAGTTGATCTTCACTTTTTATTTATACTTCCCCTTTGGTCTAAGAATTCTTTAGTAGTGAGTCTAATTTTTTAAAATTTTTTATTTTCTATATAGTTTCCAGGTAGAGAGATGTGTGTTCATTCATGTTGGTTATTACTACTGATTTCTATTTTTATGGCATTGTGATCAGAGTATGGTATTTTTACTGTTTTTATTTAATTTTATTATTTTTATTTCTCAAACTTAAATGACACTGTCTTTGTGGTCTATCAAATAATTTAATGCATGAATGTTCCACGTATACTTAAAGAGAAGATATGTTCCCCATTATCAGGATTCAGAGTTAACATATATGCATGCATATATACGATTTATTTAACTGATTATGAACCTTAGTTCACATGGTCATGAGTACTTGAAATGTGGTCTGTTCACATGGGGATCTGATGTAAGTATAAAATACCAACCAGATTTTAAAGCCCTAATATGAGCAAACAAATAAAAATATGTTACTAATACTTCTTTAAGTTGATTACATATTAAAATTACAATACTTCAGATATATTGTGTTAAGTGAAATCATTTTAAAGTTAATTTCATTTTTTACCTGAGCTTAAATTACATGTGAGGAATACTTAAATTACATGAGAGGAATACTTAAATTACATGTGAGGCTCATCTATGCAGCTTACATTATGCTTCTTTGTTCTATATCCTTCTTAAGTTTTTAGTTCATTTAGTTCAAAGGTTCCTGTGGTTAAGGTGTTTTTCTCTGTGCACCTCCTATAGTTTCTGCTTTATAAGAACTCCTGATTTGGCTGTGTTATTGGACACATAGGCAGTCATATTTATTGCCTCTCCATTTTTATGACTTACAGTGTTGTGAATGTCTTTTAAAGCTTTGTTTAATGACTTTGGCCCATAGGTAACTTATCTGGCACAAAAATCAGACATTGAAAATGTACTTTAATTGTGAAGTTTGCCAAATTACAGCATTGCCTATTTATGTTGTGTTTATTTGAATAATTTGTGTTTTTCTTTCCAAATTCATTACATAAAAACAAAATCATTTGTGGATATTTATATATAAAAAACAATAGACAAATACCTATTTTTCTATTATACTAAAATCATAATTTTCTTTGCTGCATAAAAAGGCTCATATCTTTATTTTAGTGTTTTATAAATCAACTGAAAACAGCTACTGGATTATACTTTTTCACTTTCAAATAGTTATTTTGAGATACTGTCTCCTGAGCCTGAAGTATGTAGATCTTGGAGCCCAAAGTACATAAATTGTAAAGCATAAAGGGTCTTCATGATATCTGGCTATTCTCATGAAGTACAGCTAAGAGATAAAAAGTAACTTCATAGCAGCCATTGGCAGAGGTTAAAATTTCTTATTAATTGAAGGGTCCTTCTAAGTTGGAAGGAGTAAAACAACACAACAAATACAGTCCTTGGTATATAGTAAATATTTACTTGTAGTTTCCTTCCTCTAATTGTCTAGAAAGTTGGATATTCACAATATTAATAAAAATAGCACTTTGGTTGTTTCTGCAACTGAAAGTATTATGTAGCCATGATGTCAATAAGATTCATTGGTATCATTTATAGAATTAGTTGATGTTGTTTAAGTTCCCCAACCTTTTCGGGGGGTGCAGGGAAGGGGAGAGGGAGAAGGAGAAAGAGAATCTTAAGCAGGCTCCATGTCCAGGGCAGAGCTAATGTAGGGCTTGATCTCAAGACCCTGAGATCATGACCTGAGCTGAAATCAAGAGTGAGATTCTTACCTGACTGAGCCACCCAGGCGCCCTGATATTGTTTAAGTTTTATTTAAAAATGTAAGAAGTTGGGATTTTAGATAAAGGTATAGGTGGATGGTCGGCACTAGTGGAAATAGTATCGGAGGCAAGTAGCACTAAAGGCTAGAGGAGGAAGAAAAAAGGCAAAATGATAAGGAAGAAGGAGGTAGGAAAGATAAAGATTTTAGAATTTAGTCCCACATGGAAGGTACAGAATTGTGTTTGATTTACATAAATGAATGGCGCTTGGCAGGTTTTTGGGAATCAGTATAGTTTTATTAACAGCAATACAGTTAACACAATAATTCAAACGCAGTGGGACAAAAGGCAAAGGATGAAAAAATGGATGGCGAGTTGCCCCAAAATGGGGTAGCCCCATTCCCCTTGGTCCTTCCTCTAATAATTACAACGCTGGACATAACACAGCCAACAAGCCAAGGAAACCTCTGAAAGGTGGAAAGAAGCTGGACTGTTCAGGAAACTTCAGATTTGAGGAACAATGGGCTGCAGGTTCTCTGGGTTTCTTTATTGCCCCCACATATCCTGGACAGGGAGCTACAGGTGCTGCCAACCAGAACCACCAACAGCCATGGACCAAAATATGGTTCAAGAGAAGCCCGTTCCCGCTAGTAGAAGGGCTGGGCTAACAACAGAAAACCTGTTTGGCCGTACTGTATGTCCATCAGATACCCCTAGAAAAATGGGACCGCAGCCCACCCAAGCAGGTGACACTCTGATTCCTATTCCTGGCAGTGTCTGCAAGGTCTAGCTGTCAGCCGCGTCGCCACACCAACCCAGCTGCCAGGAGACTCCAAGGTGGTGTGAGGAGGGACTCACCTAAGTAGAACTAGGGTAGTCTGACTCTACTACCCATGTGATTTCGCTCACGACACTCACTGTCTATGCATTTTATTTGAAAGAGAAAGAATCTAAAGAGAGGAATTTGCGGAGGAGGAATGAAGGCGAAAGAGACACTGAGAACAATGGGAATCTGGAAGAAAAGAAGGGCACCGTGTTTTTGAAGGTATCCTGGAAGTGAAATTAGGATCATCTGGTCAAGAGCAAAGCAGGAGCCATAAGACTTCTGGAAAAGGCAGGAGTTGAAGAGAAGCATAATTTCATATGGGGAATACAGAAGAGAGGACTTTCAGGTAAGAGACAGAACTTGGTGATGGTGTAATTGATGACTTGAAGAGGTTGATGTGATGAGCCATTCATACATGCAAGGGCTTCACTAAGGTTATGCAGGACCCTCGTCCTCAGCAGCCTGTACCAACTGACCTTAACCCCAGCCCACATGTGAGCCAAACTCACACCAATTCACTGACCATTGTTTCCAGAAAACATGAGTTTTTCTTTCAATTTTAGACTCTTCTGGAAAGTAGGGAGAGAGTTATTATTCAAGGCAAGATTCACAAAGAGAACTATACAGATGTGTCTCCAGGAGGTCCATAATAAACACTGAGATGGGTATGAGAACAAAGGCGAGAGAATATCAGTGTACAAGCTGCGGGGGCCTGGGGAATGATGGGCTATGCTGAACGCAGAATGCGGTAACTGACTTTTGTGCACAACTTGCTGACTGTGTCTGATTCTTAGTTGATGTAAGGGTCAAGGAGTCTAATCAAATTTGTGCTATTCTATTATACACTCAGATGGAGGAGATTCCCTTTGCTGGCATTTGAAATCCATATGGAAGTACGCCATCAGCAAATCTCCTTGTCTCTGTTTGCTCTTCCCTCTTGCCTTTGCCCCTAAGTGCCATTTACAAGGTCTTTCTCCCTTTCTTTCTTTACTCTTTCTTTCTTTCTTCCTTCCCTCCTTCCTCCCTTCCTTCTTTCCTCCTTCCCTCCTTTCATTCCTTCTTTCCTTCCTCCCTCCTTCCCTCCTTTCCTTCCTTCCTTCCTTCCTTCCTTCCTTCCTTCCTTCCTTCCTTCCTTCCTTCTTTCCTTCCTCCCTATTTAAATGTACAGATCAACTGATGTCGGTTGGAAGGGACACTCTTATTAATTGTGAGAAATTACAGCCAGCCTGCATCTGCATTCAGAAATCACAAAGGGAAGTAAAAAAGCTATGCCTGCATAATCCAGATGTTGATGAATACAAGGACCCAGAGTGCCCTTCCATCCTTCAGAAACATTCCGATGCCCAACCTACAATCAAAACTAAGACCATCCAGTAGTAATGAGTTCAACAACAAAACTTAATTACTACAGTACTCCGAAGGCCAAGATTCAATTACATTATATGCTTTTAATTGAAATATAGAATATTTGTCAGAAATGAACTTCATATTTTCCTAGGATCAGAATTCTCTTTAAAAAAATATAAATAAAAGCTCTATTGGTAACAAATATGTTTGTTTTTCTTGCCTAATAATTCCAGTTTAGAGGAGAAGTTAATATCCTTTAAGTAAAGGACTAATATCTTTCTATGGCGGTGCCTTTCTTTCTCTTTCTTTCTTTCTTTCCTTTTTTTTTTTTTTTTTTGACCCATCTGGTTTGTCAGAAAAGTCCCCTACCTCTGATATTTATACAATATCATGCAAATGTCAAAATCTGAATGTCATCTTCAAAGACCCTTTTATGTCAGGCAACCCCTTTATAGGGAAAAAATAAACAATTTTATGTATGCATGCTTGATGCCAGTCCAATTAATAAAAGCCTTTTTTGCTATGCTTGGCTACAAGCAAGTTTCTCTTTTGAAAATGAACAGAGGGAGAATGAGATAAAAGGTCTGTATTGTTTCCTTGCAAATTTTACAGTTTCATTTTTAATTTGTGTTTGGATGTGAGGATCTTGGTGCAGATGGTGTGATAGTCCACAGTATGTTCTGAGAACCTGAAATGATAACAAAGATATGCAAATTGAGAGGGTGCTTTGGATGAAAGCCAAGATATCCAATTTCACAATAGCTGAAAACAAATTGATGTGCCCAGCAAACTACTCAGAGTAGCACTAGGAAATGTAACAGTGCCAAAACAAATTATATTAATGACCTTAGCAGTTTGTTGAATTCTATTGGCCAGCTTAATGTTGGTTACATTTGTCTGCATTGGCACTTCATTTACTGCACAAAACAACTTTTCTAAAAAAAACAAACCAAAACAAAACCAAAAAAAAAAAAAAAAAGAATCTTAATGAAAAATCAATCTTCATAATTGCAAAAAAATATTATGGGATTATTTTTGCACCTAAGGAATATTTAGTGATATTTAATATATCAAAAAGTAAAAAAAAAGCAAACACTCAAAGTTCAAGGAAAAATGTCAGAAATTTATGATTTTGCGTATGTTTTACTGCAAATCAAATATAGCAGTCCACAAAATGGGGCTTACTAAGTAGTAAAGTTCCCATTACTTCATCAAGAAGTTTAGCCAAAATAACTAAAACAAAATGATTTCAACAGTTTTATTGATATTAATCCATATTTTTAATAAATAATTTTAAAATTCAGTGGTTCAGAGTATAAAGTAGATTATGTCAGAAGAAAGGAACAAAAAAAAGAAGTCAATAAGGAAGGGAAAGCAGAAAAATATATTGTAAAAATGGCAAATCATGATTATAAAAATAATTTATAGTATATTCAATTATCAGTATATATACAACATTAGGCATTATTTTGTACTTGATCTTAAAAAATTGAGGAAAGCACTGTTTAGAAGTTATTTTTCTATTATATCTGAAGTTGGCAGCCTGTTTCATAATTGTTGAAATCTAACATTCTGGAATAAAAATGTTGCATATGAAAATGATATTTTAATCATTAATCCTATTATAATTCAAGACTGATGGAAGATCTGAGTAAGATTAACATTTACTAATACAGGTATATTTTTAAGGCAAATCTTTTACAAACTGAAGCCAAATTTCAAAGGGTTTTCTTTCTTTTCTTTCTTTCTTTTTTTTGGGGGTGTGTGGATAATCAATCTAACCTTCCACCAGAAATGAAAATCCAACAAACAAATGCAAACGTAATTGTGGAGAATGCAATTAGCCTTTCTAAATCAAAAAAATGTTTCTACAAGGAAGCTGTAACTGTGTTGGGTTTTTCATTGTTCGTGCTTTTGCAAAATAGTTTATATCTAAACGATTTACAGCTCTGACACCTTACAACCTAGAGTTTCCAGAAAATTCATTGCACACTTGTTGCTCAGAAATTCGTTTGCCAAATGCAGGAGCTATGCAAATAGGTGAGTAAAAATCGAGATTATGAAAACATTATGATTTGGGACTCACCGTGAAAATAAAAAATACCAAGTAACATTACTGACAGCAGGAGTCTACATTTCTCAACATGTCAGAATATTTCTTATTTAAAAAGTATTTTTTAAAGCATCTTATCTTCCTGTAAGAAGGCAGCATATATTCACCATAGGGCAGATAATAATTGAAGAGGGCAGAGACACAGTCGAATGTGCATTCCTTCACAGAACTGATCACTTATTCTAATGAAATATTTATTCAAAATTAAAAATCCTTTCTTAATTTTAGGATATTATTATTTTTGTCCCAGAATTTCTGTTTACAGTCCTGTCTTTTTTAATGAGTTTTTTCCCCCAGATTATTTCAGATTTGAACATTTTAAAAAGAGAAATGACAAGCAATGGAGATCCCTTTTCTTCAATAAACAGGCGAACGTTAATGGGGCCCTCCTTCTGGTCCCATATTCTGTGCCTTTTGATACTAGTTCAAGGTCAGCTGGGCCTTTGCAGAAGAATGCAAAATTCAGAAAATTCCAAGTTTGGTTGTGTAAAGAGCAACAGGTTAACACAGAACTGTTGTCACAGGCATACATATGAATAGTATCTATGCAGGATATCTTGCAGCTAGGAGCTGGAGGATTAGATATGTAATGAGACAGTAGTGCATTTAATAATAATAAAACAAAATCTTTTCTCATCACGAGAGTGATTCTGTAGAGAAGTGCTCTTGATGTACGTTAGGTAAATATGAAAAAAAAACACCCTCTATCTGCAACAAATAACAGCTCTTATTAGCTCTTTAATCTAAGAAACATCAAAACATAGGGTTTCCGATAAGCCCCCAAGTGACCCCTGGTTTAGGGAGAAAAAAATGCACTAAAAGGAAGATCTTGGAGCTGTCCATCAATTTCCAAGACACACAGAAATCCTGAGCAGTGAGGCAATGTACTCTCCGTCTTCATGCATAATACATACCAAATAGGTGAAGTAGTATGTAAAGTGAATTTTAATTGGTTATAATTGTCATTTCATTTAGTAAAGTATTGTCTGGAGACCAGGATATCAATTAGCACTCTATGGACTCTGTTACTTATGAAAATATGCATATAGAGAGACAATGTGCTCAAGCAGTAGATATTCTTTAATTAAGAATATAGACAGTAAATTAAAGACCTTTAAAGTATCAATTAATTGCTATATCGGTAGGCTTTGAGTATCAACTTGGTAAAGTCTAAATCACCACATTTGATTTAAATGAACCAAGAAAACATGTTTTGTCCATGATTTCTTTTTTTTTCAGGGCTTTCACTTGTTATGCAGGAAGAAAAATTGTTACCATTTATAAAAAAAAAAACAACACAGCGGTGTCTGATAATGGTGAAAATATTCTTCTTTAATTTTAAGCCTTGATATGTATGCATTGCATGAAAACATAAGAAAACAATATTAAGTCAAGAGTCTCCCATGAAGATCTCTTTCATATGTCCTTCATTTCCTCAGAATTAATGGATGTTCAGGCATCAATAAGGTAGAAAAGAAGATGATTGATGTGTTTCGTTTTATTATTAAATTGTTGGTAACCAAGGCAGCTTTTCTTTTTTCCATGGGGATGAAGAGGGACCTGTCCCTTTTTAGCCACTTGCTCTGAATGACTTTTATACCCAATATCAGTGAGAAGAGAGGATGAATGTCACCTCTCTTCTCTTCCTCCTCCTGCCGATGCTACTCCCTCCTTTGATTGACAGCTACTAATAACCTTCCTGCCCTAAGTGCCATGGAGACACTTTATTAGGACAAACAGCCAAGGAAATCTAGGAAAGGAGCCAAGTCTGCAGTGAGTTATTATCGGGCTTGTATTTATCTCAGCTTTGTAATTTTTTTCAGTGATATGCAAATCCTGAAATAGATCTTCTGCTGTTGAAGGACAGGTCCCTCTGTTAATTGATCCACTGAGATTCACTCTACTCTCTTTTAGCTCCCAGCCAGGGAAACGTGTTACATGAAAGCGGCTCAGAGCCATAAACAGGTCACAGAAATTCTCCACGCGCTCCTTCCACAAGAAGAACTTCCATGTCGAAAATGAATTTTTGTTTCATACAAACACCTCCCTTCTCAATCTTAGCTGCCCACCAGATCAAACTGATTTGTTTGTTTATTAGTTTCATAGGAAATACTCTTTTAAATTATAACCAAATGTGATTTCAGATGGGATTCACATTTGCTGTTGAAATACACAGAGCTCACATACATTAGAAATACATGAAAACCAATTGAGGGAGAATCAACATTTATTTTTTTAGGGGGAGGAAGGAAATGTGGAGGGGATCACAAAGTAGGGAAATCAGAGCTGCTTCTTTGTAAAGTAGAAGTAGAGGTGCATGCTCTTGTGCCTTTCAATACTGAGAACATTTGGAACTTGTAATTTTGTTTCTTCATCGCCACTGTGGGTGTGTACATATGTATCCACATGCATGGCTCAAGAAATTGACCTATAGGACATCAATAAAGGTGATAACAATAATAGTAAACATATCTATAGGACAACAACATTGCCTTGCTAACTTATTTGGCATTTTAAATGTTTATATGGCACGTGAAACCAGTACTGGAACAAAGACCAATAAAAATTATGAACTGAACAGCTAAATATTGATTGGTATTCTGCACAGAGTCTACGGCATTAAAGAAGCTGTGGACACAGAAGCAGAGACACTTGTTATGGAGACAACCCCACACCATGTTCTTTTCCAGATTCAATAAAAGCGTGTGTGGAATTGCTCTGGAAGGTAGCGCTCCAAGATAAGATACAAAAACAATAAAAATTAACCCGTGTCATTGTACTTTACAATCCAGTAATTTTTCCTAAAGTGTGATCAGATAAGTTTGGGGACTAGCCTACACACTTGGAGATTCATAGTATACATCAATGAATTCAGGGCTTCGAGAAGTCTATCAACAGCTATACTGTTCAACCAAGGATACCCAAAACCCATTTGTGCGTGGAACCCTCATATCAGAATATTATCTATGAACAGTCCTTAGATCAATAGAAAGCACATCCTATAAATTCAGCGGTTGAACATTTAGCAATTTTTATTAACATCCGAAGTTGTAATCATGTTTCTGATAGGCAATTGTTTATTTAAAAGCTGCCTTCCTCTCCGCGTGGAGGCCACAGACCCACTACAAATCTGATCTAGCGAGGTTTCCCTTGTGTTGGTTCAGATTATATATTCAGGCTCCGTCTCTCACTTGGTATGAATGAGCTCCTCTCCCCTGGTCTCTCAAGTTGCTATCCCCTAGAGCAGCCTTTCTCCAGGGTGTGGGGAGTGATTTTGTCCCCCGAGGATATTTGATTACATCTAAAGGTAGTTTCGGTTGTCACGACTTGGGGGCGGGTAGTGCTACCAACGTCTGGCGTGTAGACACTGAGGGTGCTGTGAACCACGCCCAGGAAAGCCCTCTGTGACAAAGAGGGAGCCAACCCCAAGTGTCAATAGTTCCAGGCTGAGAAACCCTGCCCTAGAATTCCATCTATGTTCCCTCTTCACAGTAAGTGCTTTGCCACATGTGGCTCTGGGAGGGTCTCTCCAGCTGGAGCAGCATTATCTCTGAGCTCTGCCTCCGTGCTCAGCCCTCATGCCCAGTCTGGACTCCCAGCTTCCTCCTGTCTAGAACACTGGATTTGACCATGCCTAGAACATGCTTTTTCCTGCCGAAAGAATGTATGCTCCCCTGCAGAGTAGGAAAATTTAGATTTCCTATTTCCAATTATAATTTATATATTAATATTGGCTGAATGTGTCCGTTTTCCAAGAATATTTCTCTTGGATTTATAGAAGCTCCTAGGGAATCTCACGTAAACTCACAGAAAAAAATGGCGTCTCTAGATACAGAAATCACTGAAGATGTCAGAGGAGTTTACTTTCCCGTTCCAACAATCATTGGGCAGTCCAGGGAAATCACCAAATCTCAAGTTTGCTATTCATCCATTCTTTTCATAATTATTGTTTGTGATAAGACCTATTCTGCTGTAATGTGGTTGTCATATTCCTGAGAAACTGCTAGTTATC
Organism: Potos flavus; assembly: GCA_028534135.1. Lineage (NCBI taxonomy): Eukaryota > Metazoa > Chordata > Mammalia > Carnivora > Procyonidae > Potos > Potos flavus. The sequence goes on from CM052885.1 coordinate 73,099,032, forward strand.
AAAGGGCTATTTCAATAGAATTAATTTTTATACTTTCTGTAAGTAATACTTAAGAAGAAATACTACAGGTGTTTCTACAGCTGTAAGTCTTTTCTTTTAATATACAAATATCATTGAGAAAACCCAACATTTGACACGTAGGTTTTCTTTTTTTAATTAGGAATAGTAACTTTTCCTGAAACTATTATGCCTATCAGTAGAAAGTATCTGTTCAAACATTCTCATCTCTATCATCCACTGTTATAATAAGAGGAATTAAAACCACTTAAGTCAAGGGCCACCTGGGTGGCTCAGTCATTGAGCGTCTGTCTTCCTTCGGCTCAGATCATGATCTCAGGGTCCTCAGATCAAGCCCAGCATTGGGTCCCTGCTCGGCAAGAAGCCTGACTCTCCCTCTCCCTCTCCCTCTCCCCCTGCTTGTGTTTTGTGTTCCCTCTCTCGCTGTGTCTCTCTCTGTCAAATAAATAAATAAAATCTAAAAAAAAAAAAAAAAAACCTTGAAAAAAAAAAAACCACTTAAGTCGAATAGCAGCAAGAATCAAGGGAACTATTTCCAGATTTCTTCCAGCCCCCAAGGGGAATTAAGCAATGTGGCCCACACAATACAAATTTATATTATCATCAATTGACCAAATAGTACCTCATTCGCTGAAAGAAAATATGAACCGAAGGAGAAGTGCTCCTATTATGATGATACTAAAAATATAAAGAAAACTATCATGGCCCAAGACATTGAGAATTTTAGTCTAGCCAGGAGGTACCTGGGTGGCTCAGTCAGTTAAGCATCTATCTATGGCTCAGGTCATGAACCCAGGGTCCTGGGATCGAGTCCCACATCAGGCTCCCTGCTCAGTGGGGAGTCTGCTTCTCCCTGTCCATCTGCCCCTTCCCCCATCCCCTGCTTCTGCACTTTTTCTTTCTCTCTCAAATAAATAAAATCTCAAAAAAATTATTTTAGCCAGGAAACACACATCCCCAACATTTAGTAGGCATTATTGTTATGCCCAGATTTTAGATCCCCAAAGACCACCAGGGAGCCGAGTCCGATGCAAAAGCAAAGAGCCTTTATTCGAGCTAGCTCGAGCTCAACCTCCCACACTCACTGACGCAGCGGCGTGTTGTGGAGAAAGAGCAAGTTTCAGAAGGCACAGGGGCTTTATAGGGGCCAGGGGCCAATGAGCTGGTAACAAGCACTCAGTGGCCAATAAGATTGTAGCACACACAGGCCATATGCAGATGGCCAATTGAATTACGATTCTCCCTAATGTAGATGTTTGAACTAGCCTATCACTCTGGTCAGAATTGGCGCGCGAGTTTGGCGGGCTAAAGGTGGGGTTTACATTCTGTGATTGTTTTCAGATGCAGGTCATATGCGGGTTATAAATAAGAAGTCATGTGGGGGTTATACAGGAGAGGTCATGTGGGGGTTATACATAAGATGACGGGTGTAGCACAAAATGGAGTTAGCCTTGCTCGGCTCTTTCAATTATAACAGATTCTACATGAAAGGGTAATATTCTGTTATTAGTCTCAAAAAGAGAAAATGGGACTGCAGATAGCATGTTAGACAGAAAGAAAGTGAATTTTTTCAGTACTCAAAATATCCCAGACATAATTTTTATGCAGATACGTTCTATAAATACTCACTGCACTTTGACTATATTCCAGGGGCTACAATACACTTAAAGGAGTTTACCAAGAATAGTACCGCAGTATTCATTATCTTAAATTAGTTTACCCTGCAGATTGAGAGGGATTGAGTCCCTGCTCTAGCATTACCAAGCTCTGTTAGGAGGAAATTGCTTGACCTAAAATGGGGGGATGTGGGGGTGGAGGATAAATTCATGATCTGGCTCATGGAGTTGTTGTAAACAGAGAGAATAAATATGGAGTTCTTGGAAGAGTGGGCAGAGTGTTGTAGGTGCACCACCAAAGGTACAAACTATTACTAGGTTTTACATATGACAACTAGAGCTAAATGCAAAAGTAATCATCTTTAATCTGGAACCCTCCCGAATCATCAGAGAATCAACTCAACTAAATTGCCAATCCACCATAACTGAGCACATAACTTCTTTTTTTATTAAAGATTTTATTTATTTATTTGACACATGGAGAGAGAGTATAAGCAGGGGGAGCAGCAGAGGCACACGGAGAAGCAGATTCCCCACTGAGCAGGGAACCCAATGTGGGGCTCCATCCCACGACCCTGAGATAATGACTTGAGCCTAAGGCAGAGGCTTAACCGACTGAGCCACCCAGGCACCCATGAGCACACAGCTTCTGTGAGGCAAACCTTCAGTACCTCCTAACACGAGGTGGAAAGCATTACTGGCTATATTTGGACCTGCAATTCATTACTGAGTTCTGGTGTTTGCAGATGAGGACACAGAGGTAATGAATGTTTTGCAATCACCATTTACCTAGTTTTCAACGCACCAGAGAGATTAAGTATAAGGCGAAGTAACAAGCAGGCGCATATCACCGCATTTCCTTACAGAAGCACATGCGTCTTTCACTAGCCACATATTTTTCTACCCAGAAAAAAGTAGCTTCCTGGGCTTCTCAAGCTGTTTCACAAAATAAAAGCAAAAGCAAAAGTCAGGGGGAAAAAAAAATAATCCATAATCCGAGAGGTAAAATTGAGGCAGTTGGAGGTTTCCCTTTAGTGAGAAGCGAATGGCTTCAGATTGGCTTTAAAAAGGATAGAATGTTTAGTAGTAGAATAGAAATAAGGTAAAAATGCCTTACCAAAGTATGTAAGGCATTATTAAATGGTTCAAATCTGTGTCTGTTGAAGGATGACTGGATAAGGAAAATGTGGCGTATATAGAATGGAATCTTAGCCATTAAAAAAAAAAAAATGAAGGACAGAAGGAAATCTTGCTATTCACAACAACATGGAAGAACCAAGTGAAATCACTCAGACGTGGGGAGAAATACTGCACGATCTCATCTGTATGTGAAATCTAATAGAGTTGAACTCATGGAAGCAGAGAGTAGAATGGTGGCCTCCAGAGACTAGGGGATGAGGGAAGTGGGGAGATATTGGTCAAAAGGTACAAACATTCAGTCAGAAGATGAAAGTTTCTACAGATCTCCTATGCAGCATGGTGACTATAGTTAATAATATAGTTTTGTATGCTTGGAATAGATCGTAAGTATTCTCACCACACACACACAAAAGGTAACTCTGTGAGGTAAAGCCTGGCTTAATTAGTTGGATGGTGGTAATTATTGCACAATGTATATGTATATCGAATCATCACATGTACACTATAAATATATACATTTTTAAGTTGTGAATTATACCACAATAAAACAAAAAAAGAAGCAAGATAAGGAATACACATCATTTCAAAAAAGTGATCATGACACAGCTTTGGAACCTACAAACCATGAAGTATTCTTTAAGAAAGAAAAATGCATTAAAAAAAAAGAAAGAAAGAAAGAAAAATGCATTGCCAAGAATGTCTTAAATTGATGAAAACAGGAAATAACAGGGTACATAGGACATTACCTTAACTCAGCATCATACTGGAGAACAGAAGCACAGGTACATAATTACAAGTACGCACATATAACAAGTAAACTTTCATTATTCTGTCCATTTTAACAAGGGGGAGAACAAGATGAAAGATAAATGAAGCAGGTTCTTATAAAGATAGCATCTAGAACTCGAAATAAAATGAGTAAAAAAAAATTCCCAAAGATGGCTTCACTAGAATATTATTTTAATAAGAATTATTACTCAAGGCAGATCATACTACAAAGTTCTAAGAGCACAAAGTGAAAAGACCAGGATTTGCAATCTAAGTTAACAAAAGACAATCTTCTGCCCTAAAGCTGCAAGGTGTGACCAGGATCTTTACCCTTGGACTCCTGCTTAATTAGCTAAGAATCGCTTCATAAGTTTATAATACATGTAGATAAGTATAAACGGTGTATACCCATATGCACATGTATATAATATATGTAGATGTGCAAATGTATATACTGTATGTGTGTGCACATAGATGTATGTGGATATGTACACATATATCACTTTTTTGGGAAGGACATCTGTTTCTGGACATGTTTTTTCCTGAGAATAAACATTTTCAGGGATAGGTCTGGAACAAAATTTTAAGAAACGATGCATAGGCAAAATATGAATTTATGACAATATTATTTTATTGGTATCTTGGTACCACACCCTGGACTTCTGCAAAGCAGCGTCACTCACTGATATTCCTCTACATGAAACACAGTCACGCCCACCCAGCTCTGCCCAGCTCCACTCACCACCCATACCCACAGAAACTTGAGCTTAAGCAAGTTATCAGGATATGTCAATTACAGTTGTCCACATGACACTTTCTAAGAAATAGTATTACTCATGCAAAATGACCGATAAGAGCATGATAAAGTTATATCAAACACAAAGGTGGGAAATATGGGATGTGGGCAAAAATTTGAAAGAGAGCAGAAAGACACGACTGTGGGAAAATATGAGTTGGATTGTGAGTGATCCCACCCAAGCCCACACCCTCCCCTGTACCATCCTCTGAGTTAATGATGGTCAACACGTATTTCCGAGGGCTTGGATATGTTTGAAAAGAACACACAAAGCTGTATTGCTTTCTGTTTTTCTCTTTTTGTTCAGTGCGTATTTGCAAGCAGATTTTCAATTTTTGGAATTCGGGAATTTTGTCTTTTACTTCTTTGGAACGTCTAAGAATGCCTAGCACAGGCATTGAACCAAACAAAAATAAGGACTAGCTCTATTCCTGGTTCTGAGTTCAGAACATTCCGCAGCTGAATACTGCTAATTGACCAAGATACAGGGCTTCTTCCAAGGCTCCACTCCTTTTGGGATAAAATGCCAAGGCTTTCGGGCTTGGCCCCAAAGCCCTCCCTGATATGATTCATATTCATTCATTGCATTCATTCTCATTATTCTCCTCTCTCACTTCATTTCCAAATTACTTGCAATTCCCTTCAAACTTTGTATGTGTTTTTCCTCCCTGCCCAAACCCCTTCCGAATGTCATGTCCTATTCATCATTTATGACCAAGTGTCAAGGCCATCTCCGAGATACTTTTATCACATGCCTTTGTCTTCAGCATTCTTGCTCTCTCCCGTTGCTCTATGGGGCCCCTCCCCTGTGCTCACATGCCTTAATACTTACGTACCCATCACAGCACCCATTAATTTATATTCTGTCTGTATCTTAGAAAGACAAGGGAGTGCCTTTCGTTTTTTTATGTTTGCCTACTATAGTGTCTAGCAGTTAAAAGGGCCTAAACAAATCTTGAATGAGTAAATGAATGGATGGGTTTGCTTTCTTTTTTGCCTAAGCATTGGAGCATTAGAGTGTCCCGGGAGCTTATACCTTAGTTCTGTGTTAAATTGTGTTTTCTGAACTGTAGCATTCATTATCATGCTGCGAGGAATTTACTGAACGTTTGCCTGGAAAGCATGAATAGACCTTAAATTAACTTTGGGACGATTACTATATATATGATATATAGATGAATAATATATGTATATATTCTATAAATATAATATATATATACACAATGACTATACATATATGAATATCATATATATGAATTAGTTCATGCAAAACGAATGACTAGAGTGTGACTTATTTTATATTTGTATAAAATATGACGATAAACAACTGCATTATTGAACCAGACAAATTTTTCCTTGAACCTCACAACCCGCTGAACATGACCAGTACGTACAGTTCTATTTCAGGAAGGAAGCATATTCTGGGCATCAGAGCTGCTTCTTTCTTGGAGCCAAGGAACAGGAGCAGGGAGGGAGTACTGGGTGTGTGTGTGTGTGTGTGTGTGTGTGTGTGTGTGCATGCGCACACCCACCCACAGTGAGAAGGTGGATGGGGACAGGAGTAGGTGAGAAGCTGAATAAGGTTATAGAAAATGTTAAAACCAATAGTCCTGGGGGTGCCTGGGTGGTTCAGTGGGTTAAAGCCTCTGCCTTCAGCTCAGGTCATGATCTCAGGGTCCTGGGATCGAGCCCCGCATCGGGCTCTCTGCTCAGCGGGGAGCCTGCTTCCCCCTCTCTCTCTGCCTGCCTCTCTGCCTACTTG
>CM052885.1:73105231-73238285 GCA_028534135.1 Potos flavus
TCTTAAAACTTGAAAAACTAGAAATCTGAAAGAATGGGATAGACCGTCTCAAAGATTCCCTCCCCAGATGACTTAGTTTTTAAAAAGGGGGATGTTTATCCCTGTAATGGATTTATTTCATGGATATCGTCGTAACACACTGGTAAAAAAAAAAAAAAAAAAAAAAACGAACACAGACAATAGCAAGCCTTGGGAAGAACGTGGAGAAATGGAAACATTCATACGTTCCTGGTGGGGATGGAAAATGGTGAAACTACTTCCTAAGACGGTTTGCTAGTTCCTCGAAAGACGAACCCTAGAGTTCTACCAACCAGCAATTCTACTCCCGAGTGTATAGCGCAAATGATTGAAAATATATGTCCGCACAAAAATTTGTGCCCGAATGGACATAGCAGCCTATTTCATAACAGCCACAAAACGGAAGCAATTCAAATGTCATCAGCTGATGAATGGACAAATAACATATGGTATATTCATACAATGGAATAGTATCCCGCTATAAAAAGGAATGGAATACTGACACCTGCTACAACATGGATGGACCTTGAAAACCTTTGCTAAGTGAAAAAAAGCCAGACAGCAAAGACTACATTGCATGATTTATTATATATATGAAATACACAGAATAGGCCGGGCTATGGATTCAGAAATTAGCTGAGTGATTGCCAGCGGCTGAGGGTAGAGGAAGTAACTGCTAATGAGTATATAGGGGGTGTATTTTTGAGGTGCTTAGAATGTTCTGGAATTAAATAGTAAAAGCAGTGGTGCAATTTTGTAACTATTCTAAAAGTGACTGAATTGGACACTTTGATAGGGCAAATTTGGTGGTATGTAAGTAACAATTTAAAGAAAAGAGATACGATTCTGTAAAATGACTGCTTAACTCTCTTAAAGATGTCTGCCTCACAAAAGACAGAAGACAAATAAATTAGCCAACTGTTCTAGTTTTAAAGAGTATATAAATGCATTATATAAACTTTAATACTAAAAATAAAAAATAGATAAGACTTTATTATGACTATTGTCACTCTATATTGGATACTAGGATCAATGTCGTTTCCTGAGCCCTTCCATTGTCATTGTATAGGAAAATGTCTGTTCTCTGGAGAGGCGAAACCCTTAAGAATTCAGGGTTTTGGTACTCTGAGGCCTACAACTCTCAAATGGTTCAATAACAGTAATTTTTAAAAATTACATATATAATGATTAAGTAAATGTTAGCAAGATGCTAGCAGATGGTGAATCGAAATGGAGGTCTATAGATATTCATTTTACTGTTTTTATGACTTTCTTGCTGTCGGTTTTTAACTTTGCCCATGCTGGGTAAAATAAATAAAATTATAAAGCAAAATCATTATACATAGGTAATCTAATAGTTTTGGCCACATCTCAAGGAGTCATTTATGCAACCATGGGTGGAGACCACCGTGCTTAGAACAAAGATTTTTTCCTTTCTAGGGTCTAGTGCCTTTGTGTGTTAAACCTGCTTTTAAAGGTCTTAAAACTTTTAAAAGTTGTAATACCCATTTTGATCACCTTCAAATCAAATGCCTCAATATCTCCGTTTGCCTGTTGTTCCTCTCAACACTTGATAAGTCACAGCACTTTGGTTACTGAACAAATTAAGCGTTCTGTTATTTGAGGAGAAGCCTATAAACATCATTAAGTACTATTAACAACAACTTTGAGTGGGCAGGAAGTGCAGTTAGAAGTTAGAAGTGTTCTCAGTTGAGCAGTGCAATCAGCCCTGGATTTCTTTTTGCTGGAAAGGATTGATTATGCTCTGAATTCTCTCTGGGGATGATGCAGGATGACCTGCCTCCCTTCAGAAAGCAGGGAGAGCCCATTTGCCCAGCGTCTCCTACTGGCATCATCTCCTCCAGTGGGGACACTGAAAAGGGAAAGTTTGCGTCCCTCCGATAAACTCCTTTCACTTACAAATACAGATTGAACTAACCCCGCTAGATATAATGAGGCAGAAAATAGTGAGGGACATTCTAATAAGAGGGAAAGAGCCATCTTTCCCATGTAGATAATGATTCAAAGCCCCTTAGATTTTTCTCACTCATATTTTCTCCCAACCTCTATGCGTTTTCTACATTCAACATAGAGTGTTTTTCCTTTTGTATCACGGTGTATTCGTTGCGTTAAAATAAGAGGAAACACTATGCGTTGTATTTTATATGTTACTTTATGTAAGAAATGGGAAATTCTTTTCAATTGCTAAGGCAAAGAAACAAAGAGAGAAAACCGTGGCTAGGTAAAATGTGCTAGATCTAGTAAAATGTGCTGGATCTAGAAATAACAACACCGCAATCCAATTGTTGTGCCAATACGTCACTGGGGTATGCTCTACACAGAGAGTAGGGCAGGTGAAATTGAAATCCTGATGGGTTTGAGGAAGGTCCTGAATCCGGAGAGCATTAAGCATCCTAAAGGGCACTTCTGACCATATCCCATATTGGAGACTTCTCTCTGGGCTCCGAGTGGATGGGGAAAAATAAAGTCAGAATTTCTGCCTACACCATCAACAATAAAATAAAATAACATTAAGGCTAGACTTCTGTAGCCCTGCTTCATTGAAAATGGAAAAAAAAAATAGTATTACTGTTGAAGAATGGTGACCTCTTTACTAGAGAGTTGGAACTAAAAGCACAGAGTGCTCGGGTTTGGCTTCGATTTTTTATTTTTTTTATTTTTTTAAGTCCCAGGGTTAGACAAAATGTACGGGGACTCCGTTCTCGCCTCGGTTCTTCCTGGGCCTGAATCTGTTTCTCCGTGTGCACAGCCTCAGACTTCCTTCCTCCCACTGCTCCCACCCTCCTCCATCCACACTCACAGATGAACCCTCCCTCACTTTTGGAGTTCCGAGAAGACTCCCCTCTGCAGGCAGGGCTGACCTTGGGTGGAAACCACCTGATGGAGCTGCGTGGTACCAGCATGCGGTAGGCAATACTCCAGGTGACTCTTTTAACGTTTAAAATTGTATGTAAATTAAAAAGAGAAACTGACTTTTTTTTTAAAGCTTTTATTTCTGTTATGAGGGAAAAATTATTTGATTTTGAAATTAAAAAAAAAGATTCTCCATTTTTTCTGTGATGTCTCAGCTAATTCAAGTGCCCGCTCGCACCGTTTTATGTCACTTTCAGTGTTATGGAAACTGCCAGTGTCAGTGACTTAATTACATTTTCTGAATGACCTGTACTTGATCTATTGCTTTAATGTTTATAATTAGATTATTTATTTATTTACCGTTTGCCTGGTTCCCACCTCTAGACATTCTGATTTCCTTCTTAGGTTTGTAACCTGGACTTCGAGAGATCGTTAAAAGTCCCATCAGGCAATTCTAATGTTCAGCAAAGTTTGGGAACAACTGAATTAGAAAATAGTAGTAGTACTTATGATTTTTCCTACTGCTGTCACGTAGACATCCACCACAAAGTATTTAAGGATAAAAAGCATTATGTGTTGGTTTTATTATATGTGATGTATAAATATACGTACTATGAAGTAGCAAGAGATTGATAAAGCCAATGGGACAAAGGGGAATCATCAATTGGTGAATCTGGGTAAAGCATGTGTGGGAGTCCCAGGTGTTATTCTAGCACATTTTCTGTGAATTTGACATTATATCAAAATAAAAGGTACCAAAAGGAATCCGAACACTCAGCTCCTCAGAGAATATGGGACACACCTTGGCATTTTCCTTTCGCAATTCAGCAATATCTTTTCTCTCTTTTTCTTTTCTTTCACTTTGTGTGTGTGTGTGTATGTGCGTGTGTTAGTCTTAAGCAAGATTATACTTGCTTTTACAGATCGGAGACTTCAAAATATTTTATTGAGAATGGCTTCAGATTTCTCTAAAGCAATAACATATGCTTTGGAAAAAAGCTAAAAACTCCCTTGAAATTGTTGAGGGAAGAGGACTCTGGCCCTCGAATTTTATACCCAAACAGTGAAACAGGAATGATGGTGGATTAAACGTTTTTCAAACATGCAAGTGCCTTTCACATCCACAAGGACCAAAATACCTGGACCTCCCACATACTCTGTCTCAGCAAACTACTGTAGCGTGATCTTCTACAGAGAAGAGCGTAAACTCCAAAGACAGAAGTTCCGGGATTCAGGAAATTCCGAGTCTTCACCTTATAAAAACAGCAAAAAGTTGGCCCGCGATGAGACCCGTGCAGTAGAACAGTGAGGACCAACCGGAAGAGGAAAACACAGCGTTGCGTGATGTAGCTGGCAAGGAGGGGAGCAGAGGAATAATTTGCATTTTTAACAAGTCCCCAAGAGATGCTGATGCTGCTGGATCCAGAGCCACACTTTTGACGGCCACTGTCCTACAGAGTCGTGCCCCTGTGGCCAAGGGCTCTTTGCTGGCTGCCGGGGTACATCAGCCGGGCTGCAGAAAGGCAAGCCGGGAGAGCCAGAGAAGCAGCCGCCCTCAATGTTGAGGGAGTCCCTGGATAAACACCCAAGCTTTCTTGCCCTGAGGTAGGAAAACTCTGAATCTCCAGATGGGTAATTGGCTTGATGATGAATTCTTTATTGGCTGCTCCCTCTTCCCGTGTCACTTCACTAATTCTCTACCAACGTTTCTTGAAATAACCTCTCCAAGAAGGGACTTGCACTCGAATGGCTCAGATTCAGCTTCTGGGAGAACCCAAACCATCGTAGTGAGTGCTCAAGAAAATTAGTTTAATTAAATGAATAGAAATACAATTAAAAAAAAATTAAGCCTCACGGTAGTCCATTAAAATTCTTTAGTACAGGCAGCTGTTTACTTTTCTTACACACTGTTCAGACGCTTTATCTGCGGCCTAAGAATGAACAGTGATGCTGTATTAGAACCGCTTTTTAAAATGATTCAGAGAGTCACGTGTTAGTCATTTTGATTTATTTCCTTCATTTTGGAAGCTAATTACCGATTTGTTTCATTGAAATTTGAGTGGTCCTGTGGAAAGTAAAATATGATAATATTTACTCGCCGGCTAGGACGTTGTTGACAGGCTCACGACTGCCATGAAAACTTGAGAAAGAAATTTAAATGATTTTTATTGATGCAGACTTCCAAAGGGTAACATTTCTACCCACTAATCTGGGAACAAGGAAATCTGTCAAACAGGAAGCCCTTTTAAACGCTGAGACATGAGAATAATGCTCGTCAGTTTCCCTTGGTGGACAAAACGAGAGAGAAAGGTTTAGATCCTTAAAGAAAAGGGAAAGAAGTGCTTTTCAAAGCCTGGGTGATACCGCAGGTGACAGGGACCCCACTGCCTGAGGGCACTTCCATGGGCCACTGCAGCCTTCCTCCCACCTGCTGGTGAAAGGGTGGTTTTATCCTCAGGCAAAGCTATACGGATTCAGTGAAAATGCCTTTCTAACATCAGATGGCATGTCACAGGGCTGCACACTGTCTTCTTGCCGAGCTTATAATGAGTTTTTCTCACTGCTATTACCTGAGCCCCAAAATGCACATTAAAGGACACTGTCAATTAACATTTGGATCAAAATGTGACCTACATTACTACTGACATAGTTTCGTGGAGACAGTCCTGCAGAGTCCAAATGTCTACTCATATATTTTCAACACTCTATTACTAAGAAGGTATAATGTTCAATTAAGAGGAGGGGATCCCTTAGGACCCACAAAAACATAAGAATTCTGTATGTGACTATTAGCTATGGGATATCGCTTAATAAATTGGCAGTTATCTTGTAGCCCTGTTCCTATCACTCAGAATTGAGAGAGATTCCAAAAACTTGGGATCAAGCCCCCTCTCTCCATGTCCCCCACCCTTCAGTGCCCTGCATAAAAAGAGGAGGTTCGATTGCATGACCTCAAGGCCACTTCCAACTCATAGCCACTTACCTCGCTCTTGTCTTATCGGTGTCTCACTTTCTGTTGGGCCTTCATGAGAAAAAGAAGCAGAGCAGGGCACGGGAAAGTCTCGAGTATATCTTCTGACAAAAGATATCAAAGATCAAAAGTAATAAAAACATAACATAAATACAGCTACAAAAAAAAAAAAAGGTCTATGTGACTTCACACTATTTCTTTCCCTCATATAGGTGGAGCTATATGTCTACAGATTTGTTTTTTTGTCTGTCTCCACCGAATGGGGAGAGGTCGGAATCTCCAGTGTCTGTGTAAAATGACTGGGACAGGATTCCCACTCCCTGCTCTGATGTGTAAAGGCTTGGACATTTTACTTTGGTCTACACAACAAGTAAAAATAAAAATGGGAAAAAAAAGCTGAAAATCAATGATTTTTCTTGGGCCCAGAAGAGAACTGGGGTAAACTATCATTCAGATCTTCTTATCTGGAAACAAAGGTGGTGGAGCCATAAATGGGTAAACGCACACAAATGGTAATTCTTAAAAATTGCTGGAAGCCGTGTGAGCACTATCATGAGAGTGAGAATTTTCATAAGCTTTCCTGCCAGGAGCCCCACTGGGTTCGCAGTGTAAGGATTTGAGCAAGATTTCCTCTTGACTCTAGCAGGGGGAGTGGAAGAAAAATCATTATGAAATGAATGAACACCCAGAGCCTTCTAGGTAACAAAGACCTTCTTCTCAGGGGAAGAGACCATGCCAGAGCCTTATCCTGTCTAGCCAATACCATTTCCCTGACTCTGGCCCTTATAGCCTTCCTGTCTTATCTAAAAGGTCAAGGGCTAGAGAGACTGGTGAAGAACACATACTAGGGACAAAGGTCCAATAAAAGATTTAATCATAAGATTATAAATGATTCCTCTCCCACACCGCACCATCGTAGGGCTGAAAGAATGGCAAGATGTGGACTTTATCTAAGGAGAAGATTTTGGGAAGCTGAAAGACAAGAGGGGAGACAAACACTCTAGAAGAATGTAAGTCTCTGGCACCTACAGCTATGACAAACATTAAATACAGCCCACTTCCTAGCCAGATTAGCATAAAACCTCACATGAGAAGCCTATTTACCACAGTTCCCATACTTGAAACATTATACTCAGATTTCAAGAAAAAAAAATACAGGCATAAAAAGGCAAGACAAAACTCAATTCAAAGAGACAAAGCCAGGTCAGCGTCAGAAACAGACTATGATAGGACACAGATCTTGGAATTATCAGACAAAGAATTTAAAATAACTATGGCTAATATGCCAAGGGCTCTAATGGAAAAGGTAGACAACATATAAGAATCGATGGGTAATGTAAACAGAGAGATGGAAAAGCAAAAGGAAATGCAAGAAATTAAAACCCTACAGAAATGAAGAACTCAATAGACTGAATCAGACATAGAAATACATTAGTGAGCTTGAGGATATGCCAATAGACACTTCCTAAACTGATATTTGAAGAAAGAGAGAGAGAGAACAATAAAAGAGATAACGTGTGAGAACGATGGTACTATTTCCAAAGATGCAACTTGTACATAATTGGAATGCTAAGGGATGCAAATGAAAGAACAGAACAGAAGAAATATTTGAAGTAATAGTGGCCAAGAATTATAACATTAAACTCCAAAATAACACTGAACACCAAACCACAGATCCAAGAATCACAAAGAACACCAAGCAAGATAAAAAATAAACAAAAATCTATACTAGGCATATCACATTCAAACTAGAAAAAAAAAAAAAAGAAAATTTTCATAGAAGACAGATGTGGATGGGAAAACACCTTATCTGTGGATAAACAAATAAGAATTATAGTGGACTTGTCATCAGAAACCATGCAAGTAATAAGAGACTTGAGTGAAATATTTAAAGTCTTGTAAAACAAAATAAACCTAGAGTTCTATACATGGCAAAATTATTCTTTAAACGTGAAGGGAAAATAAAACAGACCAAACTGATGTAATTAATTGCCATCCATAAGAAATGTTAAAAGAGGTTCTTCAGGAAGAAGAGAAAGAGTATATAGGCCAGAAACTTGATTTACATAAGGAAAGGAGGAATGTCAGAGAAGGAGTAAAATTTTTTACTTTTCTTATTCTTAGTTGATCTAATAGATAGCTTCTTTTAATTAATAAAAGTAACAGTGTATTGGGTGATTATAGCTTATGAATAAGTGAAGTGAACGATAGCAATGTTATCAGGATGAGAGTGAAGAATTGGGAATTGAGTCTCAAAGGAAATCTGCCCTACAAGTGAAACAATGTAGTGTTATTCGAGGGTAGAGACAGAGTGGTTTAGAAATTCAATTTCACTTAAATATTTTAAAGAAATATTGCTATGTTTAAAGAAGATATACAGCGGGCTATAAAATAATCTTAAACCAAAAAAAGTCATAAAAAGGGAATAAAAGAAACAAAAAATAAGTACAGTGAATAGAAAATAGTTACAAACATGGTACATATTAATTCAACTGTATCCGTAATCCCTTTAAATATAAGTGGTCTAGATACATCAAATAAAGGATGAAGATTTTCAGGATGGATATGTTGTCTCCAAGAAATTTACATTTAATATATAGATTCAGCTAGGTTAAAACTTAAAATCTGGAGAAACACATACCATGCTAACAGCTATCAAAAGATGTTGTAATAGCTATATTAATTTCAAACAAAGCGGACTTCAGAACAACAACAAAAAATATCAGGGATAAAGAGGCACATTACACACTGATGAAGAGGTCAATTCCCTAAGAAGACAAAGCAATTTTCAATGAAGAGCTAATAATAAAGTGTCAAAATATAGGAAGCAAAAACGGATAGAACTGCAAGGAGAAATAGATGAATCCATTATTATGGTTGGAGACTTCCAACACCATTTTCAGTAACTGATAGATCAAATAGGCATCATATAAAATTATAATTGGCCTGGCCAGTCCTACCATTAATTTTGAGTAATTGAGATTTATAAAATACTAAGTTCAACAATGGCAGAATATACATTCTTTCCAAGATCAAAGGGAACATTCTCAAGATAAACACATTAAGGGCCACACAATACACATTAAAAATTTAAAAGAATAAATCGTATTGCACGGAGCACTGGGCGTTATACTTAAACAATGAATCTTGGAACACTACATGAAAAACTAATGATGTACTGTATGGTGACTAACATAACATAATAACAATTTTTTTTTAAAGTAGAAATAATACAAAGTCTATTTTGAGACCACAGTGGAAATTAACTAGGAATCAATAACAAAAAGATCTCTAGAAAATTCTAAAATATTTGGAGATTCAACAACGCACTTCTAATAACATATCAGTCAATGAAATCTCAAGAAAAAATTCAAAAATATTTTGAACTAAAGGCAATTGTAAGTACTTTTATTAAAATTTGTAAGATACAGCAATAGTAAAGCTAAATGAGAAATATAAATGTTAGGTGGCATGTATTAGAAAAGAAGAAAGATCTGAAATTAATAATCTAAGCTTTCACCTTAATAATCTAGGAAAAGAGGGGTAACACAGTCCTCAATCAAACAGAAACACGGAAATAATAAGAGTCAGAGTGTAAATCAATGATATTGAAAACAAAAAGAAAAGAATCAACACAACTGAAAACATTTTTGGGGGAGGGGGAGATCAATAAAGTTGATAATCTTCTAGCAATGCTAACCAAGAAAAATGTTAGGTGTGCCTGGATGGCTCAGTAGTTAAGTGTCTGCCTTCAGCTCAAGTCATGATTTCAAGGTCCTGGAACTGAGCCCCACATGAGGCTCCCTGCTCACAGTTCCCTCTCCTCCGGAACTGTGCTCTCTGTCAATCTCTCTGTCTCTCCCTCTCAAATAAATAATTTAAAAAGTTAGGAGGCTCAAATTGCTAATATTAGCAACCAAAGTGGAGTTTTTACAATGATACCATGACTGTTAAAAAAAAATAAAGGAATATCATGAATAAATAAATATATGACCATAAATTTGATAACTGAGTGAAATTTAACAATTCCTTAAAAGATGTACACTGCCCAAATTCACACAGGAGAAATAGGTTGTGTGAACTGTCTATAACTTTTAAAGACTCTGAACTGATAATTAATACCCTTCCATAAAAAACACCAGGCCGAAATGGTTTCACTGGTGAATACTACCAAGCATCATAGAAATAATTTACACCAGTTCCTACAATCTCTAAAAAAAAAAAATGCAAGGACTACTACCAAACAAATTCTACATGTTAGCCCTACACTACCCTAATACCAAAATTAAATAAATGCATTACAGGAAAGGGCAACTACAGGCCAATTTCTCTTATGGACAGAGAAACAAATATCCTCAAAAAGAAACCTATCAAATAATGTATAAAAATTATTATGTGTACCACAACCTAGTAGAATTTATTTCATGTGCAAGTCTGTTTCAGCACTCAAAAATCCATCGATACAATCCACTATATCAGCAGGTTAAAGAGAAAGATCATATGATCATAAGAATTAATGTAGAAATAGCATTTGTCAAAATTCAATGCCCGTTCCTGAAAACAAAACAAACAAAACAAACTTCAGCAAACTGGAAATAGAGGGAAACCTACTAAACTTGACAAAGAATATCTACAAATATTTTACAGTTAACATGAATCCTAATCTTGAGAAACAAGAGGGCTTTCCAAGGAAGATCCAGAGAAGGGCAAGGATGTTCTTGCTCATACCTATACATCATACGGGAAATCTTAATTATGGAAATAAGACATGCAAAGTGCATGGAAGGTATACAGATTGGGAAGGAAAGAATAGGAGTCTTTCTTCACAGATGACTTGATTCTCTATGTAGAATATCTAAAGCATCAACAAAATACTCTTGGAATTGATGTGAGCATACCAAGGAAGAAGGATACGAGGTAAATATTGAATCATCAATTGCTTTCTTATATGTATAAACAAAGGAACATTCAAAATTTGAAATAAAAAAATAACTTACACAGTGCCAAATTTTAGATAATTTTTAATCTTATCTATTCTGGGAGATAATTTTTAGATAAAACAGCCAAAGCATGGCCCATGAAAGAAAAATTTGATAAACTGGATTTTTTAAAATTTAAAACTCCTGTTAAGGGAATAAAAAGACAAGGCACAGGTTGGGAGAAATTATTTGTAAAACACATTATTTCATAAAAGCCTTTGTATCCATCATGTACAAAGAACTCTTTAAAGCCCAATAAGAAAATGAACGACACAGTTTTCAAAAAAAAAATGGATAAAAGATCTGAATATGTACACCAAAGAAAATGTACAATGACCAATACACATATGAAAAGAAATTTCAATTCAATTTGTCTTTAGGAGATGGAAATTTAAACATGAATGAAATAATACTACATATATATTAGAATGACTATTTTTTTTAATTGACAATATCAATTACTAGTGAGGATGGAGCTTCAAGAACTCTCATTCATTGTTGGTAGAATGCAAAATGCTGCAGACACTTTTGAGGACAGCTTGGCAGTTTCTTATGAAACTAAACACAATCTTAACATATGATCCAGAAATCTCACTCTTTAGTATTTATCCAAAGGAGTTGACAGACTTACCATACAACCCAGCAGTTGCACTCCTTTAGGTATTTTACCCAACTGAATCGAAAACTTATGTCCTCACAAAAGCTTGCCATGTGAATATTTATAACAACTTCATTCATAATTACCAAAAATTGGAAGCAACTAGTATGTCCTTCAATAGGTGAGTGGATGCAAAAATACGTTGTGTCCATCCAGTAAAATATTATGCAGCAATAAAAAGGAATGAGCTCTCAAGCCAGGAAAAGGCATAGAGGAACTTAAAATAGACATGGTTAAGTCTCAGTGGTTCCAAACTATAGGATCCCATTTATAAGACATTCTTAAAAGACTTTAGAACCCGGAAAACTTTTTTTTTTTTAAGATTTTATTTATTTATTTGACAGAGAGAGAGAGATCACAAGTAGGCAGAGAGGCAGGCAGAGAGAGGGGGAAGCAGGCTCCCTGCTGAGCAGAGAGCCCGATGCGGGGCTCGATCCCAGAACCCTGAGACCATGACCTGAGCCAAAGGCAGAGGCTTAACCCACCGAGCCATCCAGGTGCCCCTAGAACCTGGAAAACTTTAAAACCACTAAAAACATAAGTGGTTGTGAAGGTTTTGGAGGGGTGAGGAGAGCGGATTGAATTGACGGAGGGCCGAGTTTTTTGTTTTTTTAAACCATTTGCCTTATTGGTGTGTTTCCTTATACTTTGTATTCCCAACTGTTACCATGGATGAATGATTCCAGCACCATCGTGAAAGACTAGCCTTTAGCTTTTAATTACTTTGGTGTGTCTGTTAAACAGTAATTGAGTTATGTCTGTATCTTCACCAAAATAGGGTTTTGGTTGTTTTTTGTTTGTTTGTTTGTTTTGTTTTGTTTTTTAAGGACAGTGAAGCTCTTCCTTAGGATACTGTAATTGTGGCTACATGACATTATGCTTTAAAAAAAAACACTGAATTTTATAGCACAAACTGTGAACTTTAAGGTATTTATGAAAAAAGTCATTTAGGAAGTCAAGAGAGTTTGAGGATGGTATACAGAATGTGTGAAAATGATTTAATTGTATTACAAATATATGCAACTACCTCACTGAACCGGGGTAGGGGAAAAGGTACTGACCTGGGTAGCTTTGAAAATGATACTTTCCAGGAAAAAAACAAATTAAAGAGAAAAGAAAAGAAAATGAGTTGAGTCTGCAACCCTAAAGGCAAATGGAACTCTATAGGAGCACTGTACCCTAGCAAGGTCCTCAACGCCAATGAAAAGCCTTGGAAACTGCCACAACCAGAAGGAGGCCAAGGAGATATGATGATTAAATGTAACGTGGGAGGGGAAAGGACATCATTACAAACATCATAAGAAAATCCAAACAAAGTGTGAACTTCCATAATAATATTACGTCAGTTTCGTTTGTAAATTGTAGCCGATGTCGTGTAAGATGTTAATACCACAGAAATTGTGGATATACAGAAACTCCTATAATCTTTCTATACATCTAAAGCCCTTCTACATTTTTTTAAGTGCAAGGAATGATTTAAATTTGAATTTGGATAATGAGTGACTTTTAGTATAAGTATGTCCCATGGAGTATTTGGGACATACATATCCTGGAAATAGTCACTTGTCTGGAGTTTGTATCTAACTGAACATCTGTATTTCATGTAGCAACCTTAAAATAGGAAAGGTAAGGCAAGGCTAGGCAAGGCAAGGCAAAGCAAGGCAAAACAAAGCAAAGCAAAGCAAAAAGGAAAGAAAAGAGAAAAGAAAAAAAAAAAAAAGAAAAGAAAGCCAAGTGGGTATTGAATTGAAGACTTATCAGTGAAAGAAAGTTCTAAAGAAGAAGTCCAGAATTGTACTGAGAAATTCATTCCTTTGACTTTTTATGGAGCAGGTCCTGGCATGAGGGAGGGAGCATGCTAAGTCCCTCCCATACAGCTGCCGGCTTCTAGGTGCTTCTCAAGTGCCTTTGTCAAGGTAGAAGGCTATTTTCAGAGGATTGACCGGACTGTAGAATGCAGAGGGGCAGAAGCAAACACGTGGGCCGTATCCTCTAGAATTCAATCTGTACATTGAAAGAGAAAATAGATAGGCATCTCGAGCTGAACAGGGATTCTAGTGAAGGTTATTCAAAAGCATCTGTGTGTGTGAACGTCAATTGAGATCCAATTCTGGTATTCACTTTTAATCATTTCATACTGTTCGAGGAATAGAAAAAAGTCTAGATGTATCTAGGGAAATCTTTTCTCTTTTCTCATTCACACTGAGGAGTCTTCTCTTTTCTTCTAGATTCTCCTGATCCTTATTTTGTACATCTTACTGCTTTAGTGTATCTTGATGCTGTTCCAGTCTATCTGGGTCTAAACTCTACTGTTCATGTCTGCGATGCCGGCCTAAATTATGAACTGTGAAGACATCCCCTAGTGGTCTCCATAGCCGCTGCTCTAGCATCTTGGTTGTTTCTGAAACATACCAGGCTCACTGCTGCCTCGGGGCCTCAGTCTTCCTTGGTGGAATATTCCACATCCTCCATCAGCAGAGTTCTTGCTCACTTTCTTCAGATGTTTTCTCAACTGTCACTTTCTCAGGCAGGCCCGCCCAAGCCACACTTTCTAACATTTCAATGCACCACCCTGTGGGATATTTCTTGTATTTCTTTATGCTTTGTTTTTCATCTGTAGCAGTAACCACTAAGAAACTTTTGATGTCTGCTTCTATATCTTAGTTATTGTATAGAACTTGCACTGGGATAGACATCGCATGAGAGTAGGGATTTTTTTCTCTGTATCCTTACTGTATAAGATATCCTGCACACAGTAAGTTCTCAGTAAATATCTGTGGAATGTTGAATAGATGCGTGGACTTTATTTTTTGAAAAGATTTTACTTATTTAAGTAAGTGTGGCAAAGGGAGAAGCAGGCTCCCCACTGAGCAAGGAGCTGGATGCAGGGCTTGATCCCAGGACGCCAGGATCATGACCTGAGCCAAAGGCAGATGCTTAATGACTGGGCCACCCAGGCACTCCTGATGTGTGGATTTTGGATAGCCTAGTTTTCACAAACTCATTGACAAAATAACTGTTACTATCTATTCTAGAATGACAGATTTCTATGTGTTCGCCATCCCTCAACTTTCTAATGTTAATTTCATCAGGTGCGTGCTTTGCTATTCTGTGGCAATGGGAGTGACTGCATTGGTAGCACCCAGGGCACTTCCAAAATCGCCACGTGAGAGCAGCTGAGCAGGGCTAATCAAAATTAGCTGAGGGGCTAATAAAGAAAAAGCTCATTTAGAGAAAGCTGAGGGAAGCAAGAGTTAGAAATTAAAGGGTAAATTGGGATTCTATTTTGAAAAGGAAAACATCCCTTACGTCATACTCAGTGGTCAAGCATGCAAGGCTTTTAGACAGAAGATGATTTGATTAAATCGAGATTTTTTTCTGGTGACCGGGAGGAAGCTAGATAGAGCATGGAGAGACGGAAGGCATGCGGATAATGTTTCCACAACACGATTAATTTATTTTAAAGGGTGAACATAAAGAAGTCAAGGAGTTTCCATCTGGATTTTTCTTAGTTTGGAAATCTCGAGCTCCTAACAGATTTTGTCATGACCTTCATGTATTTTTGAGTTATCAAGCCCTCATAGAAAACTAAACTATACTTCGAAATAGTAAAAAAATATATATATTTCAAGTGGTGATAGAACATTTTCTTTGTTGTAAGGACATTTTACCAATCTGCATAGAAATACTCAAAGTCTTGGAGAGTCTCCTTCGTTTCGTTGAGGTTTCTACCATCCGCATTTTGAATTTTGGTTATTAAAATGGAACAGCTTTGTGCCCTACTCAGATTTCCAACATCTGCCTCATTTATTTATACTTTTTCTTTTTCTAATATCCAGATTGAATTGAGTTTTAATGGATGGTACCGATGTTAACTTTGCCTTCTATTCAAGAATAAACTTGTTTTTTAATATGAATCTAAATCTTTTCCTCTCACTCCATCCACTTGCTGGCAAGTAGGCATTTTGTAAAATGTAATTATTACAGAGGAGTAATTCTGTTCTTTATTTAGCACAATTTACCTATTGCAGAGCACAGCATACAGTTCTATAATGCATAATAATCATAATGGGTTACATAGACCCTCTCGGCTAGCTCTATTTTTGCATATGATTCATTTTAATTTCAGAAGCACAAAAGGGATTATGTCTCTATTGGAATGTCTTGAGTAAGCCCTACAGCAGGGGAGCTGCAATGTCATTTGTTCTATGAAAAGCATGCATTCATCTATTATGGACTGAGTCTAAAATATAAATATAAGATACTGAAGGCTCTCTTGTTAAGAAACAGGTCATATGCATTTTTCGCCTCCTTTTTAATAACCGGTACACGTTTTCCCATGCAAATCATTTATTTCATAAGTAAGATCCAGCAGTTGAAACTCAAATTGGAAACTGACTTAAAATCATTACTCCCAACTTCCTTCTTCAGACATCTCTCAGCTATTTGTGACATTCTGAGCAAGGCGGTCTATGGTCCCCATTTTTTATTTGGATCACAAAAGCTTTTGTGAAAGCTAGACTTCCAACAGGATTATCGCGTCCACTTTCTCAAAAATATTCTCAATTTTTTGAAATTCTTTTCATCTGCCTTCTGAATTTCAGTTATGAAAACAGAGATTAATAAGATAAATTACTTTTTAATGACTGGTAGTGATTGATGGAATTCGAGACACTTGATATGGAAATGAGAAGATGCTTGCAAGTGACTTAAAGGATGGAAAAACATAAACCACACAAATCTTTACCAACAGGAAGCTGGGGTAGCAATATGTTTATCATAAAATAAAAATTTAAAGCTAGACAGGGGTGCCTGGGTGACTCAGTTGGTTAAGCATCTGGCCTTCAGCTCAGGTCATGATCTCCTCTGGGTTCTGGGATTGAGCCCCGCTTCAGGCTCCCTGCTCAGCGGGGAGTCTGCTTCTCCCTCTCCCTCTGCCTGCAGCTATCCTTGCTTGTGCTCTCTCTCTCTCTGTCAAATAAATAAATAAAATCTTAAAAGTAAAGCTAAACAAATTGACCTCCCAATATGGGAGAGCAGACAAGTAACATTACAAAATAAATAGACAAATTTACAATAAATATGGGAGATTTTGCAGAGGTCTACCAATACCTTGTAGATAAAGCGGACAACTTATGATGGCATAAAAGCTTGGAAAGCAGAATTAAAAGTGTGATCCAAAAGATAATTGATAGAAACCTGCGTGAACAAGCAGAGACTATATCCTTCATATAAGTCACATGACACACTTATGGAAGCTTTACAAAATATTTTTTAAATGATTAAATACATAAAAGAGGTCTAAAAAAGTTCATAGAATTGATGCAATGCAAACCAAATCTTTTGGCCAAAATGCAATTTGAACTAGAAATTAATAACAGTAATAATAATCATACAAAAGCCCCATTACGGTTGCCATCTTTCAGGATTGCCCCAAAGATCCTTGAATTCTGGAATTCAGCTTTGGTGTATCATCTTTTCCATACTGTGTTATAGTTGGTCTGGGTCACTGGTAGATTATGACCAGAGTTATGGTACGTTCTGTTTGTGACAAGGTGATAAGAAGGCATCAAGTCATTCTTTTTGCTATCTCTTGGATTACTTTCTCTGGAGAACCAGGGAGCAGCTTAATGAGGAGACACACAGGGTGAGGTCTCCAGAGGACAGCTATGTGAGTGAACCATTTTGGGAGTGATCTCCCAGCCTACAGCTTTCGAAAAAATGAAGGCCTATCAACATTTGACTGAAACTTCACGAGACCCTGAACCAGAGCCAATTAGCCACACCACTCCCAAATTCCTCACATCAGGAACAGTGAGAGATAACTGTTTTAAGCCACTAAGTTTTAGGGGAATTTGTCAGGCACCAAGAGATAATTAATACATTCATGCACTTGGAAAATTCAGATTTGATTCCTAAATAATTTCTGGGTCAGATTCTTTTTTACTTATTTTGTGGATATTTTCAAAATTGCACTAATGTAATGAAAAGAACACAGTGATTCTCCACATATCCATTAGGTATTTTTTTTTTTTTTAAGATTTTATTTATTTATTTGACACAGAGAGAGAGCACAAGTAGGCAGAGAAGCAGGCAGAGAGAGAGGGGGAAGCAGGCTCCCTGCTGAGCAGAGAGCCTGATGCGGGGCTCGATCCCAGGACCCTGAGATCATGGCCTGAGCTGAAGGCAGAGGCTTTAACCCACTGAGCAACCCAGGCGCCCCTACCCATTAGGTATTTTTTAAAAAATATTCAATATTCAGTATTTTATTCACTCTAGGTTCATCTTTCTTGCCTCAATATTTTTTTAATTATTGCTCTCATAATTTAAAAAATACTTTATAAAGCATAACCTTACTATAAGACAATACTTTATAATGCAAAACCCCCAAAAATGCACATTTTAAACCACATATACTTACACATTTTTTATTAATAGATAAGTATCTAAAGAAAATAAGACCACAAAGCCATATTCAGATTTCTTGGATTATCTACCAAAAAATTTCTAAGAGGGTTTTGTGTAGATTAAAGTCTACACACTACATCTTAATATGTCTTTTAAATGTTCTGTACATTATAATAGTTTTCCTCCTTTTTCTATCCTGTTTACTCACTGAGGAAATGGAATCCTTTGTCAGTCAGAATGCTGAATATCTGGATTTGGTTGCATGCTTTCCTGTGATGTCACTTCCTTTCTATGTCTTTTCTATTTCCTGTCAGCGAGTAGTTTTCATACCTTGAGACTTAGATTTCAGTTCAGTGTGTGTGTGTGTGTGTGTGTGTGTGAGACAACTGATGGAGATGTTCCCTTTCTATGGCATTGTGTGTGTGTGTGTGTGAGAACTGAAAGTGGTGTGCCCTTTCCATGGCATCATCTCAGAGAGCATATGGGAGCTTGTGACTCTCCTTCAGTGCTGTTAAGTTTGGTCCATGGATTCAGGAATTCATCAGGAATCCATTTTGGTGATGCCTCCCTTACCAAGTTTGCAAACATTCATCTGATTGCTTTGGTATCTGTGGTAACTGCCCAGATTTGTTATGCACGTAGCCTAGCAAAATCATTCATTTTTCATTTATTAGCTGAAATTTTAATTTTAAAAGTTGCTTTACCAGCTCTGTTTACCTTGAAGGAAATTTTCTTCAGAAAAACTAGGATAAATACTTAATCAAGAATTTCAGTTATTTATCATTTTTTTGGATAATACTAAATGACCGATGAGTGTCTTTTTTCTTTTTGGATATCATTTTGAACTCATGAATTTTTTTTTGCATTTGCCTTTTTGTATTCATTGTAGTCACTATTCTTCTTGATATTCAAACTATTCCATCTTTGGTTAGTGGAAGCCCTTTCACACAGGTTAATATATTTTTTGTTTATGTGATATCAATATTTATTACCTTCTGTGTTTTGGGGGCCTGATTGGATGTTCTAGGCTTATGCATACACTTCCTGCTCTAGGTCTGGACTCATTACTTCTCCAGGAAGCCCTGGACCATAAAGGTTTCCAGTATTTTTACTTCTCTTTTCTAGAAAGCCCAATTTTTAATACATTGATTTTAAAAATAAATTCAATAATAACATAAGTCAAAAGAGAGAACAAATTTACTCATGCCAAACTATACAAACCACCATGTTCTTACTTTTTTTTTCCCTACCTCAGAACTCCCTGGCCATTGAATCCACGTTGCTCTACAGGCAACTCTTATAAATACATCACATGGACACAACGGTCCAATCACGTGCAGCTATCACCTGCATATTCATCATCTGCTTGATGAAAAGGCAAGGACAATACTTAAAACCTTTCAATTATCTTGTTGTGATGTTCTAATCCTCCACCTAGAAAACTGCATTTTACTATTGCCAAGCACGCTTATTTTTACAAGTTCCTGGTAGTTTGAAAACTAACTTTACTAGAGATTTAAAAAGAAGGGAATATGGAGTTTGTGTAACTCGTTAGAAAGCTGACTTCCCACACATTCTCTGGATAGTTCTCCCTTCTACTAAAATAAAAACTTACATCAATGACAATTCAAGTGCTTATTATCCTACTTATTCATAGGCCCTTACACAACTGATTGGCTATTTTCCTGTTCAGAATTAAGGATTATTGAAGCTTGTGTAACAAGACTTTGTTCTTCATAATTCATTTCCTGTTACTTGCTTATGCAATGAAGCATTATAATTTGTAGTTTATTACTTCACGGGACTTATAACTTCATTTACTGTACAAAGAAAAGAACAGAGATGAGTCAGGAGTATGAAAAACACTTCCTAGATAATGAGAAAGTAAGTCAACTTACATTTCTTGCAAATTGATAAGTAGAAAGTTTTTACTAATGAGTCCTATAATTCTGACAATGCAGTGTTTATTTACAGAGTCCCCCCTAAGAAATACGGTCATATAAGGTAATCATTATACACTGAGATTAGGTTCCAGGTAAATAAACTTTGTACTGAATTACTTCCATAAGAATTAATATAAAATATCTGGATATGCTTTCATATTGCCATGTCTCAATAATTTTAAATCCGCCAATACTTTTGTGTTAGTTCGCAACCTTCTTGGGAGTTTACCAGATGTAATCTGAAAGTGCCTCCATAAGCACAGGGCAGGGAGAGCCCAAAGAAAGAGGTAGATCACTCCAAATTGGCAGGTGGCAGTTCTGATGAGCACAGAAACTTACTTATGAGGCTTGTCTTGGGCAGCAGGAAGACAAGTAGACCTGCATATCTACCTGCCAAATCTTAAAAGTCTATATAGAGGCCTTAACTGAGTTCAGTCATGTATACCATCCAGATGGTCTCAAAATGACTTTTCTGTATCAGAGCTGTAGTCTTAGAACAGGCTCTGGGAGCAAGAAAGGCAAGTGAAACTCACATTCCAAGGACAGGAGAGGAGATGAGGAGCCTCTGATTGGTGGGGTCCAGACAGTGGGTCGACCAGTGGTCATGTCCTCTAGATGACCTCCTCCAACACTCCCTCCTCCTCTTCCACAGTGGACCCTGAGTGGTCAACAACGGGTATTGCTAGCATGAAGGTGGCTCATTTGGTAGCTATCTGGCTGTATGGGGGGCAAATACCACAGCAACAATGCAGGTATATGCAAGAGAAAGCATACGTTAAAATAATAATTCCCCAAAATCGGTGACATATTTTTCCATCAAGAGTCTCATGATCTGAACCCTTGATAGTTACTAAGTCCCCAGGCTGGAGGTTGGATCACTCCGGGCATTCACTTGTGTTCTCATGTACTTTAATAAAGATGCTACATTAGTAGATTTATCAGGTATAGATAAACTGTGTTCTGTTTAGATAATGGCACAGGTGACTCCTTGAAAGGCATAATAATGTCGAGGTGACTCCTTGAAAGGCATAATAATGTCGAAGTCGTATTTTGAGGGATACCTTTTCTCATTTCTGAAATCCAATTTACTTTTTTTTTTTTTTAATTATTGGTGAGTTTTGGGTTCCAAGAAAACTTTGCTAATTCTAAGATCATGAATATGTACTCACATGTTCTCTTCTAGAGCAGGGGACATCAAATATTTTCTGTAAAGGGCTTCGTGGTATGTTTTAAGCTTTGTCGGCCTTATTTTTGTTGAAAATATTCAGCTACGACTGTAGCTGAAGTACACAATAAACAATACTTAAAGAATGAGTGTGAACATGGTTGTGTTCCAATAAAACTTCATTTATAAAAACAGAGAGACTTTCTGTTCAGGGACGAGATGGCATAGACTCAATTTTCCCAATTCCTTCCCTCTAATTATAACTAAATACCCTGGAAATTATTCAGCATGCAATCATAAAAGGACTCCGAGGTGGAAGAAAGGTGGGCTGGACAGGGAGCTCAGGACCCAAAGGATCACATCACCTTGAACCCCTTGGGTTTTCTTTTTTATCTCTCTTACGTCCCCGATTGGGCACGATAGAGCCTATATGTAGTTCGATTTTTGTAAGTTGATCTTAACTCATTTAGATCGTTTTAATTCTTCCTCCAATCTGGAGGTTTTTCATTCTTTTTGCTTACCTAATTGTTCTGATTAGGATGTCCAGTAAAATATTAAATATAAATGTTAAGAACAGACATTGTTTTGTGCCTGATCTTGGGGAAAAGCCTTCTATTTTCACCATAAAATATGATAATTGCAATGGATTTTCAATGGATGCTTTTTATCAAGTTAAGGAAGTTCCCTTTTATTCCTAAGTTGCTCAGTTTTCTTTTCCCATGAAGCTATCTGTTATTTTTGAGCACTAGATATAAATTTACAAGTACTTTAAGAAGATTAAAAGAAAAAAAAAAAAAGACAAGTGCAGACCAGATTGGCCTTTACTGACCCTTGTTCTAGAAGCCTATTACTTAAACTTCCACTTTTACATCTCTGAGCCATCTCAGATATTTTTTCATAAATTTTAATGAATTGTGTTAAGTAAAGCAGTCAAGAGTTTAAAAATGCACCATATATGAAAAAAACTTTCCTTCAAAAAGATGTACAAATTTCCATTTGAAAAAAATTTTTAAAGATTTTTTGTTTATTTGACACAGAGAGAGAGAGATCACAAGTAGGCAGAGAGGCAGTCAGAGAGAGAGGGGGAAGCAGGGTCCCTGCTGAGCAGAGAGCCTGATGCGGGGCTTGACCCCAGGACCCTGAGATCATGACCTGGGCCAAAGGCAGAGGCTTTAACACACTGAGCCACCCAGGGGCCCCTCCATTTGAAAATTTACCCCACATCACTAGACATGAGGAAAATGCAAATGACCACTACCATCATAGGGTAGTGCTACATATTTCCCAGGATAAATAAAATTAAAAATGTGAATGTGAGTATATGGCATACTTTGAATGAATGTAAAATGGTACAGTGATACTGAAAAAAAGTTTGACAGTATCAAACACATTAAATACATCCTAATATATGTCCCACTGTTTCCATTCCTGAATACATATACTCAAGAGAAATGAGTCAGCATGTCTACAAAAAGCTTGTACAAGAATGCCCATAATAACCAAAACTGGAAAAAACCTAAATGCCTTTCAAAAGGAGAATGGATAAACAAATTCTAATGTATTCACATAATAGAATACTGTGCCACAATAAAAAGAACAACTTACTTTTGTGTATGTGTATGATACATATTTTATACATATGACATAAAAATTGTATGTATATACATGATAATATGCACATATATGTATACATTTGATGTATATGATGACATGGGTGAATCTTAAAAATACTATGTTGACTGAAAGAAGATATAAAATGCACACAATATATGACTCCACTTATAAAAAAATTCAAGAAGTAAAAACTATAAATGATTATCTTTAAAGAGATTGATATTGACAAACAAAGGGTAGAAGAAAATCTTCAGTGTTATGGAAATGTGCTAAATGCTTATCTGTGTGATATTATTGACTATGTGCTTAGGTACAACATTATCAAGCTTTATTCTTAATATACTTTGTTCACTTTATTGAATGTAAATTGTGCCCCAGCAAAAGATGGCATAAAGGAGCAGGAGTGGCAAGAAAATTATTAAAAGGCTGCCACTGTGACAAAATAACATATGGAAAATATTTGGTTCCTTATTTACTTTCTAGAAAAAGGATATGTCTTAATTGGAAATTTGCATAATTAGCTCATTCATTAATTAATTTAACAAATATTTATTTGGTACCTACCACATGCCAGGTAAGTTTTTACTACCAATGCAAGCAAGGAATCATCCTTTTGAAAAATTTCCAGTATTTAAAGATTTTTTTGTATTAATTCATTCTAAAATTGTTGTACAATGTATCGTTTTTCCTATTTTTAATACTTAAGTAAATACTTTCATTAAATTTTCTTGACACATATTCCAGATTTATTTAAGGATTATTGATCCTAAGGTTTTGAGTTCCATCCTATTATTATGTAGTTTTATAAATAAGTTTAAACACTTTGCCATTTTTCCTCATTTCTTTTTCTTCCAATTGCTCCACTTCCCAACTTGTAGTCAGTATTCCTCTCTTTCTAGTCCAGTGTCAGTTAATTTTCCATTCCTATCTCACCATCTTCATGACTGCAAATTCTTGGACTTCTCACATTTGCCATTTCACAGGAACTAGACATACACACATATAAACACATATACACACAGAAATGTAAATTATAAAAGCATAGAAAAATGTAGGGTCACAATTTAAGTCCTTTTTTTCCTCAAGTTGTTTATAACACTTTTATATTGTCAGTAAAGTTTAAAAAATAACCCTGCTTAACAATACGGGGTATATTTAGTAGTAAATGACAGATGGAACCGTCTTTTGCTTTTGTCTTAAGTACTCTTTTCTTGGGTGTTTTATTTCATTGATCTGTATACAGTTCAGACCAGAAGACAGAATATATGATTCATCTCCAGTCTGAAGCCCCATTTGAACGGCACTTTATTTACATTAGCATTCCTAATTACTTAATGACCAATCAGATATGGTTCATTGCTAGTAAGTGTAGAAACATGTTGTCTGAAGGATGTAGTTTAATTAGTATACTCCTAAAAACATGTCCCTCGTGACCATTGGATGTAATCATTATTTTATGTATTTAACTGTGAAATTCATATTTACTCAGCAGGCTAGAGAATGGCTTTTTACTTCTCAAAGCTGGTTAATAGAGCATAGTTAGATTTTTAAAGGAGCCTGCAAAATCTTAACAAAAGCAGATTAGTTTTTTAAAAACCTCATCGTTCTAATAAAATAGGTATTACATATAAATACTAATATCATATCCATAAAACAGGAAAGGAGGAATAAGTACATGAAAAAGCTTACTGTAATTATGCCTTAATAACATAGGTTTAGGAGGTTCACATTCTTCTAAACCATTGAGGTTATTTAGATATTTTTACTCTTGATTAATAATTTTGAAAATGACCTCATTTCAAAGGTAACTGGTAATTTGTGTCTTTCCTCCTACTGCTTATTCATTAAGCAACAATCAAATTAGATATATTTTATTTCCAGAAAGCACAATGAACAAAACCTGAACTTACAGCCTTGGGAGAGAAATCATTGATTATCCTTCCAAATAGAATCTTTTGCAAATATTTTGATCTCCATAAATTGTCATTTGACTTCTGAGAAGCACCATGTTTCTTAAGATGAGGGGTGTCACTTGTTATAATTTACATATACATTTAAGAAAATTAGTTTGCAAGGATTTCAAATAACCGATAACAAATTACACTGTGAGCATTAACCATCATGTAGAAGTCTAGCATGCCTCTATGAGTGCACCATCATTCACTGTCCATGGTTCTGATTAGAGTGTGACTACTACAGATGTCTCCGGGCTCCCTCATTTGCTTTATATTTAGAATTTGTCAATAACTCAGCAATTGATCCTGCCATTATCACTCTTATTTTCCGGAAGATGTTTCCTTGCTCTGTCCGTTCATACACTGCCTTGGGAGCACAGAGGTAACATCCTCATAGTTCTCT
The DNA here is from genome assembly GCA_028534135.1 of Potos flavus. Taxonomy (NCBI): domain Eukaryota; kingdom Metazoa; phylum Chordata; class Mammalia; order Carnivora; family Procyonidae; genus Potos; species Potos flavus. The sequence continues at coordinate 73,130,220 of CM052885.1, forward strand.
CACATTTGAGGTACTAATAGCAATAATAATAATAGTAACTTGATATTGGCAATGTTATTGAGTCAAACATAATATTAACAATATTATTTTAGGCCTTATTATGTTCCAAACATTTTTTACACCTTTACTCCTCAGAGCTATCTACTCAAATAGGCATTATTATTATTCTCATTTTACAGATGAGGAAATAGAAATACAGAAGGTTTAATACGTGTCTGAAGGTCATTTACAAATAGTAACTGATCGTACCTATATTTAATAAACCCTTTAGAAGTTATAAATAAGAGTTTTTGTGACTTTAAGGGATTAAGGCTGCTATTGATTTGCAAGGTTACTAGTTATATTCAATTTTTAGAGTATCAGAAACATCAATGGTAAGAATTTTCAGGAAAAAATATTGAAATATGGTTGACCCTTAGACAACACAGGTTTGTAGTACGTGGGTCCACTTTTACACGGATATTTTTTGATAAATACAGTACAGTCTTGTAAATGTATTTTCTCTTCCTTATGATTTTCTTAATAACATTTTCTTATCTCTAGTTTACTTTATTGTGAGAATACCATATATAATACATATGACATACAAGTAAGTGTTAAGTCTTCTGGTCAACACTGGGTGTTCGTAGTTAAGTTTTTGAAGAGTCAAAATTTACATGCAGATTTTTCACTTTGTGGGGTTCAACACCCCTAATTCCCATGTTGTTCAAGGCTCAACTTTATCTGTAAACATTTCTTGGAGTACTTCTTCCACAAATGAACAAGTTCATTTTTAGCTTTCTCCTTCTATCTCCATGACTCGAGGTCCACTGGTGGTTGGGTGGCACCTGGCTTTTTGACAGCCTTTTTCTGAGTGAATATCACGAAGGAGACTGGGGTTTAGATGTCATAAAGCCGAGTATCTGAGAGCTTTCTCCCTTTTCTTAACTCTTGCTTTGATTATGTTTATTAATGTCGTATATATTTCTTGCTGAAGATTTCCTAATCCCTCTTTCCCTTCAATATCAAGTCACACACAGAGATACAGAATAAAGGACTAGTATTTGCATAGGTTTGGGAAGTATTTTCTGCATTAAAATCTATCAACTTCCTCTGATGATGAACAAAGGTAGTTAAGGTACTTTAAAATGTACTTTAAAAACGTTCTCTAGGGCACCTGGGTGGCTCAGTCCATTGAGCATCAGACTCTTGGTTTGGCTCAGGTCATGGTCTCAGGGTCATGGGATTGAGCCCCTTACTGGGCTCCATGCCCAGTGGGGAGTCTATTTGAGATTCTTTCTCCCTCTCTGTCTGCCCCTCCTCCTCCTATGTGTTTTCTCTTTCTCTCTCTCAAAATAAATAAATTATAACTAAATAACTAAATAATAAATAATACAATTTTCTAAAGTACAAGCCCCAATTTGGAGTCAGAGAGACTTGGACTCAATTTTCAGCCACAGCATCTACTATGGGCAAGATTTGGGGCAACATGTTTAAACTGTACTGGTTCTTGTTCTTTCTTTGTTTTCTTTCCTTGTCTTATCATTTTCTGTAACAACAACAAAAAAATGACTAATTACCCTTTATGTAAGGTTTAAATAAGATTATGTAGATAAAGTAAATAACCGAGTTTCTAGTGCTGAGTAGGTGCTCAGAAATTGACAGCTACTGTAAATGACACCTGCCATAGTCACCTAAGTGAATAAAGAGGAGTCTCGTCACCATTTTGATTGAATTTAAACCAACCAATAACTGCAAGAGAAATCCAATTCAAAAAGATATTTAAACATCACACTGCCTAAACACCTGTTCTGACTGGCAACAAAAGTAACTCATATGGAGAAATACATGATCAGTTTCTTCCATCAAGTTATCCCCAGCATTATGCGTTCTTTTAGCATGATTAGTCTTCAGGCCTGTCTGATATCTATTCCTGACAACAAATACACACACACACACACACACTCTCTCTCTCTCTCTTCGAATTATATTTATGCTCACATATTTCTGGTTAATCCTTGTAAGTCATTTACTTATAAATTTTTCCAGTGTTGGAGCTTAGATCACCCAGAGAGTGTATTTTAAAATGTAGAGCCCTAGGTCACACCACGAAAATCCAATTCGGTCATCTGGGATGAGCCTCAGGAATCTACATTTTAAAAAGCTCTTCTGGTGTTTCTGATTCAGTAGGTGTCCAGACACACTTTGAGGAAACAGACCCTAGAGTGTCAGGACTTTGTGTGAATTTATCACATAGGACACCTAGGAGAACACACAGAATTACTTCAAACTTGCAATAAGCAGACAACTTAATTTAGTTTCAATATATTCATTATGTGGAGAAGGACTGCAAGGCCCAAGGAGAAGCAGTGATACAATCGTTAAAATAGTAGCTAATATTTGTAGTGTATTCTCAGATACCATGCTAAGTACTCCGCCCTTGTTATTTTATTAACTCTTTAATAATATTATTATTCCTCAGATTGTATAGGTGACAGAACAAAAAGTGAAAGAGTTTATATATATATACATATATATATATATATATAGACTATAGATACGTATAGACTATAGCAACTATAGACTACGTATAGACATATACGTCTATATTGTGTGTGTATGTATATATAGACAATCACTATATATTATATATCATTTGCTCCATGTCACAAAATTAATGAGCTGGGACTCAAACACAGAACATCAGACTCTATAGTAAAAAAGCAGCAACAAGGACAATAATAACAAACCTTTGCCAAGTGCTTATTATGTACTAGATACTCTTCTAAATACTCTATGTACATTAATTATTTAATTCTCACAATAAGGGTGGGGTTATTATTATTCCTATTTTATGGAAGCGGAAATTGAGGCTATGAGAGAGTAAGTAACTTGCTCCAACTCATACGGGATGGGGGAGCTGAGATATGGACTCACTTCAAAGCCTGTGCTCTGAGCTACTACAATAAGGAATTTGAGGTTGTCTGGCTCTCAGACCAATCTTCTTTCCACTGCCACAAATCACTGAAATAGCAGCTCCCTACCCCAGGACCCAACAAGAAATGCATAATCTACATTGATATGTGAACAGGTACATATATGGATCATTCAAAACTCCTAATTGCATGCAATAGAAACTGATTGGAACTAACTGAAGATGAACAGTAGTTTATTGGAAGGATATAGAGAAAAAGACATGATAAACACCTGCTAATATAATAGACTGGAGAGGCAAGAGGGGCCTCAGTCAAGGACATGCAGCAGGAGTGGCCTGCTTCTTTTTTTTTTTTTTTTTTTTTTTTTTGGACCAGCCTGTTCCCCACAGTGATGGGTGCATTTATTAACAATAACTCAATGAACAACAGCCCAGTGATTGATAACAAACCTAACTTTCAGGGTCAGTTTTATGGGTAAATTCAGGACATCCCTACAAACCAACCTGCCTTTTGATGTCAGTATTCCACCCCTCGACAGGCAATCTGTGACAAGATTTAATGCATCTCCAGGTGGCTTTCCCTCGTAGGTCCTAGAAGCCCAGAGCAAACACCATGTCTCCCTCACATTTGATGGCTGAGGAGTGTGACCTCTCAGTGTCACCAGTTCTCTCTTCCCGCCTACAAGCTCAAGCTCATGGACCATCTTCCTTCAGGTTTTCCAGGTGTCAAACCATTATGCTCTTTTTTTTAATTTAATTTAATTTATTTTTTTCAATGTTCCAAGATTCATTGTTTATGCACCGCACCCAGTGCTCCATGCAATACGTGCCCCCCTTATTACCCACCACCAGGCTCACCCATCCCCCCACACCCTCCCCTCCAAAACCCTCAGTTTGTTTCTCAGAGTCCACAGTCTCTCATGCTTCGTCTCCTCCTCCTATTTCCCCCAATTCACTTTTCCTTTCCTTCTCCTAACGTCCTCCATGTTTAGGAATGGCCTGCTTTTGATGCCGCCACTGGTCACGCGTCTTCTGTCATGGCAGAATATATCCCAGCCACTAGATGCTGCCACAATAAATGAATGCTAAACCCAAGATTTCTTTCTTTTTCTTTTTTTAAAGATTTTATTTATTTATTTGACAGAAAGAGAGAGAGGGAACACAAGCAGGGGGAGTGAGAGAGGGAGAACCAGTTGCTGAGTAGGGAGCCTGATGCGGGCCTCGATCCCAGGACCCTGGGATCATGACCTGAGCTGAAGGCAGACTTTTAATGACTGAGCCACCCAGGCACCACCCCCCAAGATTTATTTCTAAGCAGGAGTATACAAATGGCCAAAGATCAGTCAGTTGACTGCATTTACCTTCCAAGGTGTGGGGAGAGAATATTGTGGGCCCTGTCTGTCACTCTGGAATATTCTGATTAAAAGGTGACTGAATTCTGGGCCACCAAAGAGAACAAACTTCCTGCAACAATATACATAAACAAATGCCCAGGTGGAATATCCATTAAGATGCTCTCTGACATAAAGTGACTCAGTGAGAGCGTGGCTCTCAGGTTAGCAGAAAAGCATTAATCCTTTTTTGAGTGAAATGTAATGAAATTCAATAGCAACATGATGTTAATAAAAATTTAAAAACTGAGACAATTAAGACTTATATCAAAAGATAACTAAAATTGCAATATTAAAGCGAGAGTCCAAATTTGGATGATTTGACATTATATTTGTGGATTTAGATTATATGTGTAAGTAGGTCACTATAGCTAAAGCAATAATTTAAACTTTTTCGAAGCTTTGTATGGAAAAAGACAGATAGAAAAGTATTGTGCTGAACCCAGACTATTCTGGTCTTTTTGATGCCTCACATGGGGTCTCAAGAATGAATAACCAAGATATTAGAAAATATTCTGATGTTGAATTATTGTTTGATTTTCTTTTGAGGGACAAAGGAACAGAGCACAGCTCTGTAGGTGAGAACAGGGTTTTCCTTGAAGCAAATCAAATTTCCCCTGTCAGTCATTCTAGGAGGCCATGGGGAGGAGGGCTCTTGACTTCAGGGAGGGAAAATCTTTTATCTCTGGGGCTTGGGGTAATTGGCCCAGAAACCATAGTATAGAGTACCCATACTTATTTTTGAACAGCTTTATTGCATTATACTTGATGTAAAATTAATTATATCTATTTAAGATGTACAGTTTGATGAGTTTTGACATAGGTATGCACTCACAAAAACATCACTACAATTAAGATAATGAATGTACCCAGCAGTTTTACAAGTTCCTTGTGACCTATGTAATCTATCCTTCTGACCCAACACTCACCCCAACCACTGATGCGCTCTCTGTCCACTTGCAGGATATTTTTGTTCATTTTATACAAATGGCATCATACACTATATATTCTGTTTTGTCTGGCTTCTTTCAGCATACGTTTTGAGATTCGCCGATCTTCTTGTGTGCCTCAATAAGACATATTTAATTCCTTTTTATTGCTGAGGAATATTCCATTTTATGGATATACCACAGTTTGTTCTTCCATTTATGTGCTTGTGGACATTTGGGTCATTCCTATTTTGGGCTGTTACAAGTAAAGCAGCTACGAATATTTGGTGTTCAATATTTTGTGTGGACATATGTTTTCATCAGAAGCAGTGTAGCTGTTTCATATGGAGGGTTTAAGTTCAACTTTTTAGGAAACAATGAAACTATTTTCCACAGCGGCTGTATCGCATATGAAACCTCCACATCCTCTCCCACATTTGGTAAGGCCAGCCTACAGTACATTTGTCATAGCCGAGGAATCAATAACAGCACATTGCTATTCACTAACTACGATTTGTTAAGAGTTCACTTGTTTGTTTTTTCTTAATGTTGTTTTCTTTCCTTCCAGATCCCATTTAGGATACCACATTATACTAAGGTATCCTGTCTCCTTGGTTTCCTCTGGTCTAGGACAACTTCTCTGAGTATTGGTCATATATTTTATTGAATGACCCTCAGTTTGTGTTTTTCTGATGTTTTTCTGGTAGTCCAGCTAGGCTATGGGTGTGAGAAAGGAAGGGCTCAGAGGTAAAGTGCCATTCTTAATCCATCATATCAAAAGTGCACGTTAACAGCATGACCTATCCCCTGTGATATTAACCTTGATCGCCTGAGTGAGGTAGTGTTTGCTAGGTTTCTCCCCTGTGAAGTTCCTGTCCTTCCCTTCCCTACCTTACTCTGAGTGCAGCACACAGTCAAGACAAGACAGTAAATGCAACACACAGTCAAGGAGTTGAGAGTTAAGCTCCACCTCCTTGAGGGAGTGTCTACATAAATTATTTGCACAGAGATTAGTCTTTTCTTCATTACTTATTTCATCTATTACAATATGGACTCAGGGTTATTTGTTTTCTATTTGGGGTTATAATTCAATACAATGTTATCTATTTTGTATTCAAATTATTCTAGCTTTGGCCATTGGAAGCTATTTCAGATTAGTCTCAGCATTTTTTTTTTTTAACATGGCTCATCTCTTTTCCTTGTTTGATTTTTAGGCATTTCAGTACATTCTGGAATTCCTCTACTCAGGGATACTTTTAGAGTGTCTTTGGTGTCTCCCTTTCTGCACTGTAGTCTGTAAACTCTCAGCAGCCTATAGCAATTGTAGGGCTTATGTTACTATTTCGCCCTTCTTTCAAGGGCCACTTGTGTGTAAATATTTGTTTCAGATAGTTTGTCCAACCGAATTGTTCAAAGAGAGAAGGTTAGGTGAATCCCTGCTATTCTGCCATAGTTAGAAGGGGAAGTCTCTAGAATGTCCTATGGAAAAATGAGCTTCAATTTCTTTTGTTCAGACAGCTGTCAAGAAAGGCAGGAGGAATTCTGGAATGAGAGCCTGTGGAAAACCTGAGACCGGGTTATAAGTTGGTATTTGTGTAGATTTACCTCTATTACATTTGGATGTTTATGAAGATCTTTATAAGTTAAAACCAAGGGTCTACTACTCTGTTGAAGGGAGGGGAACTAGCCTACTGAAACATCCCAGTAAAGCACTGCTCCTAATCCTGAGGCAAGATCCCATAGTGGTGATAATTGGGAACAAACAGCTTAGCCCACTGGAAGAAGTAGGCACAATGTATGTGCAATAGCATAGCTAGAGGATTGTGTTCGTGTAGTCTTCACCTCGTGTAATCCATGGAACTACTCAATGAACAGAACTAGAGTGAAGTTGCCAGTGAGAAACAGGCTGTCCCCATGAAGTGCCACTTTCCAACTCTCATTCCAGGGATCTGGGAGAACTTTATTAATGCAAAACAATTGCTTTGCACAGGCTATTCTTAAAAGAGAAGGACAAAGAAATGTGAATGATCTAATCATCTTTGCTTCACCATTGGTGTTAAATTAATGCATTAAACGAGGTGTCAATAAAATGTTTGATAAATACTCTCTTTAAATTAGAAAGGTAACCAGGAGGACATAGAATGATGTTGAAGGAATATCAAATATTGGGATAAAGGGAAATAGGCATTAATGTAAGTGAATTAATTCTTTATACGGCCTTTAAGAAATCAGTAGATATTGTCTAAAATGCATAACGGAATAATGATAACATGTGTCATAAGGAATAATGAACATAACTACAAAGGGACATAAAATCAGAAGCCAACGGAGAATTGCCTGTGTGCTTTGTGACTAGGGTAGATCTACAAGGCCATATCAAACGATTTTACTATAATCTTATCAGGTGATCTTCTTGCTTAAACAAAAACAAAAACAAACAAAACAAACAAACAAACAAAAAACAGAAAACTAGTGAGTACATGAAGGACTGAGCCTCAATTATTTATGATGATTTTTATGTGGAATACTTGTCTTAATCACCAAGACACATGGAGAGAAAATATTTAAAATTCACTTAAAACTGTCTTTGTATCTACAAAATCTCTGTGCTGAATTTCAAACAAAAATTATTACCAAAAAATACGTAAATAGAAACTGAGAACCCTAATATTCCAATGTTTAAGAGGCACTGAGAGAGCACAGAGGGATTCATAATCTGTTCTCTCCATATTCTTATTTCTTGGTGACCTTGAAAACACGCGAATTCCCAGGGCCTCTGTGGCATCTTGTACATATTTTAAATTCAAACCACCTGTTCAAAAGGAACCAAACAATTCGGTGGGCAGCCAAATAAGGTCAGAATACTTAAAGAAAACGGATTTAGGGAAGGCAAGGTTATGAAGAACAATGTTACCAAAAGAAAAAGCCACCAAATCTGGTTTAAATCCAGGGACCAAAGGAAAGCAGTTCTTTACGAACAGGAAAATAACCTAAAGCAAAGACAAAGCAGGGTAAAGGCCCAAACATTAATACTTCATGTAAATGCACAGTTGCTAAAATTTAATGTCCTCAAATGAGAGATTAAATGAGGGATATTATGAAAGTGAAATACTAAAATTTTAGGTTAGTTGTGTTTGTTATGCTCAAGTTCAGTGAAAAAGCTTGGTATCATATTCTGTGGAATACCCTAGAGTAGAATATATTTATCTAAGTAGATACATAATCACAAATTTTGGATTTGCCGGCTCATATAATTCAAAAGAATATCATTGTAAAAATAAGCCCAAATTTATGGGGCACCTGGTTGGCTCAGTTTGCTAAACCTCCAAGTCTTGGTTTTGGATCAGGTCGTGATCTCAGGGACATGAGATTGAGCCCCACGTCCAGCTGTGTGCTCAGTGTAGCGTTGGCTTGAGATTCTCAGTCCTTCCTCTCCCTCCCCCTTTGCTCAGCCCCGCCCCGCTCTCTCGCTCTCAAATAAATAAACTAATAAATGAATCTTTTTAAAAAATGAACCCAAATTTCAATGGATTTAGCAAATATAAGTGAATATAATAGGGGGATAAGTCAGTATAGTAAAGAAAGATTATTGAAAAAAGACAAGAGAGAAAGGTAAAACTAATGTAAAACAATACTCTTGCATTCGTGTGGGATATTAAATCTGTAGAAATCAGACCACCCATGTTAGGAGAAAATGATTAGGATAATACAAAATTAAAAAAAAAAAAAAGAGATCAAAGATGCTCTAATCCCAGGTGTGATCAACAGAGAAAGAAAAACATGGACAAATAAGAGATGTAATGGAAATATAATTGAAAATTTTATATTATAGCATGCATGAAAATGAAAAAAATATGCATTGATTTCAAAACTAATTAGAAATCTAATTTTAAAATCTAATTTTAAATCTAATCTAAAATTAGATTAAAATCTAATTTTAATCTAATTTTAATTTTCTAACTAGAAAACTAATTTTTTCTAGTTAGAAAAATTAATCCAGTCACTGAAGGAGGAGAAAATAAAAGCACACAGATAAATAAGTGAAAAAATTAAATAAGACAAACGCATTTTTAGAATAGACTTACAGAGTGAGCACAATTATTCTCTTTATTTAAAAGATAAATAATTTACATTTCTGATCTATCCATCATCTAGCTGTCATCTATTTCAGTGGAAATACGACATCTACTTGAGATATAGACATTTCTTTTATATTTATTGAAATATATCGTATACTAAATATCTAGGAAGCTGTGTTTATTCAATATGATCTAAAACAATACATCTCCACAATTTTCAAGTTGAAGAAACCAAGTATCAATTGATGAAATTAGAAAAGGATTTGCTTAGTCTATAAATTATGACATAGTGAATATCAGGTGCAGTAGAGAAACATTGGTATAAAATATAATTATCAAGTGTTGACATAATTTACCCGAATTTGTTGTCTAATTTCTCCTGGTATGCTAAAAGCACTTAGGAACAGAGAACATAAAGCATCAAAATTATATTTTACATTGAAAAATAAATAAATAAAACAAACCAATATTAGAAAAACCTCTGACTCTTTGTTACTTTGTGAAAAAAAGGTCCCCGTAAGTGTAATCTGATTTTTCAAAAGAAGTAACATTTGAATGAAGATTACCTTGATTATGGGCACCATGCCCAGCTTTATTTAATGCTGGGCACATTATAAAATGAATGAAAAAAAATTCTAGACTCCTGGCTCTAATTGAACCAAAAATATGTTTTAGACTAAATTTTGAAAGTAACTAACATCATAAAATAGAGTGGTATTAACTTAACAGTGGGAGATCACAGAGTAAAATTTCATTTACTGCTCTGTAGTTTTAAATGCAGACGGGTCTTTTGGAACCCATGATTTTCAAGAATTAAATGATTCCTGAAAAGGGTTCTGGATGGGCCATGAAGAATAAGTGCCTAGAGAAAATAAAATAGGAGCAAGAGACACCCCTGGGTGGACAGGATCACCAGGAAGAGGTCCGGGGAGGTGCTGGGCAGTTCGCCTGAATGTCACTTATGGCAGAGCTGAGGAGTGTGGGATTTACGTAGCTGAGCCATCAGGAAGCCACTGACCCAAACATTGTGATTTTTTTATCAGTATAAACAGCATTAAATAAGATAAGCAGACAGAGGAATAAATTAACTGTTTGATTTTTTTTTTTTAAGATTTTATTTATTTGAGAGCAAGAGAACATGAGCAGGGGAGAGAGTCAGAGGGAGAGGGAGAGGCAGACTCCCAGTTGAGCAGGGAGCCCTATGCGAGACTCGACCCCAGGACTCTGGGATCATGACCTGAGCCGAAGGCAGACACTTAACCGACTGAGCCACCCAGGTGCCCAAATAACTGTTTTTTAATGAGCTCTTACAATGAGGCAAAGGTTACAAAAAATGCAACACACATTACTTCACTTATTGTTTGTGTTGGGCAATATCCTTATATAACTCTTTATAGATGCGGGGCCCTAATCTAGAGGAAAATAACTTGCCTAAAGACATAGCACCAGTGTGAGAAAGAGTCCAGATCCAAACCAGAGCTGGAGTTCTTAAATGCAACACTCAACTGATTTATTTGTGTTGATGAAAAATTATTTTATGCATTAGAATGGACAATTCCTTCTGAAGATGTTACCATTGTTCATGTGCTTTTCTTTCAAAGAATTTCCTTTTGTGTAGATTCATCTGAACGATTCCTGTGAGCCCAACATGTGTAATTGTTGCCTCTTTCTCAGTTTTTCCTACTTCACTATGGAATTTCTTTCTGCTTTGGCTTCTTGGTATTATAAATGCACTCAAACGTAGCACTTAACCATTTTTAAATAATCTTTCCCTTGCCAAACTGAGCTTCTAGAAGACACGATTTCTGGGTTTGTTTTTTGTGTTTTGTGTTTTAGATTTATTTATTTATTTGCGAGAGCCGAGAGAGAGAGAGAGAGAGAGAGAGAGAGAGAGAGAAAGAGTGACAGAGAGAGAGAGAGAGAGAGAGCACATTAGCTGGGGAGGGGCAGAGGGAGAGGAAGACGGAAAGAGAAACCTTAAGCAGACTCCCTGCTGAGCGTGGAGCCCAACAAGGGGCTAGATCTGATCTCAGGATCCTGAGATCATGACCTGAGTGAAACCAGGAGTGTGTCGCTTAACCAACTGAGCCACCCGGGTGCCCCTAGAAGAGAGGATTTCTGATGCGCAAATTGCCAGATCAGCTCCTAACACAATGATCAGCAGAGAGTAAACGCCAGATACATACTTTTCATTTTTTGAATAAATAATTATTTGGGAAATTGTTAACACACATAAATAAGGTATTGAGGTTTTGGGGTGTTTTTGGTTTTTTGGGGGGTTTTGTTCTGTTTTGTTTTTTTCTCATGGTGCTATAAAAGGATGCTGGTTCTATTTGTCAGAATCACCAAGCAAAGGGAACTAGTGGCCCTAGAATATGGAATTCAAGAGAATGATAGAATTGAGGCAATCTTAATGTGCTTGTGTGTGTGTTTGATTCTTTTTTTTTCCTCCTGAGATGAGAGCAGGGTAATTATACAGGGCTCAGTGCTAAGAATATTTAAAAAGCTTAAAAGTTTTGCAGAATGAAAGATTATTTTAAAATTCTCACCAACTTCCAGTGGTGCGCTTGTTTTAGTCTAACTAGCTTTCACCCATACAGTCAAAATTACATAAAACAGAGCTGTTGAAGATGTGCTCTAACAGTTTTTTTGCAATTTCTGAGCTATCTAAATGCTTCTTCCCAAAACACTTGTACTATTTTCTTGTTGATTCAGCACCGGATTGAAGTGTTTCTTTTTTTTTTTTTTCCTACCATCAACTTAAAAGCCTACTTTTTAATTGAGATTTATTTCTCATGCAATTGCCAAGTTGTTGTTTTTTTCCCTTCCATAGAGTGTAGGTCTGAACTTGACTTTCAAATCATTTACTTTAAAACCTTGAGATGTCTTCCATTTACATACCTATCTCCCTCAGTGATGAACTCTATAGATGACATTCACAAATTGTCAATTCCCTTTATCTTTGTTCTGTAGTAGAATAGCGATTCTAAAGGAAAGAGTAGATACAAATTACTGCTGAAGGGTTTATCAATGAGGGTCATTGTGTACAGCTGGTTAAATTGTATTAGTGATGTACCATTATGTAAGGACTTCTGAAGATCGCACACTTGAGTTTCCAGTGGTAATGGAGGGGGGAGCCTTAACATTTGCAAGTTTGTTCTCTTAAGTCTTAGAATTTGCTTTGGGGATTCTGATGATTGTTGCCCATGCATTCTATCCCCTTCTGTTTTATGTATTGCCCTCCCCTTTCTTTTGAAGGAAATTAAATTATTTGCTTGATACGTCACTAAAATAAAGATTGCGTTTTTCAACTTTTGTAAATAGGTATGGAGAAGTTTAGGGCTTCTGTCAGAAATACCATGAGACAGCTCCTGGGAATCTTTAAAAATAATGTCTATGTACGCCTTTTGCCCTTTTCTGGGACTTTTCTTCCATGTTGTTTGGATAATGTGGATAACTGCTAAGTTGGAACATGAAGCAAAGGCCAGAAAGGGTGGAGTAGCAAGGAAGAGCCTGAGGGTCTCAGATGCTGGTGAGTAACCAATCACCTCCAAGAACTTACATGAGAAAAACATGAGTGGTTCTGGTTCTCCTGCCTCGGGTTTTCTGTCTCTCGCAAACCCATTTGTAGCTCATGGGATCTCACTGTTTGTTTCTTAATCTCAGACCTCCTTCCACGAAAGCGATGCTTTTCACAGCCTTAAAAGAACATAAATGAGCCCATTGTCTTCCCTGCTTAGTACAACTCCCCTTAAAGCACAGTAACTGAGGTACCGATCATTCAAATATCAACACAGCTGTTTCTTTGCCTTTTTCTTTTCTTTTTTATTCAAGATTTTGAGTTTCACTAATATTATTAGTAAAGAGTGGCCATCAACTAAATCTATTTAGCGGGGGTGGAAATAGACCACTGGGGCAGGAGACTGCGATGTGTGCTTACCCAGCCCGTGGTCTGAAGCAGGGAGCGTGCCTCCAGCTCCCTCTAGGTTCTCCTGCAGCCCTGCGAGAGGCCTCTCAGCATTTCTGCTCTGCTGCTGTTCTGCGAAGATAGTTCTTTCATATTTGAGCAAGCTAGTTTTTCACTACTTCTCCTCCTCCTCTTCCTCCTTCTCCTCCTTCTCCTCCCCTTCCTCCTCCACCTCTTCCTCCTTATGTGTTTAAGAGGAGTTTTCCAACTGTACTTCCTTGGTGCTTTGTTGAACCAGCACCGGTTCTATCCCTTTCTAGCCCTGGGATTGTTAGCAACTTCTAAGCCTGATCCTATGACTTGATTTGCACAACTAATAGACCTCAAAGGGTTTTTGGAAGCTCAAAACATGGTTTACAAACCATGTAGCTAATCTCCTTCAGGTATCTGCTCAAAATGTCAACTCTGCGACCTCCCCCAAAACACCCCATGTGTGATGTACCCCTTTGTTCCGGTCCTACTCTCCTCTGCCCTTCCACTGTGTTTCATTTGACTCTGTAGCCTTCACTGGCATCTGACATATTGGGTATTTCAGTTGTATATGCATTTTTAGTCTCGTTCACTGATCTGTCTCCAGCGCCTAGTGTCTGGCACATAGTAGACACTAAATAAGTATTGATTGATGGGACAAAGAATAGAATGGGTAAATTAAATAGTTACATTCTGTATTTTGCTATTTTGGCTATTATAAATAATGTTAACGCTAACATTTTTGCACAGGTTTCTTTGTATGTATGATGTTACCTTAGGATAGATTCATAAAGAGTTATTGATTCTTTTCTGTAGCTACATGTTACCATCTGATATTACCTCTTTTCAATCTAAAAAAAAATCTTTGATATTTCTGCTGTACGTAAATTCTGTCAATTGCCATTTATTTGAAAAATATTATTTTTTTCTTCATTTTTAAAGAATATTTTTGGTAGGTACAGAATTCTGGGTTGACCTTATCTCCCCCTCCTCACCACCTTTGGGCTTGGTAAAGCACGATGTTTCATTGTTTTCTGGCCTTCATTGTTTCTGTTGTGAATTCAAGCATTATTTTTATTGTTCTTTAATGCATCTTTTTTCCCTCTTCTTTCAAGAAATATATTTAATATTTAAGAGCTTCTTTGATTTTTTTTTCTTCTTAGAAATCATTAAATTATTTAAGTGGAACTCTTTCAATAAATTTGATAAAAAATTGTTCCAAAATTCCCCCCCATTTTTTTTTTTTTTTTGGCCCCGTTCCCATTCCCCTCCTTTTGGGACTTCAGTTCTCTTCACCTTTTCCAATTATTTTTCTCTTTGGTGTTCATCTGGGTAATCTGCTGCTCTACCTTCAACTTCATTGACTTGCACTTTTGTTTTCTTCAAAGCTCTTTACAATTTCCCATTGAGCCAAATTTTTTCCCTGTTTTAAAATGTCCCTTTGGTGCTTTTTGATATTTTCAGTTCCTATACTTATCCCTCTAACTGGTCCATTATTAACATCATATTTTCATATAAACAGAAATTTGTATTTGTTCCTTTAAATTTCAGTCTTTGTGACATCTTCGCATCAGTTTTTGTTGGCTCCATATCTGTCGAGTATGGCTAGTATTTGTTTTCTGTTTCTTTGTCACGTATGTATTTCACTATTGGACGTTTGTGATTACATATCGTGAAGTGATTTTGAAGATATTACAGAGAATCCAGATGGTATAATTTGTTTTTTTTTAAGATTTTATTTATTTATTTGAAAGAGAGAGAACATGAGAGGGTGGGACAGAGGGAAAGGGAAAAGCAGACTCCCCTCTGAGCAGGGAGCCTGGTGTGGGACTCAATCTAGGATCCTGAGATCATGACCTGAGCCAAAGGCAGACGCTTAACCAACTGAGCCACCCACGCACCCCCAGGTGGTAAATTTTGTGAAGAATTTCAATTTTTGTTCTAATAGGCATTTAGCTTATTAGTTTATCACCGTGAACTCCACCCTCTGCCCCATTGTTACAGAAGGTATAATGAAAGCTTGATATACTTATCAACTCCTTTAAAGTAGGGGACTTAAACTCCACACTGTCTCATACGTAGACATCATCTGAAATCTCTGTTCTTTTGATCTCTTTGTTGTTTCTCTTTTCGAGCCCCCTTAGAATTCTTTCTTCCCACACACACAGACCACAGACCAGCAGAGGAATTGTGGCGAAGGTATTTAAAGCAGATTTTGGGTCCCCCACAAACACTATGCTCTGGATTCCCTATTCCTGCCTTCTTACCAATATTTAACAGTTCTGCTAAACTTAAATTCCATACTCTGAAACCTTAAGCCAAAAAGGCCTCTATTCTATTTGAATTTCAACTGACCTGCACCAGATACATTAAGACCCTTGATGGAAAAGCTGTACAAATGTGGATCACACCCAGCTTACCTTTTTTCTTCTTTTAATGGTTGAATTCCCTTCAATTTTGGTATTTTTTCCCTTTTCTTTCGTTTCTTCAAATAGTAAATTTTTTAATTTGTCTGATTTATAATTGCCACCTGCTCCCAGATGCTGTGAACAGTATTGTTCACTGGTACATAGTAATAGCTAACTAAATGGTGGTGCCTCCTTTAAGAAAATATAATTATGATACTTATTTAATTAGTAATTGAGAAGATACTCTCAGTGATGATAATAATTACGGAAAAGAGGACTCTAGTCCAACACAGACTACTTTTTCATGACTTAAACTGGAATTCTTGCTTCGCTTTTTGGCAAATTAGTGAGAATAAAAATCACAGGTAAAAATATTGTGTTTTGTACTCTGATCAAAAAAAATAAAACGTTTTGCAGGGCTAGGGTATTCATTTATAGGAGGCATATTTTAGGCATATCCCTAAATGGATTTTATTTTTTATTTATAAATAGTTTGAATCATACATAAATACATGACATTTTTCCTGAGATTTTAACTAATAATTTCTAGTTACTTCAAATATGGTTACGTCTGAATAGATAATCTGTTCTTTAGAAACAATTTCTCTGATTATGATGAAAATAAAGGCAAATTTTTAATAATAATGTGAACAAGCTATAACAGTGGATTTCTCAGCATCATCTTTTCTTCCCTTTTTTGTCTTCTACAGATATCTTAGCAGTAATGGCCTCTATTGCAAATTGATTGTCATGTCAACAAGGTCTGGCAATGGGATAAATGCAGGTATGCAGTGTTTTCTTTGTTTTTTCTTCTCCTCTTCTGTCTCTCAATGTGATGTGATTCTTGGAGTATCATCTTGAACCACAAGAGCACACTTTTAGGATTTATGGCACAGAAAGCGAGAAGGATCCCGTGGACCTGAGGACATCATCACTAGAGCCACCATACTAACTCTGGAATAATTCTGAATTTTACCATAAGAAAGACATATATTTACATTTTGTTTAAGCCACTATTACTCCGTGTCTCTTTTGTGAGGAGTTATATCTAATCCTGATTGAAGCACATTTACCCCTCATATAGTACCTCTGGGACAACTTTATCTCTTCCCTGGGATTCTCTGGCCCTATCTGCAAGGTATTTTGAAATTAAAATGTTCCTCCAGCACTGTTGCATTGGATTGCTATATTGTGGTGTTATGAAGTTCAAAAGCAAGGGACAGCAGTAATATCAGCTTTGACAAATGGCTGAACCATAAGATTGGTTCAACGACTATACCAATTTTGCTAAAGCTGAACGCACTTAAAAATGTATCCTTAAAATAGTTGTATTTCTCATTAGTTCACCCAACAAATAGTATCTCTTATTGTAGCATCGGATACATAAATAGCTCACTAAATGGTAGTACATTTCTTATAATTATTGCATTTATTTAATTAGTATTAGAGATGATAATTTCAATGGTGATAATCACTATGGAACAGAGGTAAGTTAGCATTTGAGGCAGAAATCTCACCACTGAATATCCCTAAATTAAATCAAAAGAAGGAAGTGGTACCTTTTCTTCTCCTATCCACTCACTTCTCCACAGAGGAGGTACCCATATTTGTGATTTCACAATCTTTTACAAGAAAGAATACTTGTATTATTGTCATACAGCCAAGAAAGAAGGAAAACATTCAATGCATAAAGTGACTTTCATCCTAGAATGCTGATGACTGAAAATGATGGTTCATTAGCTTACATCTAAAGTGTCTTTATACAATATCTATGTTAATAATAGGGAAGGAGTGAATCATGATTATTGGTACAAAAATTGTAAATTAATTAATAATTATAGACTACTCACAGCAATATGTTTGATAAGAGTCCTACCGTTCTTATTGCTTGCATAATTTTTCCGACAACTTTAATCACACTAGATTTTTATTGTTTTTGTTTAAATAGATGCAATGCATTATGCTCTAATGACTTTTAGGAATTATATTATAGTTCAGTAATGTTTCAGAAATTGTTCACAGTTTGAGCTAATTTATATGTTGGTTGGCTTACCATGACATTGTGCCAAGTCACAAAATACACACACCCATGCACACTCACCCACACACTATGTGGTGAACAGAAAACCTGACTCCCTCATAGTAATCAGGCCAACAGAAATAATTAAGAAAGTCATATGATATATGATAAAGCTGGATGTGAATATTAGATCATTAAACTTCACAGAGCCTCAGTTACCTTATTTTTAAAATATGATTAATAGTAACCCTCACAGGATAGAGTTTTTGTGTCTGGAATGCAGTAATCTTTTAATAAATATTATGTTATTATTTATAAAATTAAGCAGCAATATAGACATGCTTGCTAATTCATTTCAGAATATTACTTTAAACATTGCACAGAGAAACTTTTTTTTAAATCTCTGATAAAGAAGCCCATAGCCTAAAAATATTACCCATTAATTAATTATTTATTATTTTTTAATGTTTCAAGTTTTTATTTAAATTCTAGTTAGCTAACATATAGTATAATATTAGGTTCAGGAGTAGAATTTAGTGGTTCATCACTTATACATAACACCCAGTGTTTATCACAAGTGTCCTTTTTTTCATACCCATCACCCTTTTAGCTCATCTCCCTGCCCAACTCCCTTCAGCAACTCTGTTTGTTCTGTTTGTTCTTTGTTATTTAAAAGCTAGTGTAGTTTTATCACATTCTGGAAGGTTTTCCTAGATTTGTCAAACCACATTTTCTTTATCTAACCTTCGAATTTTATGCCATTTTTAGACTATACCATATAATTTATCACCTGGTTACAGTATTATCTATAATAAATACTTGATTTTCTGTATTGTTTGTAACCCTAAATGGATTTCAATGTCTTAGCAGAGTCTTCATTATTAAAAGCCATTAGCCCCATAATGGGGCTGGACAGGTGAAAGGTTCTGAAACATTGATTAGTAAGGAACAAATATTTCTCAGAGCTGAATAAAAAATAAAATTCTGTTATCAGCAGATAAAATGAAGATTTATAAAAGTTTTCTTTGAGGGAGAAGTGTCTGTTGACTACCTCATCTATAATTAAAAGTCTTCACATAAAATTCCATATTAATCCTCCCCCTTTTCTCATGGGGAAAATGTTTTTATTTCTAGACAGTGGATCGTTGCACAGAAAACCCTAAATTAAAGGTGATGATGCAGTCTGTCTGGGTGGTTTTCAGTGCCTTCCAATTCTAGTTGTACCTGTAGATTAACAAATAAAACTTCTAACAATTAAAGAACAATACCTTTACTATCCAGTACTGGCCCCGTTTTTTGGGGGGGAGAGAATTGGGAATTTGATTATTAAGTAGTGCAAATTAAAATTACTCCATTACTTTCAGAGGGTGAAAGAGAATCAGTTTAAATTTATGGATCTTTTAAAATTCACACTGTGATAAACTATCACTGGACAAATGGAGGTGGATCTTTGAGCTTTGAGTTATCTTCTCTGCTTCAATACTTATACTTGCATATGTTTTGAAATCCAACTGCCGGAAAGCAAGAATAAATAGATATTTCAAAGGCCACACAGAAAAAGACAGATTTCCAAAAGATATTTTCATGGAACTTAATCAGCTGATTCTCGGTGCTCAAATGTTAAGTACAAAGTGCCACGAAACAAATATATTCATCAAAAAGAAGAGTGTGATAAGAGGTCTGCTCTAACAAATGTCAGCATAATCAAGATGCCTCGTGAACTAAAGCATTGTGATATTAGCCCAGAAATAAACCTATATACCCATATAATCAACATAACCCAGGAATAGACTCCTATGTAGAAAACCATTACTGAGCATACATTACAGATAAGTGGAGTAGGGAGACTTTTTTTTTTTTTTTTTTTTAGATTTATTTATTTATTTGACAGAGAGAGCCAGAGAGCACAAGCAGGGAAAGTGGCATAGAGAGAGGGGGAAGCAGGCTTTCATACGGGGCTCCAAGCAGAGCTCGATCCCAGGACCCTGGGATCATGACCTGAGCCGAAGGCAGACACTTAACTGGCTGAGCCACCCAGGTACCCCAAAGGGGGGCTTTTAAATAAAAGGTGTTACAATGACTATATATCTTTAAAAAAAAAAGTCGTATCTACTGATGCTCAGTGTAGAAATTAATTATGGATGATTAGAAACCTAAATGAGTGGGCAAAATTTGAAATTAAAGGACACTTTCTGAAACCGAGACAAGTAAAATTTTCTTAAAATCAGTCACACATTAATCCATTAAGAAATGAATTGTTTCAACTATACTAAAATAAATAGCTATCGAGTGTCATTTTAAAAAATGATGTTGAAGCCAGGTGAAAAGGGACACATGCAATCTACGTAATTAATAGTAAATAATTAATTAATATTATATTTGAAATCCCCAATGTGTAACAAAACCCTGCAAATAAACAAGAAAAGGCAAATAGTGAAAATGTAGGCAAAAGCCAAGAAGGGGAATTTCGCATAAGGAAAAAAAAAAATCTGCATTTAAAAATAAATACATAAATCACCCAGAAGCTCAAAATAATATGTTATTATACACTCCTTTATTGGCTAGTATTTCAAAATCCGGTATTCCAAAGTGCTGGTGAGGACACGGGGCGATAGGACCTCTCATAGGCTTTAAGTTGGAGTGTAATTGGTAAAACCATTTTGAGAAATTATTTGTGGTTTAGCTAGCAACATTAAGGAAAGATATGTCCTATAAATCATTGGGTCCATTGTTAGGTACACAGAGGAAGGCTTGCAGATATGCACAGAAGACATGTACACAGGCATTCATAGCAGCTTGTATGTAAAAGCAAAAACTGGAAAAAAAAACCCTCAGCATCCATTGTCAAAGAATGTAAATACAATTTACATATTTACTATGAACTGAATATTTGGGTCCCCCCGGCTCCGGCCGCCCAATTTATATGTTGCAAACTTAGACCCCCCCACGGCGATGGTACGAGAAGCTAGATCATGAATGGGATTGTTCCCTTATGAAAGAAACCCCAAATAGCTGTCTCACTCCTTCTGCCACATGAGGACACATGAGAAGGCAGCCCTGTCTCTGTGAACCAGGAAACGAGTGCTCAGCAGACACCGGATTTGCCAGGGCCTAGATCCTGGACTTCTCAGCCTTCAGAAGTGTGAGAAATAAATTTCTGTTGTTCATAAACCACCCAGTCGGGGCACCTAAGTGGCTCAGTCCATTGGGTGTCGCACTCTTGACTTCAGCTCTGGTCATGCTGCCAAGCCCCGTGGTGGACTCCATGATCAGTGCAGACAGAGTCTGCTAGAGATTCTCTCTTTCCCTCTCCCTTTACCCCTCTCCCTGCTCACACTCTCTCTCTGTCTAAATAAATAGATAAAATCTTAAAAAAAAAGAAAAGAAAAAATACCCAGTCTATGGTGTTTTTGTTATAGCAGCCCCAATGGACAATACCAACATTTGTAAAATCGAATATGATAGCTGCAATGAAAGCAAAAGAACTATTTCTGTAAACATGAATGTTTCAATCATAAAACTGAGCATAATATTTAAACAAGATGTTGAATTCAGTTGGAAAAGGCTTTGTAGTTCTATAAAGTTTCAAACATGCAAACAATATTCTATAATGTCAATGATGGACATCCACACAAGTATAGTATAAAACACGTATGGGACATGTATGGGTGGCTCAGTGGGTTAAAGCCTCTGCCTTTGGCTCAGGTCATGATCTCAGGGTCCTGGGATCGAGCCCCGCATCGGGCTCTCTGCTCAGCGGGGAGCCTGCTTCCCCCTCTCTCTCTGCCTGCCTCTCTGCCTGCTTGTGATCTCTCTGTCAAATAAATAAGTAAAATCTTAAAAAAAAAATGTATGGGACTGATAAACAGTGAATTCATGAGATGCTTTCCTCTGGGAAGCAGGGACCTTTAATGGAGTTTAAGTGTGGAATTCCTGCTTTTTAAAGAGTTCGAAGCAAAAGAAAATCTGATTATGTTGTTGAAAACAAGCGTGTTCATTGCATTATTCTTTATTTTTACCCCATGCTTAATTTCATAATAAAAGGTTTACTTTAGACCAAAAAAAAAAAAAAAAAAAGTGACAGACCTAGGAGTTTGGGATACTTCAAATAGTCTCTCTTAACGCAGATGCTGCTCTGTCTTCCTTCTGGTGTAAAATGTTCACTTGCCCGGGTGGCTTAGCTGGTTAAGCATATGACTCTTGGTTTCTGCTCAGGTCATGGTCCCAGAGTGGTGGGATGGAGCCCTGAATGGGGCTCTGTGCTCAGTGTGGAGTCTGCTTGGCCCTCTCCCTCTGTTCTCCAACTCCCCAATCACACTCTCTCTCTCTAAAATAAATAAATAAATAAAATCTTAAATAAAATAAAATAAAATATTCACTTGCCTCCTATGGCTGTTGTAGAACCTCACTATAAATTAGTGACTTAGCAGAAATATATTTTCTTACAGTTCTGAAGGTCCGACATGCACAATGAACCTTATAGGACTAAAATCAAAGCATTCTCCAGGCTGCATTCTTCCTGGAGAAAATCTGTTTCCTTTCCTTTTCTAGTTTCCCACACCACCAGCAAGCCTTGGTGCATGGCCCCTTCCTCCATCTTTGAAAGACATCTTTCCACCCTCTCACATCTCCTTTCTTTGACTCACTTCTCCTGCCTCCCTCTTCTCGTGACCCTTATGATGAAATGGGACTACCTAGGTCTTTAATTTAACCACCTCTGCAACGTCTCCTTTACCACGAAAGCTAACATGTTCACAGGTTCCAGGGACATTTATGGGAGGAGGTCATTACTCAGCCTACCACACCTCATAATCCATGACATTGCAAATTCCAATGTCCTTCAGAAACAGAACTGGTTGGGCTAATTTCAGTGGCTCATTTTTAAATGTCTCTACCAGCTCTTGGTGATGAGAATTGCAAATTCATCAGTGTATATTTCTCATAGCTCCCCAAATGCTCCAAATAACATTTGCTATTTCTTCTCTTCCAGCAGGCACATAGAAGCTAGAAAAACTTCACTTTCACCTTTGAGCCCTATTTTCAAAATTCGTTTTTAATCTCTTTCTTCACATTCAAATATTGGGAATGTTTTTCATTATGCTTGTGAACCTTTACTCCTGACTCTCATATATGCTCCCAGAGTTTTACTTTAGTCTACTCCTGTTTTTTTTTTTTTTTTTAGTAAATAAAAATGCCTTGAGGAATATCTCTCTCCTAGAAGTGATTTTCCATATTGACTTACTCACTTTAGGTTAGAATAGGAAATGTCACCTGTAAGTCTTATAAATATTATCAATATTCACTTAAGTTGTTGCTATGATTTACTGGTGTCCCTTGCTATTTTAGCTTTCTCAGCTAAATCATAGAACCGTCATGATCTCCACCAGCAGCATGCAATATTTTGCATTATTATTTACCTGTTAATTGGCATTAGTTGTCTCTGAGAGGGTGGGGGTTGGGAGGTCAGGAGGGACAATTATGAGCTCACAGAAAGCAGTCCTGTGATATTGAAACATGAAATGTTATTCAATATCCATCATAGTGAAAAGCACTTTAAAATATGAACAGTGATGATTTTAAGATTATTATGATATTTATTTATTTATTTATTTTAAAAGATTTATTTACGAGAGAATGAGTATGGGTAGGGAGGGGCAGAGAGAGAATCTAAAGCAGACTCCCCACTGAACACGGAGCCCGAGCTGGGGCTTGATCTCAGGACTCTGAGATCATGACTTTAGCCAAAATCAAGAGTCGGCTGCCCAACCAAACCACCCAGGCACCCCAGATTATTTATTTATTTATTTATTTATTTATTTATTTATTTTTAAAGATATTATTTGAGAGAGAGAGAGAGAGAGCAGGAGCAGGGAGAGTAGAAGAGGAAAAAGCAGGCTTCCCAGTGAGCAGGGAGCCCGATGCAGGACTATATCGCAGGACCCCAAGATCATGACCTGAACTAAAGGCAGTCGTTTAACCAACTGAGCCACCTAGGTGCCCTATACTATTTATTTTTTAATTTATACAGGACAAGTGTCTAAGAATGGTTTCAAGTCAAATGGTTCCTTCTGTGTCAATGTTAGGGAATGCTTTAGTGGGTTATTTATGACATTAACTCAATTTTTGAACAAGGCAGAGAAAGCAGTCCTAAGAGTAGTCCTATCGCTCAGGTGATTTCTACAGTCTGTGCACCCTCAGGAAGTCAGGAGGCTCTGAAATGTGACCAAAGAGAAAGATTACCAAGAGACACCTTGTAAGGCTGGAGGAGTGGAAACAAATGTGATGGATCAATCAGAGGTCTTTAGACCCTCGACTGGGAAGGCTGGGCAAAGCTATGATCGTGGTTGGCAAGGCGACATGACCTGGTGTACCATTTTTGGTATATGTACTAGAAGCAATAAAAGAAACTTTTCATTTACCACAATTTTGAGGAACCCAAAAGACAGCTACATAGTAGATAACCCAATATAAATAATGGAGAATTTACCGTGGCTAATGCTATATTTAATTGGACTTGACTTAGACTGTCTCAAAATGCATTCCGATCATGTATGCAATTGTTCGTGACTAAGCAGTTATATCGCAGGTACTTTGAAAAGTATAGTGGTTTGGATTGCTGCCATAAGGAAATGTGCAAACACGAGTTTTGCCTCTAACCACCTCAGAAATTTCTCACATCGCCAGCTCCTTTCATAGTTCAATTTTTATCTTTTGACTTTTCATGAAAAGTCCACTCATATATCCCAAACTTTGTTATGTTAATATTGAAATCAGACAGGGCACCTCTTGCCAAGATGGACAATATTGAAGGGGTTAGAAGAAGAACCGTGTAGTGTCATTGTAAATAAGGTGATTTTGCTATCAGTGCACCTGGGATTGGAGAAAAGGCTACGCATGAAAGGTGAGGAAGGTCAGAGGACAATCTCCATGGCTGCTGAGTGCCCTGGGGGACACTGAGTTACAAGCCGACCAGCAAAAACAGAGTATTTTTCCCTGTATAGTCTAGTCAGCATTTTTTGAAGTTCACATCGATGACCACAATATAGGGCACAGAGGAAGTGCTTAAAACTGTAGGTTTCAGCAATGCTCAGCATTAGATTAAAATTTGTTCTCAATTGTAAAGGCAATGAAATGGAACAATAGAAGAATAGTCAGACACATGCACAACTATTACTAAAATACCTTTTCCTTATGTAGCTAGAAGAATATTGACTGCATCTGATGATTTGGGGAGAACTTGGGAAGACATACCAGAGGAAGTCAAGTTTTGGGAGAATTGAGGGGATGTGGGCTTTTGGGGAGGTAGGACACCCAAGAAGGGTGAGGTTAGACTGAAGGTGGAAAGAACTTCATGTAAAAGGTCATGGGTGAGACAATACCAGATGCAAGAAAGGATAGCTCAAGGAATAGGCTAGGAAGAAGAGCATCCAATAGAGAGGAGGGGTGGGCTTTACCACCATAGTTCTGACAACAAACAGAACTTGCTATGGGCTATAGCTCCCTTATTACCTCCCTACTTCTCCATATTTTCCTGCAAGGACCACAACCCCAAACCAAAGAAGAGCTATTTGAGTTTCCTTGGTTAAGAACTTCAGGCCATATTTCAGATTTCTGTCCTTACCAGGAAGAGTCGATATGAGTTTGTAACTGAAGGAAAGAAAAATAGTATGTAAACATATTAGTGTGCCTAAAGTACATGTGATCCTATTAATATGACAACTCTACAAGATAAATCATCTTAAGTAGGTCGTATATGCATGTGGTTGTTCATATGAATATAAATGCATACACACATACATGTGTTAGTAATGGTACTTTATATCTCTAAATACAACATATATTTGTATGCACACACATATGCTAGTTTACATTTTATTGATGCTTATGTTAATGGTAATACACTATTCCTATGATTTTAAACTAGCTATCGGCTCAAAACTATATTGGATTTTAACTCTGTTCAGCAGGTAATTTTATTTCTTTACTTAAGTAAGATAACCTAGTGATACAGCTCATCACACTTCAGCATAACTAAAACTGGATGACTAAAATGTTATCTCTTCAGCTCTGAGAAATAGCCATCATTTTCATTCCCATTTAGCGAAATACACTGAAACAAAAGGTATTGATAAATATCGTGGAAGTCATATGTGTTACATGAAACAAAATGAATTTTTTACTATAGAAACCTGATACATCTTCGATATGGCTGTAATTCTCGTTATCTCTTATATATAAAAAGCAAGCCCTTTCGTATTTATAAAAATATGACTTATTAATTTTTTAAAAATGTGTTTATTAATAGAGAACAAGAGATAAAAATCTAGGTCTATTATTTTCGACAACTGGAATTGTTTTGAATTGTTGTTCATCTTAAGCCCTTAGCTCTATGTAACTCCTCGAGGCCCTGCAGGCCCCTTCTGGTAATCACTTTCATTGGTCAGAAGTCAGAGAATTCCCCCTATGTATTTGCCCATACTTGGTAAGGTCAGGTATGTTAATTTTAGCCATTCAAATATGTTAATTATATTTTATTTTTGTTTCCGTGTGGCTTTAATGTTGCACATCTTTTCATGTGTTTATTTGGCATTGGCAAATCATGTTTGGTGAAGTGTCTGCTCAAATATTTTTCTGTTTATACTGAATTGTTTGTTTCTTTTCTTATGGGTTTAGAGACGTCTTTAGATATTTGGAATACTAGTCTTTTATCAGATATATGATGTGCAAATATTTTCTCCCAGTCTGTGGCTTCATTTACATTAAATGAGAAGCCTTTTGAAGAGAAAGTTTTTAATTTTGATGAAACTAATTTATCAATTTCTGTCGAGCAGCTCTGCTCTAGAAGATAATTTACCAAAGAATAAGAATCTCATGTGTATGCATGTGTGTGTGTGTGTAAATGGAAAATCGTTCTTTGTTTCGATTTTCTTTTCTGTAAACAAAATCATACTTTGCATAGGTCTATATCAATGAACTCACAGAAACTCTCCCTCGAGGCTCATACCTCCCTGGGGAAAACAACAAAAATACAGGAAGAGAAGGAAGTAGAAAGAAAAGCAGGGAAGGGCAGAGAAAGACAGGAAAAGACGCTACTGTTTTTGAACTTATTTTGTGTTGAGTGTCAGTTTCCTTGAAATCCCACAGGGGCTTGGTGAGGTAGGTACAATTATTCCCATGATGCTGTTGTATAAGCCAGGAAACCCCAGAGATGGAATATCAAACATGGGTCTCTGACACCGGCTTCTCTTAGACTTCGATACGCTGTCACAGAGAAGGACACTACAAATCAGCATCGATAAAATGATTCTTGGAAATAGAAATGACGCACTAGGTACGAGTCTTTCATCTATTCTACTGCACTCCTTTAGAAGTTAAGGAGCTAAAAGTCTCTTGATAATACACAGTTTAAATCTCTTAAAGCTTCTTGATTATCTTTTACAAAGCACTAGCATCCATTCTTATCAGTTTACAACTTTTGTTGTAATTATTATAATAGATTATAGATTATAATCTATTAATAGATTATAGATGGTACTGGAGGGCATAACGCTGAGTGAAACATCAGTGTTCTGAATTATATTACTGTCTCAATCAGGTCACCTAAAAAATGTATTGATTTGAATATCTCTTTGGCTTAAGTCATGCAGATGAACAAAGTTTCATAGTTTTAAAATTTGGCTCTATGTAAGTGGATGAAAATGTAATACTTTCTATGTATTTAATAAAAATAAAATGCTTTGAATGAAATTAGGTATGAAAGTAGACTTGGCAAAAGTTGTACACTGAAAGGAATGGATTATAATCTGTTTATAGATACATAGAAATCTTTATAGATTTATAAGATTTATAGATTCTTTATATCTATATAGAAATCTTAAATGATGTCATATGACTTGTCTTTGAACAAATAATAAAATATTTTCACAATTTCTCTGGGAAACACAGTATTGCATTCTACTCACAAATACATAAGGTGAATACTATATAATCCCCATTTAAAAGTAAAGGGTGTAGGATAATTCAGATTCATGCCTACTATAAAGAAAGCATATTCTAAATTGGGGGAGGGGAGAACAAAACAAAACCTAACTTCTTTTTCATGACCTGAGAGTTAAACAAATATATTTTTTTCAAATAGCCATTTTCATAGTGTAGAAACACGCTGTCATTACCTCAGGTCACCATTGGTTTATCGTACACATGAGAGAGAATCTATTCAGCAGTTTGCATATTTTTCAAGTCAATACAGAAACAAGACCTGAAAGAGTGACCTGAGTTACCTCAAAGAAATGGGTACAGATTTTTCATTAAATTCAACTCACTCCATTGGTTAACATGAAAAAGCAGGGGGGTATATGTCTGCTAAGAAACCACAAGCTTTCATTGAAACTTCTAGAACAATGACAAATTGTGTCTGTAAAAATTATACTAAATGATTCTGATACATCTATAGATGATAAATCAATTCAAGGCCAGTTTAACAAAACAATAAGTACATCATAGTGGCAACTTCATAATGATGGACTTGTTTTTCTGTGCACATTAAAACAGGAATAAGATATTGCTGCTTAGATTATCAAGTTACATAAAAACAGTAAGAGACCTCCAGCAATATGCATCTGTGTTTATTAATCTTCTTTTTATATACGCTGGAATTTTAGTGTGGAAATATGAAACTAAGGGTTCTGGTGTCTTACCAAAGTTGTATTTGCGTTAAAACGTAAAAAGGTCTGCTATGCAGAATGCAGTTGTTCCTGGTTGTTAATTTTCATTCAGCCTCATTCCATCATAAAAAAGCTATTAAAAACATTCATTAACAGTTAATTTGAAGTACCTCAGACAGGGATCCTTAAACCTCCACTGATATCTTTCCAACGGCCTCCTAATCTCTGCAAGTTGTTGGCAAGTGCAAAACTAGTTCATCAATCCTCCATTTCAGTTTTTGAACAAATGCAAATGACTTGCCTGCAGATGTAGAAGGGAGAGGCAGGGTGTGAGAATGTGTTTAGAGAAATACACTTTCTAAGCTAGCCTCATGAGACAAGCTCCTCTAATATCTTTATGTCGTATCAAAAAGCCACAAAAATTTTAACTATGCTTTTATATACTAAAGAATTTATGGTGTATTTTGCATGCATGCTCATTATCATGCTTAAACTGCTACACTCAAAGTTTTTAACCCTAAAGACTACTCCCTGGTCAATTTTCAGTAATTGTTTCCAAGAATAAAATGATCAGCTTTCAAAATATCTGCTCCTGAGTCTATGAAGATATTTTTTAGTTGATATGTTAATTTGTATAGATGTTGAGCCATATGATTTTCTATTCCAAACCTATCATGAATCAGGTATATAATACAGCTATTGGTTTTTTTAAATGAAGCCTGCATCCTGAAAGTCTTGCTTGAATAAAATTGCATACATATTCTAACATTAATATATTGTACAAAGTGTTGAGAAAAGATTTTAAAAATTAAACAGGATCACTAAGTAATTGATACAGTAACTATACATAGGTAATTGATAATCTCTTTTTGAAGAGTTGCTGTTAATCAGATACCCAGGCATTACCCCAGACCTCCAAAATCAAAATTACTGTGGAAGACCTGGAAACTCCATTTTATTATGTATCTCCAGGTAATTCTGATGCTTAGATATATTCAGTTAAAAACTGTTGGAAACTGTGAATGACTGTTTAAAGGAAAAATATAATTTATACTTTGGTGGTATTTAAAAAAAAGATAATTTTATAAGATCATGTTACATGTGTGTCATTTATTTCCTTATAAACAAGTGCTTTCCAAGAATTCTTACTTTTAGATTATTAAGAACAACCAAAAAAGGGAACTAATTTCAAATACAATATTTAGTGAGTCAAAAATACTGGTGGCTTGAGCATAAAGAATTTCAATTTTATCCTAAATATTAGTGTCCAAGGAAAAACATTAAGAGCTACCAAAAATTTTTAAAGCAATTATTGTAGCTATCTACATATTAGAAGAAATTAAAATAATGTGGAGATAAAAGGGAGACACAATAAAATTAAATACAAAGAGATAAAGAATATAATACCTAAAATGACAATTCCGCTGAATGGTGTCAAGAGCAAATCAGACATACTTTAAAGGAAATGATCAGCAAATCTAAAGATATAGACATAGATATGAGCGAGAGAAAGAAGTAAAAGAGAAAAAATGGAAAAAAAAGATAAATTGAGTCTTCATGACCTCTGAGATAATATGAATATGTCTAACATAAGTACAATTGCAGCTTCAGAAAGGGTGGAGGCAGACAATATTTGAAGAAATCATAACCAAAAGTAGTCCAAAATGAATATAAACTAAAATGCACAGACACAGGGAACTCGATGAACTCCAAATATGAGAAAATAAATATATATACATATGCATGTGTGTGCATGTATCTTCACATCCACACACAAAACACGATACACACACACACACACACACACACACACAGAACTTTAAGACATATACATATTAAATTCCTAAAAACTGGCATAAAAGAAAAAAAATATTGAAAATGCCAGCAGTGAATGATTAATGGGATGGTGGAACACCACATTCCACTCATATGAAGAAAAGCTAAGAATGACTGAAGAAGACCAATCAGGTGATATGGCACATAAGAGAGAAGGCTACCTAATGACATCTAAAAGATATGCTTGAAAGAATGCTAACCCACAATTCCGTACCCAGTGAAAATTTCTGTCAAAACAGAAAATGAAGAATTGACCATCAAAATGGCAACAGGCGGCTTCAAGCTCTCGTTCTCCCACAGAAATATTGAAAACTAGCAGGAATCAACCAACTCAACTTTTTCAGGACTCTGGAGAACGGTTGGAGGGTTATAGGAATCAAGGAAGTGACGGATAAAGAAGAAGGCAACTTCAAAATGGTAGAACTTTGTAACATTTTACTTGCCCTCATCCCACAGCATAGTAGAAGTCTTAAAGATGAGAGGAAAGTGAGGGCTACCACAGGGGGACCCCGTGCCACTACTGTGGAGGAAGTAGACCTGATCTTATTCATAAGTAATTGTTAATGCCTTTTCCAGCTGGTCTGATTAGAAGGACTCGAAGGACTAACACAAGATGCTCTTTGGTGTTCCCTAACTTAGAACTCAGGCTGGAAAAGCACTGGGCATTGCTTGAGAACACTGAAGGTGAACTAACAACCTGCAGCTGCCTGGGGCAAAAGATTGTAGTCAATACATAAAACAGACTGCCTCAGAGCTGAAAGCAAAGACTGGGAAGTATTTCTTTGGGACATTCAAAGCACCAATCCATACAAGAAATATAAAAGGCTATGCACATGCTCAGGGTAAGATGATGTTCAGGAAAAAAACAAAACAAAACCCAGTTAATCCTAAGCTTCCACTTCAGGCTGATCTCTAAGGAGCCTGGTTAAATGTTGAAGGAGTAGCCTAGCACAGAACCAATCGTCAAAGACTAGAAAAAGTGTGTGTGTGTGTGTGTGTGTGTGTGTGTGTGTATGTGTGTGTTTAACTTCTTGTGGGTTTTTTTTTTCCTTTTTTTAAGCACCTGGAATTCAAGAAAATCTCTCTTGACACTAAATGAACACAGACTTTAGTTATGATGTGTGACAAAGAATAGTCTTTGCAAAATAGCTTGGGAAAGTCACTAAGCAGACTACTCCAGGCTTCAACAATTAAAAAAAAAAAAGAAATTAAACAGCAAAATCCGGGAAAGGAGGGTATCTCATATCCAGAGTTACCACATGTCATATTTGTATCTAATTTTCAACAACAAAATGACAAGGCAAAAAAGAAACAGGATGATATGGCCCACTGAAAGAAAAAAATAAATGGACAGAAATGATCACTAAGGAATCCCATTTATTATTGTTAGTAGAAAGAGACTTTAAAACAACTGTCCTTAATATGCTCAAAGATCTAGAGGGAAATATAAAAATAAATAAATAAAATTAGACAAATGACATATGAACAAAATGAGAGTATTGTGAAAAGATTATATAATATAAAGGAATCAAACAGAAATTCTGGAGCATGAAAATTATAATAACTGAAATGAAAAATTCACCAGAGGGTTCAGCAGCAAATCTCAGCAGCTAAGAAGGATTACTGAACTTGAATATAGAACAACTAAAATCATCAAGTCTAAGGACCAAGAAAAAAAAATAAGAAAAGTGAACAGAGCTTAATATATGGGACACCAAAAGGCTCTTCATGCACACTATGGAAGGAAAAGAGAGAGAAAGGGACAAAATAATATTGGAGAAATAATAGCTGAAAACTTCCCATATTTGATGAAAGGTATACATCAACAAATCCAGAACTTCAACAAATTCCAAATAGGAAAAACTCAGAGACCCCCTACCAAGATCAATATAATCAAACTGTTGAAAGTCAGAACCAAGGAGAGAATCTTAAAAGCAGCAAGAGAGAAGTGACTCATCACATACATTAAGATCTTCAATAAGATAACTAACAATGTTCCCATCAGAAACCATGGAGGCCAGAAGATAATAGAATAACATATTTACAGTGTTGAAAGAAAAAACAAAACAAACTGCCAACCAGGAAATCTATGTCCAGTAAAACTATTCTTCATAAGTGAGGGAGAGGGGCACCTGGGTGGCCCAATTGGTTAAGCGGCTGCCTTCAACTCAGGTCATGATCCCGGGATCCTGGGATCGAGCCCTGCATTGGGCTCCCTGAACAGTGGAGAGCCTGCCTCTCTCTCTCCCTCTGCTACTCCTTCTGCTTGTACTCTCTCCCTTTGTGTCAAATAAATAAATAAAATCTTAAAAAAAAATAAATGAGGGAGAAATTAAAAGGTTCCTAGACACACAAAAGCTGAAGGAGTTTGTTACCAATGGACTTACCTTACAAGAAATGCTAAAGGAAATCTTTCAGGTTGAAATAAAAGGACCCTAGACAGTACTTCAAAGTGATGGGAAAAAATAAAGATCCTAGTAAATGGCCAATGTAAAAGCCATAAATATTGTATTTTTGGTTTAAAACTCTATTTCTTATTTCCTTTAGGATTTGAAAGAAAAATGTATAAAAAATTATAAATATATGTCATTGAGAATACATTGTATAAAGATGAATGTGTAACAATAACAGAGTGGGGAAGGAAAACTAAACTGCATAGAAGCAGAGTTTGTATTGTTACTGATGGTAAATTAACATCAATTTAAACTAGATTGTTATAAAATTAGGATGTTAAACATAGTCTTATAGTAACCATTAAAAAATGTACACAAGAGGTCCAAACGAGAAGAGAATTAGAACAGTTCCCTATTAAAAAATCAACTCAGCACACAAATATGTAATCAAAGAACTGGGGGATACAAAGGCCTGAGGTATACAGAAAACAGCCAAATGCAGAGGTGAGTCCTTTCTTACCAGTAATCATGTTAAATATAAATGGATTAAATTTTCCAATCTAAAGGCAGATACTGAAAAAATGGATAAAAAGATGGTCCACCTATGGACTGTTAAATAATGCACTTCAGGGGCGCCTGGGTGGCTCAGTGGGTTAAAGCCTCTGCCTTCGGCTCAGGTCATGATCTCAGGGTCCTAGCATTGAGCCCCGCATGGGGCTCTCCACTCAGTGGGGAGCCTGCTTCCCCCCTCTCTCTCTGCCTGCCTCTCTGCCTACTTGTGATCTCTCTCCCTCTGTCAAATAAATAAATAAAATCTTTAAAAAAAAATAATAATAATAATGCACTTCAGGTCCCAAAATATAGATAGATTGAAAATGAAATGATAGAAAAGATATTCCATGGTAGTAATAACCAACAGAGAGCTGGAGTGGCTGCATTATCAGGTAAATGTACTTAAGTGACCGTTATAAAAGACAAAGAAGGTCATTATATATTGATAAAAGTGTCGATCAATAAAATATAACAATTATAAATATGAATGCATCAAACAAGAGAGCACAAAAATAGGTGCAGGAAATTTTGACGAAATTGAAAGTAGAAATACAGTTCTATAAGAATAGTTGAATACTTCCTAACCCTACTTTAAAAAATGGTTAGAACCACTAGACAGAAAGATCAATAAAAATATATAGGCCTGGAACAGCAACTATAAACTGGCTAGACCAGAAGACATTTATAGAACTTTTCATCCAATAACGACAAAATACACATTCTTCTCAGGTGTAGATGAAACATTCTTTAGGATAGAGCATATGCTAGACCATAAAAAGTGCTCCATAAATTTAAAAGCATTGATATAATATGAAATATATTTTCCAACTGCAATGAAGTGAAGCTAGAAATCCATAATGGGAGAAAAATTGGAAAATTTAAAAATATATGGAAACTAAGCAACACTTTCTTAAATAACCAATTGAGCCACTGGAAATAAATCACAGGGGAAATTATAAAAATACTTAGAGAAAAATGAAAATGAAAATACAACATAAGGAAACTTATGGGATGTAATTTATAGTTGCAAATTGCTACATTATGACAGGAGAAAGATCTCAAACATAATTTTACTCCTTGAGAAACTGGAAATATAAGAGAAAACTAAACCTAAAGCCTTAAGAAGGAAGAGAGTAGTAAATACAGAGTAAAGGTGAAAAAAAGACAAATAGGTTGAAAGTAAAAGGATGAAAAATATATTCCATGCAAACAGTAACCAGAAGAGAGCTGGGGTGGCTGTATTAATATCAGATAAAATATTTTTTAAGTCAAAAAATTTTATAAGAAGCAAAGGAGAAGATTGATTAAAGTGTCAATCAAGAAAATATAATAATTATACAATTATATGCACAAAGCAAGAGTGCCCCAAAATATATGAAGCAAATATTGACACATTTGGAAGGAGAAATAATGAGTTCTACAATAGTATTTGGAGATTTCAATATACCACTTTCAATAATGATGAAACATCTAGAAAGAAGAGCAATAAAAACAGAGTCCGTGAAAAACATTAGAAACTGAACAGATCTAAGAAACATATATAGAACACTCACACCAGAACATACCTTCTTTTTCAAAGTTTATGTTGAATATTCTTCATGTTACACTATACATTAGGCTAGATTGAAATCATACACAGGATACAGAAATTAACAAATTTGCAAAAGCAAAACAGGAAAATTCATGAACATGTTAAAATTAACAACACACCATTAAACAACTGATATGTCAGAGAAGAAATCACAAGGAAAAATTTAAATACTTGAAGATGAATTAAGACAAAAATACAACATAACAAAACTTATGAGAAGTTACTCTTGAGAGGAAAATTTAGGAGTAAATTCCTACATAAAAACTTTGTTTTGACCTCTACCAAAAATCTGATTTTATACCTTAAGGAACTGGAAGAAGAAAATCAAACTAAACCCAGAGTTAGCACAAAGAAGGAAATAATAAAGGTCTGACTGGAGATAAATAAAATAGACAGTAGGAAAGAAATAGAAAAAAATCAATGAAAATAACAAATGGATCTTTTTAAAGATAAACAAAATGGGCAGATCTTAGGTATGCTGACAAAAACAATCAGAAAGAGGAGATAAATAATTAAGTTCAGAAATGAAAGTAGGGGCACTGCTACCACTCATGGGGAAATAAAAAGGACTAGAAGATAATACTATGGATAATTGTACACCAACATATTAGATAATCTAGATGGAATTGACAGATTACTAGAAACACACAAATTACCAAAACTGGCTCAAGAAAAAATAGAAAATGTGAAAAGATCTATAAAAAGTAAAGAGATTGAATCTATAATAAAAACCTCTCAACAAAACACAGGACCAGATGGCTTCACTGGTGGATTCTACCAAACATTTAAAAAAGAAATAACACCCATCCTTCACATATTCTTCCAAAAAATAGAAGAGGAAAGAACACTTCCTAACACATTTTGTGAGGTCAACATTACTTTGATACCAAAGCTATGTAAAGACATCATTAGAAAAGAAAACTATGGACTTATATCTGTTATGAATATAAATGCAAAAATCCTCAAAAGAATACCAACAAATCAAATCCAACAGCATATTAAAGAATCTTACACCATGGCAAAGTTAAATTTATCCCAGTAATGCAAGAGTGGCTTAACATCTAAAAAAATCGTTACCACGTTATAGAATTAAGAGGAAAAACAGCACACGATCTTCCATGATCTTCTTAATGCAGGAAATTCATGTGATAAAATGCAACATTTTTTCATGATATAACTCTCTGAAAACTAGAAATAAAATAATACTTAAGATGATAAAAGAAAATTATGAAAAGCCTACAGATAACTTCAAACTCAACGTTGATTAGTATGATCTGAAAACTTCCACCTTATGATCAGTAAAAAGAAAGGATGCTTGCTTTAACCAATATTAGTCAACCCCGTACTGGAATTTCTAGCCAGGCAATTATGCAGGAGAAAGAAATAAAAGGCATTCAATTAGAAAGAAAGAAGTAAAATTACACGAGATGATCCTACATATAGAAAGCCCCCCAAAACTCATAAGAAGGCTGCTACAGTTAATAAATTTCAAAGCCAAGTTATAGGGCACAACTCAACAAAATGGATTGCCAGCAATTCTCAAAACACTCAAGGTTTTCAGAAAGGAAGAAAGTCTGAGAAAATGGCACAGCCAAAAGGAGCCTAAGGACACACGGTGACCTAATGTAATGTAACAAACATGGGCTCTTCGAATAGAAAAATATTAGGTAAAAACAAAAAAATCTGAATAAAATTCAGACTTTAGTTAATGATGTAATAATATTAATCTATTAATTGTGACTATCGTGCTATATATGGTTTTAATCATAGGGGAGGGAGTGTAGTATTTGGGAACTCTGCACTGTCTTCTCAGAGTGGTAAATCTCTTCTGTAAATCTACAATTCTTCTAAAATAAAAAGTATTAATCAAGTATATGAGCATATAGAAAAAATTATACTTTGCAATTCTATCTCACTTTCATCATGGATTTGGTAACAGGTTAAAAGAATAAATCTTGAGGGGAGGAGGAGCAAGATGGCGGATGAATGCTTATATCTCAAATTATTTTAGAAGAAACATCTGGGTTACATATGAAATTACTGGGGTAATTGTAGACATTTTACTGGTGTGTGTGTGTGTGTGTGTGTGTGTGTGTGTTCCCAAGATGCCAGGGAAGTAGCACAATTGTTTAAACGTTTAACATTTACCGAATCCCACACAGGGTATTTCTGCCAGCCAATAAATATTACTCTAAGCTAAGCACTAAGAAAATACACTAAAATAGATTTCACAAACTAATAAGGATTTAGTACCTGTTATTATAATCAACCCTTCTGATTCAATTATTACATTGTAAGTGAGGGGATGTGAAATAATTTAAAAATCATTCACAATTCACCCTCCACATCTTCTCTTGCCAAGTGGCTGTTAATAATTGCTACTTCTTGAGTGAGATGAAATGTTATATTCCCTTACAATTTATGTTTTCAAATTTATATTTCTGTACTCTTCTAGGATAACAGCTTTCATCCAAAACATTAAATTAAGCTTTAAGTTATGGAAGCATTTGTGAAATAACAAATCTGCATTCAGCTTCCTCCTTTCACTGCATTACTGCACGTCATGGTGTCAGAATCTCTCTGCACACGAAGATATACTGTGAAACTTTGCTATCTGTTTATTGATGAATCACATAATCATTTAACCACAATTAGAAACAGAATAAATTGTAGCTGCTTCAAATTCTGTTAGCTCATGAAGACGTACTCGAATGTCAAAATATATTCGTAGGAAAGGAAAAAAATAGCATCAGTAATTTAATTGAGCTGAATTTTTATATTTCACTAATGGGTATAATCACTGTTCCACTGACAGCGTAAGTCATTTTTGTGCACAGCAGGAAACCACTGGGAAACGTATTTTATCCTTTATAGGCCATGGTAATATGAGTTTGTCCATACCATCCACGTCCTATGAGCCAACTCTCTTTGAAAGCGATTTGTTTTCTGGAAATTTCAAAATGCAAATTGTTATAATCTTAAAATTAATTTTCCTGGCACAAAATTTTACTCCCGTCAAGATATCCCATACCTAATTTTACATGATTTTTCTTTTGGAAACACATATGATGAAGTATTTTTCCTAATTTTTTTTCAGAACTCTTTTCAGGAGAATTCTTAAGTTTTTTCAGACCCTGTTAGTTTACAATAAATAAAACAATACAATCTGAGTTCAATCTATTCTACTAAAGTATTTGAAGCTGTGGTGTAGTGGTTTGGAGTAGAGACTCTGGAAACAGCCTGTCTTACTCCAAACCGAGGTTCTGGCCCTTATCTATGTGACTTTAGCTAAGTTACTTAGTCCTATTGCAACTTAGTGTCCATATCTATAAAATGAAGTTCACCATGCAGGTCTTCGATTCCTTATCGGAAACTCTTGGGTCCAGATGTGTTTTGGAATTAAGAATTTTGAAAATGTATTTCAAAGTAATATGGTGTATATATCCTATCTTATGATACTATTCTTGGATGAATCTGGAACTGCATTCTAATACAAACCATTCATAATTCCTCAATAAAACAAACAGATATCGGGGCGCCTGGGTGGCTCAGTAGGTTAAATGGCCGACTCTTGATTTCATTTCAGGTCATGATCTCAGGGTTGTGAGATCCATGTCCTGCTCTGTGCTGGGTGTGGAGCCTGCCCCTCCCTGCATCCCTTCCCAAATAAAAATAAATAAAACAAAATGAATGCACACATATCCTGTTAAGTGAGATACATTAAGAATACAGATAGCGGTATGTCAATTCAGGACTGTTTACCCATTTCCATTAGGAAGGGGTTTCTGATATTTAGAATTGAGAACAAAGAATTGTGGGCTGGTCACAGTATTTGGAAAGTTAAATTGGTTGTGATATGTTAAGTCCTTAGAACAACACCAGGCACCTGCTGATGACTCTATATATTTTGGTTCTATAATTATCATTTCTCATCTTTGCCTGACAAGGATCAACCACTGCTGCAGAGCCATCCACTACTGTCCCTTAATCCCATCAACCAAATCTCCACATTTCTGCCCTATGCCTTTCATAACATCTCTTCTCTAATATCCTATTTCACAAAGTTTTCGAAGCCAAGATGAATTCTACTTGATTTTCAAAGAATTCTTAGAACTCTTAAATTACATTATTTTTCTCCTCTAA
The DNA here is from genome assembly GCA_028534135.1 of Potos flavus. NCBI lineage: Eukaryota > Metazoa > Chordata > Mammalia > Carnivora > Procyonidae > Potos > Potos flavus. Next base: position 73,169,077 of record CM052885.1, read on the forward strand.
CTTTAAAATGCTTATCGAATAAAACATTCACTTAATAGCTAAATATATATGCAAACATAATTTTCTTGTGTTGGCTGTATTGTATCTGTACTATATATTGTTATTTATTATATTTATATAATTTATTTACAAATATTTACATGATAAGTGAATAGATAAATACAAATATGTATATATTAATAAAATTTAAAATAAATAAAATTTTTGTGATAAAAATGTTATAATGTTATTAGTATATAATTAATTTAGACCTAAACAATTTTGCTTTCCTATGGATATTTTGCTGAGAAGTTAGATCTTATTGAACACATATCTCTCTTCCCTCATTTACTTTACAAAAACTGTAAATTCCTTAATTTCAGGAATAAGATCTTTTTCCTTACACGAAGTTCTGGAGAACCTTAAACATAATGGGTTATATTCAGTGTTAACATGTGTTAGTGACTTGTAGCCAGGCAACTAAATCAAGTAGTGAACATCTAATATAGAATTTTATCTATTTTTAACCAATAAAATAATTTTTAACAGTTCATGTTAAAAATATACTCTAAAATACTATTTTAAAAATTATGTTCATAATTTATATTTAAAGCTTCTAAAACAATCGTATTGAATATTTTGTCAATATTTATTTATAAAATGATGTTATAACAACCATTTTGTAGTAAGTTGACTCATATCTGCTAATTTTTTACAACACAATAGATCTTCATTACTAAGTGTAAGAAATACTTTTTTGAGATTTTTAGCAATGATAAAGTTGACATTTCTCTACTCTCTAATTTAAAAAAAAGAATAATGGATTCTTTATTTTATAACCATGATACTTGTTAATTTTATCTTTTTTCATTAAAGTTATACAGAGGCGTAATTTTTATAATATGCTGTGTCAGGCAAGTTGGACTTAAATTTTCATTTTTCAATATTTAAAAATTTTAGTTGAGCAGGCATATCTTTGAAAACAAGAAGTAGGAAAAATGCATTTTTGAGTTTTTTAAAAAAATGTTGTAACAATGTATCCGTGGAAGGTTCCCAAGGCTTTGCAAAAATTTTTGTTCTTAAGTGTATAGATGCAGTAGAAAATAAGAGACATTATGGTAATAATAATTTCCTAGCCAAGTCAGAAGATAAATTGAGATATTAAGAAGCCAGAATAGTATGGAAACTAACCCATGAAAATAACAAAAGTTTGAGTTAAGTTCCTATTAAAACTACTCTTTGTTAGTAGTTTAATATAAAACTGATAAAGATATTTTGACTGTTAAAAATTTTAAACATACATGTTAAGGTAAACAAAAATGTAAAAAGTGTAGATTGTTTAAAATGTACTTAATTTACCAATTTATATTGATATTGGTGTGTATCTTAGATCATAAAATCATATTTGTAATTTTCTTTTGAAAAGCAGTGTATTTGAATGAAACATTTTGGAATATTGCATATGATTTAAAAAGATGATCATAAATTACATATGTTAACAATTGACCTTGGCCCTATGTTAGAGCTCCAGCTACATCATCTCCTTGAAACTCAACTGAGGGCCAAGTGGTAAGTGAAAACTTACCTCTGAGAATTGAAAGTGGTGCCACAGAATTTTCTATAGTTCACAACATTTACTTACAGAGGAGCACTTCATGTCCTCTACAAAATTTAATCTTGTTTTAAGTAAAAATTTAATAAGCTTGATTGCTTCACTACCAATCTTTTTTGTTTGTTTTTGGTGATTTTTTTTTTTTTTTTTTTGAGTATGGTTGAACACAATGGTACATTAGTTTCAGGTCTACAAGTTGGCGATTTCACAAATTTATACATTATTCTATGTTCACTATAAGTGTAGCTACTCTCTCTCTCCATACAGTGCTATTACAATATTATTGACTGTATTCCCTGGGCTCTGCCTTTTACTCCCATGATGTATTCATTTCATAACTAGAAGCCCTGTACTCCCAATCTTAAATCACATCAGAACTATCGATTTAGGAAAGAATGGGTGGAATATATAGTACAGCACATTGGTAGGAAGCAGTGAAACCAACAGAGACTAACCCGACAGGATAACACCCATAATAGGCAGAAAACAATGATCTTTGAACCAAATGTATGGGGCCCTGTAGTGCAAATGGGGTCTTCAGTGAAAATATTTTTACATTTAACAATAATAACTACTTTGCAATAAAACATCATTTCAAGTTGATGCACTTAGTTATGAAAAAAACATTTTGTATGTGCCATTGATATTTTGATATTTTGTGAAGGGAGGTATATTCTCCCATCCTAATTAATTGGAAATCATCCTATGGCCCATCACTCGCTATCTAAAAAATGTAGTTATTTAACTTCATTCATTTACTTGAGGGCTCCAGAAAAATAAGGTTTTTCCTAGATGTTGAACAGAAACACAGTGACTCTTATTATTATCCTTAGGTAATAAAATAATTGCTCTGAAAGGACAATTCCATCGTGACAAGGACAAAACTTTTGGTATCCCAATGGCATCAGCTTTGCACCCCCCACCCCTTGTGTCATTTTGGGTTTATCCCTAAACTTCAATTTCCGCACATATAAAATGTAGACAACCATAACATTTTTATTGGGCTATTATGGGAGTTAAATGAGTTGAATACAAATTTTGACTTCCATTAGTTGTTCAAGAGACTTCGACTCCCTTTTTCTTTCTTTGCTCCTCTCCTTTTATTTTCACATACAAACGCAAGGGAAACTGATTTTCCTAAAACAGATAATAAGAATACTTCACCGTCACAATCTGTTCAAAAATCTAGATGGCCTCTCTGTGCAATAAACTAATCTGACAATTCAAGAATAAAAATAGCAATCATTAACCATTAAAACGTTTATGGTAACTCTTTCATTAAAGTTGCAATTACACTGATACGCACATTGCACGTTTTGGTCATTGCATTCATCTTCCATGTTGTTTCCCTAATCTGCTTGTTTCCCTAAGTTCGTTCGAGAATGCTACTAATCTAATATGTGCATTTTACAATGATTTCTAAGGTAGGATTTGGCCTCCTCCATTATTTGTGAGGGGCTAATCAGGGTCAAAAGATAAAAGAGACTTATGGAATGTGATCAGACACTGTTCTAGAGTGATAAGAATGTTTTAAGTGAGTATTCTAAGGACAACCTGACCACAATTTCAGGTGAGAGATGAATAAAGCATGGGCATTTGCAGACACTGAAAGTAAAGAAATATGAATATAGGAACATTAAAAGGAAGGGTATTTTTAACTGCAATACACACATACAAATTAAATATTAAAACAGGTCCTTAGGAAAACAAATATGAATTTTAAAATGCAAACCATTGGCCAGGATGTATTAAAAATCCATTAAGCATTTTGGAAGGCAGCCTCTGAATTTTCAGTGTGTCTAAGCTTTGAAGAATATATGTCAAAAGTAGGAAAAGAATAATGTTGATCAAAAGGCTGGATTTCTTGTAAAGAACATATGAAAAAGCAATAAATGGGAACTTAGAGCTTTTCCTACAACAGTAATTTGAAAGGTTTTTCTCAAATAGAATATACATAGAACTGCAGGGAATGACTTTATACGTTGTTGGAATTTAGCACAGCAGCATCCCATTCCTCTGCTCAATCCTATCCCATGTGTCTCTTCTAAAGCAATATAAGGAAAACAAAAAAGAATAATCTCAACATTATCAATCACCAGTCTGCTTGAGCAGTTCTTGGTCGTTCATATTTTAAAGTCATAATGCCAGCAGAGAGTATTTTCCAGAATTGTTCAGCTTGTGTTAACTCTCCTTCATGTCTAAGTCACAAACGTAGGCAGTTCCAAGGACTCATCCCTGGGTTTGATGGGATCATGGAATAATCAGGCAGCCAGGCGGGTCAGCACTTCCTAACTCAAGCACCATTGCTATGTGACGCCAGTCTATGGGAAAATAACACGATACACAACTTAATCATATAAAGCTGAGTTATATCATCTATGGGGATAATACATGCTTTGTTTGGACATAAGCCCATAAATCATTTAAACAGCCCAATGCAATACCCTTTCCAGAAATGCAATTTTGAAAAATTTTTGGAGTTGAAAGAGTATTTCAGCATGTATTTTTTAAAAAATATATTTGTAATGAGGTATATTTCACATAAAATACACAGATTTTTTTTCAGTGTAGTGAGTTGCTAAAACTAGTAAATTCAGTGAGTTGAATAAGTAAATACTCCAATGTGGTGAGTTGAATAAGTGAATATTCCTACCATCCAAATAAGAAATAACATTTGCATTACCCAGAAACTTTCCTCAAGATTCCTATCTTTCGATCTCTGTCATTTCCCTAATGCATCTAGTGGAAACATTTCTGACTTTCAGAATCAGAAAGAAATTTCGCATCTTCTTGGACACCATACAAATGGAATCATACGATAGGTAATTGCTGTGCATATGTCTGAGTGCTTTTGCTAAACAATGTTTTATGAGATTCATTCATGATGTATATTTCAGAAGGTTTTGTTTGTTTAATTTTCTTTTATATTTCTAAAGACTAAGTTACTGTATGAATAGACACAAATCTTCCAAATAGTCCTTCGACCTTCTTGTACCTTTCACGCTTCCAAGAACATCCAGTTGCTCTAAATTTTTGCCAGTGTTTAGTGTTGTCTGTCTTATTTCAGCTATGCCAATGGCATCTGAATGTGATTTTACATTTGCAGTTCTCTGATAACTAATTGTGGTGAGCACTTTTTCTTTTGCTGTTGACCATGCACCGTTAGATGTATCTTCCATCTTGCATCTGATATTTTGCTCATTTTTATTGGGTTGATTGTCTTTAAGATGTGTGGGGATGCTTTCTATGATCTAGAAATAAAATTTTGCCAAATAGATGTACTGTGAATACTGGCACTGACTGTGGTTTGCATATCCATTTCTTAATGGTGATCTTTGTTAGTGGACCTTATACAATTACTATTATTATTTTAAGAGAATATGCTTTATTTTTAAGATCATTTAAAGGTTTGGGGTGACTGGGTGGCTCAGGCATGATCCCAGGGTCCTGGGATGGAGCCCTATCTCTGGCTCCTTGCTCAGTGGGGAGCCAGCTTCTCCCTCTCCCTTCACCCCTCCGCCCTGCTCATGCTCTCTCTCTCCCTCTCTCTCTTTCTTTCTCAAATAAATACATTTTTTTTAAAAGACTTTATTTATTTATTTGACAGAGAGAGATCACAAGTAGGCAGAGAAGCAGGCAGAGAGAGAGGAGGAAGCAGGCTCCCCGCTGAGCAGAGAGCCCGATGCGGGGCTCAATCCCAAGACCCTGAGATCATGACCTGAGCCGAAGGCAGAGGCTTCAACCCACTGAGCCACCGAGGCGCCCCATAAATGCATTTTTTTAAAAAAAAAAGATCATTTAAAGGTTTAAGGAAAACTGGAGTGGAAAGCACAAAATTTCTAAACATTCCTCATCTCTACTGTTCATGTGAAAGGCTACTTCTTACCTTCTTTTTTGCCTCCAGAGGCCTCTCAGATAAAGAAAATATATCTTAGTTTAGACTTTGTAGAACAGGTCCTGTGATCATTCTCTCAGCTCAATTATTCATGTATAAAGATCTCGCTTCAAGTTTCTGTACGTAAAACACGGGCCCAGGTTAAATTCTCCAAAATAGCTCTATTTCATTTTTTCATTTGGGTGATAAATGACTACTTGATGGTTAATCATTCTATTTTTCTGTTTTGTTATTTATCTAGTTTTGTAAGAAATCCCGACAGGAATGGAAGTATATAGTAGGATTCAGGCATGAAAACTGTATTTCTATCCCTCACAAATAAATTATAAGATGATATTAATGGCTGGAAACTTGTGCAAACCAATGCATTTGAATTTAATACAGTTATTCTAAGTTCCTTGTTTTACATTAAAATATTGTATATGTACAGGAAGGGAGAAGTCAGCCTTGGAAGCATTCATCTATAAAATACATCTGTTTTTAAGCTGATTAAAACTTTAATATAAGCAAACTGTGATGAGTCTATACAGATGCTGTAGTAATCTTAGAGTTATTAATAAAGTACACTTTCGATACTCAGACATTGTAGCCACATTTTTTCTTAAATGATCAAGATACATCTGGAGAATTTGCCTCATTATTTATACTAATTTTGGAGCAATATCTGGTTGAACAATAGTCATGACGTCATATTGGAGGGGAAGGGGGGGTTTGGGGTGAAACTGGTGAAGGGAATTAACAGTACAACTATCATGATGAGCATTGAGAAATGATGTATAGAATTGTTGAATCATTGGACTGTACACTTGAAAGTAATATAACACTGTATGTTACCTGTATTAGAATTAAAATAAAAAAAACTTAATTAAAAATAGTCATGAGGTCAAGGGAAAGGCAGGCTTTCCTAATTGGCAACTATAGGAATGTTTATATACAACATCACTTGGTAATGTAAAAGAGCTTGACATTTGACCTTTCCAATATAGGTAATGGGCCATTTTAAGAAGTAGTATGTATTCTCTCACTGTAGGTATCCAAGTTCCCCTGAAGATGGTATAACAGATATATCTTAGATGGATAACTTATCAGAGAAAACTGATTTTAAAATTTCTTCAATCTTTAATTTTCTTTACATCTTTTATAACACTTAGTTTACCAAAAAGCACTGAGATCATCATTTGCTACTTAAATCTAATTGGCTTTTAAAAAATAGTATATAAGTCATATTATTTGCAATAATTTACGAAAGAATAAAAAATAGCAAAAAAACACTATTTTGAAAACAATGTAAGTTTAGTTAATTCCCTTGCATCATGTAAATTTTGGTTCAACACAAATATCACAACATATACTGTCATATATCCTTCTAGCAAAACAAGGTGACCCAGGTTCTTGTGCAAAATATTGCATGATGAAATCTTTCTTATTGAATAGCTCACTCGATGGGAATATTGAAATTCATTCATTTTTGACTTTAGAAATACCTAGTTTTCTTATCTATTCTTGAGTTTAAGGAACTCTATCTAGGATATTGTCATCTGAGGACTCAGAGTCTAAGGTTTCATTTTTGAGACCAATTGCATCATCATCACGAGTCCAGAGTGTTCTCTGTTTCTTTACTTTCATCTTCTGATTTCTTTAATTGGGAAATATCCTGGGGCGCCTGGATGGCTCAGTGGGTTAAAGCCTCTGCCTTGGGCTCAGGTCATGATCTCAGGGTCCTGGGATCGAGCCCCACATCAGGCTCTTTGCTCTGCATGGAGCCTGCTTCCCCCTCTCTCTCTGCCTGCCTCTCTGCCTACTTGTGATCTCTCTCTCTCTCTCTGTCAAATAAATAAGTAAATAAAATCTTTAAAAATAATTGGGAAATATCCTTATTTTGTAATTTTTTGACACGTGCAGAAAATGAAAAATTCTGGATTTTAAGTTGTGTTCAATAAAAGCTAAGAACGGACTATAATGGACTCTACATTTATAGTGCCTCGAGACTTCTTTTATATCTTCTTGAAAGATATTACAAGAGTTCAGCTCACATCATTAAAAAAAGAAGAAAAGAAAAATGATGATTTAGTGTTACATTATCTTTCTGGGACATTCCAATATTCTTCCATTTTCTTATTATTTAGTGTTTTATGGCATAATTGATAAGTAATGATGAATGCAGATGAAATGATACAGTGCCAAAAACATTTTTAGATATAGGCAAAATAAAATGATTATGATCATATGGTGTATCATAGATTTGTACACAAATTCAGTGGACTGATGGTCTTGTAAGGCATTTGTAAGATAAAATGAGCTTTAATCAAGTGTTTAAATAAAGTTTATCTTTGTTATTTAGAGGATCTCTAAAAAAATAACAAAACATGAAATAGCAATCCTTGCAAATAGTTTGAGCTGCCTAAAAAAACCCTCAAAACCTCAAATTGTATCTAATGTAACCATAAGCATTTGATGCTTTTTTGAATATTTGACTTTTAAATCAAAAGAAACACATAAAAAGTAAATTTATATCATACATATATTAAAAAATAACCTCAAGCTAAATCCTAAAGTCTGTTCTAAAAGTTGAGTCACCAAAGATAAAGTTGCACTTTGTATTTGGTATTTATAAGGTAAAAAAGTATAATAAGAATACATCTGAGACAGATCTTCAGCAATAAATATTGGGAAAAAAAAGTCTTCTAACTAACCAATTGACTCATTCCTTCATTTAAAATTAGACTTTGAGATTGTATTCCTTCGCAACTATAGTATGTACTCTGGGGAAAGCTATGAACTGTCCAGCTTTTATAAATAAGATTGCTTTGTTTGTCTATTATTATATAACAAGCTACCACACAGTTTAGAGACTTAAAACAGCAATTATATTTTGCTCAGGAGCTTATGAATTGAGAACTTGTGAAGGGGCTCAACTAGACAGTTTGATATCAACTGGGAAGACTACAACTGGAATATTTACTTCTAACAGAGCTCATTCGATGGTATGCCTGCCATCTTGGTGCTGCTTAGCTTCTTTTTCTCCATGGGTGCCTCATCCTCCAGGCTATCCATGTGGCCTGAGTTTCCCACAACATGCTGGTGTTACGGGAGTTAGAGTCCCTTAACAGCAGCTAGATTCCTCTTGAGGAAGATTTCCAGAGACTGAGATGGAAGCTGCCAGCTTTCTTAAGACCTGGCCTTGAAAATCCCATAATGTTATGTCTACCATGTTATTTTGGCAAAATGACCAACTCATCCCATTGATCTGGGCCTTTGCCAATTTTAGAACTTTTCATTTTCTGAGAACATCTATGATTCCAAGTAAACTTGAGTGGTTGGTCACCCTCTGTCAACCAAGTTCTAAAGCTGGCCTAGATTCAAGGGGGAGAGGATGGAGATTCCATTTCTCAATCAGAGAAGTAGCAAAATGTGTGTGGTCATGTTTGGGCTACCCCAGTCCCTTATAGGGCTACAAAATACTTAGAGTCCTTACACATTCAAGATATAACCATTATGGCAACTACCTGAACCTTGAGGACCAAGTTTTTACACACTAAATGATGTCCAGTAAGGATGAGGCTCTTTGGGACCATTTCCTCAAATATTGGTTCTTCTCAGTCTGAATTCCTGAATTATAGAGAAAGACAAATTGTATGCCTCTCCCACTCACACAACTTACAATTGCTGAATCAGAGATAGGACAATTGCGGTAAACACCCATACTAAAAAAAAAAAAAAAAGTGGAGACAGGAGGTACCAAGTATTCACGGATCCATGAGTTCTGAAAGTTAGCCAGAAATACATATATCCGTATCTTTTCCCAGGGGTCAATACAAGTCTCTGGGAATGGTTCCCCATGGCTCCTAGGATCTACTTTCTGGTCTCTTTGGTGCATACTTTGAGTCACTTTTTTCTTTAAGAAATGGCCTATCTTTACAACCGTGTAGTTTTCTCCAGCCTGATTCCTACTTACAGAAGATTGGGAGGCCAAAAATCTCTTCATTTGGAACTGAGTCTGTCCTTTATAAATCAAGCTGATAAAATTTCTTTTAAAACCTCGTCACTTTCCTGTGTATCAAATTATAATCTTCTCCACTAGACAAAAGTCACACCGATTTTTCTCTTCAAGCTTTTCTCTGTCTTGGGCTATCAGAGTGCTTAATTAAGATGCTTCCAAGCATTTTGTCTAGTTGGAAGGGTCTACAAAGCAGGCCATTAAGATTCAGAGAGGTCTTTTCCTCTAGTAGAGAGGATCTTAGAGGTACATCCTTAATAATCTTACAATTTCCACTAGGAAAGCAGACATATCTTACTTAAGTCTCAATAAAGAATTTTAAAGTCCTATCATTAAGAGCTTTATCCTGTGACCATGCCTTACTAGTAAACACTGGATTGGATATTTTCCCTGAGCCCAGAGAATTTTGCCAGTAGAAGAAACCATGAATGAGAAAGCGTTTTATCTTATTTTTTATTTTTTTAAACAGATTTATTTATTTATTTGGGAGGGTGGGCAGAGGGAGATGGAGAGAGAAAAATCTCAAGCAGACTCCCTACTGAGCATGGAGCTTGAATCAGGGCTCGATCTCAGGACTCTGAGATCATGACCTGAGCCAAAATCAAGAGTCAGATGCTTAACTGACTGAACCACCCAGGTGTCCCAAGAGTTTTATTTTTAAATCCAGGAAGTCTTTCTTTCCTTATATTTCCTCTACATTCGCTTAAAAATGGAAAATTCACTTTATTTTTGCTCATCCCTTATCCGTGTTTTAACATATGCAGCTAAAAGAAGCAATTTGGCCATTTCTACAGTCTATTTGAAAATCTCCTTAGTCTATTTTGCAAGGGTCCCTAGTTATATTTTCTGTTTACTTCACTGCCACAAACAACCGTATTGCCAAACTTTACTACATAACAGGGGTTGTTTTTTCCAATTTTCAATACAAATTTCCTCACTGTCCTTCAAGCTCTCACTAACAATTTCCACCACCAACTAGGACAGTTAGGGGGAAAATCTTCAGATTAGGCAATTGATTTATTTATTCATTCACCAATTAGTTTTTCAGAGTTTATCTTGCACAAAGCCCCACAGGAAGTGCTGTAGGAAATGTGAGGTACTCTGCCTGGGTCTTGAATATCTAAATTAACATAACAAGAGGTAGAAAGCGATAAGTGTTGAATAAAAAAGATGTTCAGGTGAAGTTCTAAGGGATTTCAGGGAGAAAGATTTTGTTCTGTTTTGTTTTGTTTTCTGGCTGAATTAGGCACTTGGCCTACAAAGATCAGGAGACAAGCATTGCAAATCAGCAAGGAATTCCTTTGAACAAAGACACAGAAATGTGTTTGGGAAACACTGAATCTATTTCTTTGGGTGAATCATAGAGATGGGAGGTAGAAATGGGAAATAATGCAGGAAAGAAATGGAGCCAAGGCTATAAATATTAAGCTAATGATTTTGGGATATTTTTCCCATAAGAAGTGGAAAGGCATCATTGTTGTTATTATTTTTAACTTTGTTTTATAAATACTAATCTCCCTCCCGTACAGGAGGGACCAGAAAAGAAGCAATGAGGTCAGGTCATCAGGAGCTCCAGCTCTATTTCAGAAGTGGTGTTTGAGAGCCTATCATGGAATACTGGCAGTGTGAATGGAGAGAATAAAGTAGATCAAAGAGTAGTAATCAAGTTTTCACTGTAATTCATTATCTCTTTTTTCACTCTATTACTATCTCTGTATCCATCTAAATGCAATTCCTCATTATGTGAATTGATAGCCAGCATTCTCTAATTATTGAAATGTATTTTATGAGCACAACTACCTGTTGTAAAAATGTAAATATTAAGAGTTAGTTTCAGCATTCTTCTTGGATCTGAAAAGCTACTTTAGTTAAAAGGATTTATTAGCAAGTTTTCAGTTATTCAGCTGCTAATGAGTTTCTGAAGAGAACAGCATTCAGATCAAGGAGTTGGTGGTTGAAGACTTCTAGAAAACACTGCTGCTTGTTGTTGACTGGAATCAAGATACAATTAATCATGCTCTTGACTTCTCCCTCAAAGTCACTGCTAGTCCCAGTGACTTAAATATAAGTAATGTAAAATCATCCTCGACAGTTTTAAAGTTAGATTGCTTTGGCTACTGGGCATATCTAAGGGCTAAAAGCATCTTAATTTATTTTAAATATGTTTTATAAAAGGAAATGCATTTATTCAAGTGACTTCCTTTTTATTTCTACTTCTGTATGTGTAATTTTTTCACATAATGAAAAGGGACATTTTTGGGGTCACTGTATCTAGTGATAAACAGCTCTTTAATCTATCAGTGCATTGACTTTAACTTTGACTCCCTCCACCTACTAAAATCAATACCCGAAAAATTAACCATCATTAACGTCCTGATTTAAAAGCTTTAGTCTCTATATTTTGCCACATAAAACCCAATGTGTGTAATGTCTAAGTGTAGCAGAATGTCACCCCAATATTTGGTCTGACACTAAAACAGAAAAAACAATAAACTTGGTTTAAATTATACAAAGCAAATAATACAGCAATTAAATCATTAAATACAAAAAGGATTGAAAAAATTATTTTTCTTCTAATGGGCTGGCCTAAATTAAATGATTTCAAGGAGGCAGGAACTAATTTCTTTTGAGGACAGACCCTCTATTGGTTTTTAAAAATAATTTGAATTTATTTAGAAAGATAAATATGAGTTAAAAATTATTTTTCCAGAACCATTAAGAATCGATATTTATTAATCTGATAGGTGACGATTGAATCTTTCTTCAAAATATTTTTCACCTTTTTGAAGAGTCTGTTGTGTACATATGCTTTTATTTTTCTTTCTTCCCCTAGATATAACATTATCTGATATCAGATTCTATGTTTCGATCCTTCAAAATACATTTGAAACTAAAAACTATGTGGACATACACAACCACTATTCTGAGTGAAAAACAAAGGAGAAAACATGAAAATCAATGAAGTACTGGAAATAATCCCAAATGATATTTAAAGAATGATAAAATTTGGAAAATAGAGTCAGCACTGATGCTTACTTGGCTAAGGATCTGAAGCTTGGAAATAAGAAATAAAAAGGATCTAAGCCAAGTCACAAAGTATCTAAAACTAAATGAAACAGTACAAGCATGTGTAAGTGACATTTTTTGATGAGTGACATTTTAAGAAAAGCAGAAATGCATACTCTTTTTTAAAATGTGAGATAGATAAAATATTTAAGGTTTAATCACTCTTGAGAAGCACAGGGTACTCAGTCACCCTGACTTGCCCTAAGACTGTATGACTGTACATGATTTTTTTTTCCTCATTGCTCAGTTAAGCATAAATTCATAGATTTCATGGTTAAGAGAGCTTGAGATGAGATGCTGGTTGTTGCACTTAGTCCTGCCACTTCTTATCGGACCATCTGCTGTCACCTCAAAAAGCCAAGACTGTATAATCCCTGTAAACATACAAACCATTCCTGCATTTAATTTCAGTTGGAAGGAGGACCCCATTATGTGTATTGATTTTGAAGTGTCACTACCTTCTTTTGATGAATTCTCAGTACCTTATAGCTACTGACTGCCTTTCCATGAACACAAGATTAAGTCTTAAAAGTGTTTAGTCCAAACTCCTTGCATAGATGTTTAATAAAGTTCATGGTCTTAGAAGTTAATCCAATTTGCATGAAACGCTGCCTATGATTTAAGTAGCATTTGTCATTGATGGACCCAAATGTGTTGAAGCTGGCACAGGGTTAGTGATAAGCAGAAGCAAGGTCTGCTGGTTACTGGTCTCAGTAGTGCTGGTTCAGAAGTCCCAAAATTCTCTTGGCTAAAAACTGGATTGTACCTGACCAGTGGGATAGGTGTGTGTCCTTGCAGTTAGGGTGTGTGTGTGTGTGTGTGAATATATATATATATATATATATATATATATATATTGGCGGTTCTTTAGGGGTCTATAGGATCTATAGGTAATACCAAATCTACATTGAAGAAGCTTAGAAAACCTCACATTTGGTCCACCTAGTGAAAATTAAAGATAAAGAGAAAAATCTTTTCTTTAATTTTTTTTGAAAAATTTTTTTTAAATATCTTGAAAGTTTCTGTAGAAAAATGACATAATGTTTAAAAGGCAAAAATAATTCCAAAGATGGCAGACTTTTTATCAGAAACTCTAGGAGGCCAAAGAAAATGTAAAGCATTTTCAAAGTGCTTAAAAGAAAAAAATTGCCAATTCAGACAATACCAATAAGGGCCAGTGAATAAAGGTGAATTAAAAAAAAATCTAATCCAAAAGAACAAGAGAAAAGAGAAACAAATGACAAAGTGGACAACAGGAAATAATTAATTGAAAGATACAACATAAAACATCATAATTACATTGGATGTTAATGCATTATGCACTCTGATTAAAAGGCAGATATTTTCAGAATGGGTATAAAAAGGAAGGTCCAATAAACAGTCTACTATTCATAAAAGATGCACTTTAAAATATAAAGAAATAGATAACTTGGAAATCAATGAATGAAAAAAGGTGTACTGTGTAAGCAATAAGTAGAAGAAGGATAGAATGGATATATTAATGTCAGATAAAGTACACTTAGAGACAAAGCACATTTCCAGAGACAAGATATTTCATAAAAAGGTCAATCCATGAGGAAGATATAACAGTCATAAATCTGTACATGAGACAAAAATGGACAGATTCTTGCAATCATAGCAGCAGATAATAACAAGGTCAGTTTGACTTAAAAAGACAAAATAACAGCAGAGACAGAGAATCTGGACACTATTTACAACATTGACCTAAATGATATCTATAGGACACTACATATAATAACTACAAAGTATGCATTGTTTTCAAGTACTCATACATTCAAAATATAAACCATATACTAGGTCACAAAAGAGGACTCAATAAATTTAAAAAAAGAAATTACATTGAATACGTTCTCTGACTACAGTGAAATTAAAATAGAAATTGATGAAAAGAAGATACTCAGAAAAATTTGAATATTTGAAAGTAAACAGCATTTCTCAAATAATATATCTGTTGAAGCAGATATCACAAGAGAAATTGGAAAATATGAAATGAATGAAAATGAAAATACAGCATTTCAAAATTAATGAGATGTAGCTAAAGCAGTCTAATGGGGAAGATTTATAGATTTTGATGAGTGCATTAAAAAAGAAGAAAAATCTATAACCAATGAACTACATTTTCACTTAACAAGCTAGTGACAAAAGGAGAGAATTAATCCAAAATAAGTAGAGGAAAGAGAAGACTAAAGATCAAACAATAAATAAATCAGTAAAGTATAAAATGGGCACCAACAGAAATTAGCAAAGGAACTGAAAGCTAGTTACTTGAAAAGATAAATCAAGCTGATAAAACTTGAAGACAAAAGTCACCAATTGTCACTTTCAGAAATGAAGAGGCAACATTACCACATGTTAATGTTAAAAGGATATTAGATATTAAAAGGATAGTCATTTTATGACAATAAATTGACAATTTAGATAAAATGAATCGAACTGAATTATTTCAAAGAAGTAAATTACTAAAACTGGCAAAAAGATAAAACAGAAAATACCAATAGGACTATATCTATTATTTTTTTAATTAAGAACCTACCCACCAAGAAAACTCTCGGTTTTCTGTAAATTCTGGTTTTCTGATAGGTTTTATACAATATTTAAGATGCAAGAAATAGCAATCTTACACAGACTTTCAGAAAACAAAGGGGGTACATGTAATTCTCAATTCATTTTGTGAGGTGGCCATAAGTTGTACACCAAAACCTGAAAATTTGTTTTCAAAATAAGAAAGATTTTTTTCAAAATAAGACAGATTTTTTCAAAATAAGAAAACTATTTTTTTCAAAGGAAGAAAATTAGAGACTAATAATCCCTCACAAGTAGAGATGTAAAATTCCCTAACAAATCAATAAATCAAAACAACAATGTGTAAAATATATAATTTATCATGACTAAATAAGGTTTAATCCAGGAATCCAAGTGTTGCAGGCAGGCTTCGAGGTGGTTCCAAATGGTTGCTGCTTTCTGAAATTCAGATTTTTATAATCTCCTCTTGAGTGTGGGCTGTATTCAGTGACTCACTTCGAACTTCTGATATTAAGTTACTAAAAAGTCTACAGTTTTTGTCTTGCTGTTCTCTCTTTCTTTCAGACTAATCACTCTTAAAGAAGCTAGCTGTTATATCATGGCATTCCTCTGGGAAACAGCAGCCAGTGAGAAACAGACCTTCAGCACAATAGCCCATGAGGAAAAGACACCACATAAGTGAGCCTGGAAGAAAATCTTGCGGTTGTATCTTCAGATGAGACCACAGCCCGAAACAATGGTTCCACTCAATGGTTCGATCTCATGAGAGATCTTTAGACAAAGACACTTACCGAAGCAGTGCTGGGTTCCCGACCACAAAAAAAAAATGATAGTACAATAAATAACGAAAGTTCATTGTTTGTAGGTGCTCACTTTTGGAGTAACTTGTTATGATTTAACTTTAAAATAATCAATAATGGGGCACCTGGGTGGCTCAGTGGGTTAAAGCCTTTGCCTTCAGCTCGGGCCATGATCTCAGGGTCCTGGAATCGAGCCCCACATCGGGCTCTCTGCTCAGCAGGGAGCCTGCTTCCCCCTCTCTCTATATATTCTCTCTCTGCCTACTTGTGATCTCTCTCTCTCTCTGTCAAATAAATAAATAAAATCTTTAAAAATAAATAAATAAATAAAATAATAAAATAATCAATGAATCCACCAAGTTAAAAAAAATGGAGAACAATAACATTAACATTTTAATTGATGGTAGAAACACGTTTAACACTTCCACATCAATTCGTGATTTAAAAAAACTCATCAAAATTATAAGAGAGGACCACTGATAAAGAACATTTAAGACAACTCTACAGCTAACATCACGCTCAGGGGTGACTTATTGAAATGTTCCCCCCTCAGTTTGGGAACCAGACAAAGATGTTTGATACTTCACCGAAGTCAGAGTTAGTACAAGAAAACAAGAGAAAGAAATGAAAGATGGAAAGGTAAGAAAAAGAGAAATAAAACCATCTCTATTTGTGGAGGACAAGATTGTTTACGTAATCTTACTTCAATTCTAGAACCAGCAAGAGAAATTGAGAAAGGATGCAAAATAAGAAGTACATAATAAAAAATCAGGTGTGTTTCATATACTAACAACTAACATTTAAGAAAATTAAACCTGAAAACGATTACATTTACAATTCTGTGAACAATCTTAAAGGGCTCAGCATGAATAAGAAATGATGTACAAGGTATTAGCACTGAAAACTATAGAACATGGCTGAGAGAAATTAAAGAAGACATAAATTAATGGAGTAATAAACCATGTTTATGGATTGATAGATTCATTATTATAAGATGTCTATTGTCCCCAAATTCATCTATAGAGTCAGGGCTGTCACATTCAAACTACCACTATGCAGTTTATAGAAATTGACGAGCTGATTCTAAAATTTATATGGTAATGCAAAAGATCCAGAATAGCTAAGTCATTAAAATAAATTTGAAGGACTTACAAACTACCTGATTTCAAGAATTACTATAAGGTTACTGCAATTAAGACAGTGTGATTTGCACATGAAAATAGATATATAGATTAATGAAATAGAATTGAGATTCCAGAAACAGATACACTCATATATGGTCAATTAATTCTTGACAAAGGTGACAAGGCAATTCAATGGGGGAAAGGAAAGACCTTTCAATAAATGGTGTTGAAACAACTGGATAGCCATATAAGAAAAAAGAAAAAGAGAATACTGACCCTTATCTCACATAACACACAGATATTAACACAAAATACACCATAGATCTAAACGTAAAAGCTAACTTTACAAAACTTCTAATAGAAGAGAAATGAGAAATCCTTACTAACTTGGAGAATAAAATGATTTCCTAGGTAGGGCACAAAAAGCATGAATTAAAAAGAATACATTTGATTTTATCAAAATTAATAATTTCTGCTCTTTGAATGACACCATTGAAAAAGGGAAAAGTCAGGCAATGGAATGAGAGAAAATGTGTGTAGCCCATATATTGGACAAAAAAAATCTGCATCCAGAATATATAAATAATTCTTATAACTCAATAACAGAAGTTAAAAACAACCAATACTAAAATGGGAGAAAGACTTTACAAAGTAAAATATAGAACTGTGCATTGAGTATGAAAAAATACCGTTTGGAATCAGGACAATGCAAATTAAAACTACAACGAGATTTCTCTAAATATCTAGTAGAATGGCTAGAACTTTAAAAGACCCAAAATACCAAGTAATATACGAAGCACTCATATATTACCGGTAAGAATACAGAATGGCATAACTATTTTGGTGAACTGTTGGCAAGTGTTTGGAAAATTTAAATAGATATGTTCTATACAATCCCGTCATGCTTCTCTCAGATATTTGCCCAAGAGATATCAAAACATATCAATCCATACAAATATGTGCAGGCCATTGTTCATAGCAACATAGTCATAGTCAAAAACTGGAAATACACTACCTGTTTACTAACAAGGGAATGAATAAGCTGCGTGTACCTGTAGAGTAGATTATTACTTAAAAACAAATAAGAATGGACAACTGTTACGCACAATAATAGAGACCAATTCAAAATCATTATGTGGGTAAAGGAAGGCAGGCAGAAAAGACTACAGGCAGTATAATTCCATTTGTATAAAATTGTAGAAAATTCAAATGGATCTATTTTGACAAATAGCAGATCAGCGGTTGCCTTAGGATTGGGAAGGATGAAGTCCTGCAATTCCAAGGTAGAAAAGAGCATCTTTAGAGGTGATAGAAACATTCTGTATCTTGATTGTGACTATGTTTTCGTGGATATATATTTCTGATAAAAGTCTTCAAATCATACACTTTAAATGGATACACTATATAAACTTATGCAGGATATAAGTCATACTTCAATAAAATTGATTAAATAAAACTTTATTTTTATTTTTTTAAAGATTTTATGTACTTATTTGAGACAGAAAGAGAGAGAGAAGCACAAGCGGGGGTGGGGAGGGAGGAGGAGAAGCACGCTCCCCATTGGGCAGGGAGCCTGAGGCGGGGCTCGATCCCAGAACCCCGAGATCATGACCTGAACTGAAGACAGACATTTAACCAACTGAACCCCCCAGGCGCCCCTAAATAAAGCTTTCAAAACCAGAGTCCAAACCTCTGTCATAGAGAAAAACGAACGAAGTCACGTGAATGTAAAGACAGCACCAGAAGGAAATACGAAAGTATTGTATTATTGTTAATATGGAATATACTTCCCTCCAAAATAAACCAGGCACATACAGTGTGTGAGGTCCTGCGCTCTTCACTGTGGTGGAACAAGACTCAGACGGAAGGTCGGAAAGCACTTTCTGGAAACTCAACATCAGGGATTTCCATGACTCACCATCCTGTCCTTTTTCTTAAATCCTTATTCCAACGAGAGAAGTAGAAGCAAATGATGGAAATAAAAGAGACCTCTCTGTAACCGTTTAAGAGCTGCCTGCAAGTCCAGAGGAGAAATTATTTCCCCACTGAACAGAATAGGAATATCTAGAAACAGAGGAAAATCTTCCCCAGGAGACCGGATATTACATGCAGCTCTTGGAGGCGGTCAAGTACCGGCTAGCTTGAGAGACAGTAGCCAGACAAGAAAACCATAAAAGTCATCAGAGGGAGGGAAGGGAGACCAAAAGACTGGAGGGAAGTGGACGCCAACAGAGGTATATTCTAGAAAGGCAGCCACCCAGCTTCTGCGGGCATCCTCCGTGCCAGTGTCTCATTGGGTTATTTATTTGTCAAGTTCACTGCACCCCAGAAGTGCATTAACAATGCTATTTTCAATTTAAAGTGGGTGCATGGGCTCTGAATAGTGATTCTGATACGCTCAACTGGGACACTTGCCATTGGTAAAATGAGACTTCACACATACATTGTCCCGTGGCTAACTCCATTATAGACCGGATAATGCCCACTCATCAATTAGTCAGACTGATTCACTGAGGCAGAGAGCAGCCAAGCAGCGATGATATGGATCGGTTTCACAAAGGGCTTTCAAAGAGCATTAGGCCCACAGAAATCCTGTGGTCCACCAAACTCGGAATAATCCTATCAGACCTCCACGGCGCCCCCAGTACTCACAGCCCTCCGTGCACTCGGCCACCGCCGTTCTGTTCCTATTCACCTTTGCGATGCTTCCAAGTTTCCCCGGGCACCTCAACACGCACACCAGATGTCTTTGCTTCCTGCTTCACAGAAAAACGAAGGTCAGCAGTCCTGAATCTACTAAATAAACCTGCCCACTCTACCTCAAAATTCTTTTTTTTTTTTTTATGACAACTCTCTTCCCTTGCCAAGGTTAATTTGCCCGTTCCATTTTTTTTTCCCCTGACTTCCTGTAAGACCTTGTTCTGAATATAAACTATTTTACCTTTCATACGTTTGCCTTTCTGTTTAAAATGTTTCACTAACTCCCACCGCCTTTCCTTTAAAAATAAAAGCAAGAGTAAAACAATCTTTCCTCAAAATTGTGTTTTATTCAAGTGTATTAAAATATAGCAGATGAATAAGAAATTTGAGGTATTCCAAGGCCCACAGACCAGGAGATTACTGTCATTCAGAAGTTAGTGTAAGACTCACAGTTCCCCAAAGGAGGGGAACGCACTAGGCTGGGCAATGGGGGCCACACAGCAAAGCACCCCACCTGTGTGGGTCACATGTCAGGGGAGGGGGGAGGAACTGAGTGCAAGAGCCTTTTTTCCCATTCAAGGGAACAAAAATGAGGCAGAATCATCAGGTTTAAGATTAGGTCCTTTGAATGCTTCAGAGACCCCTGTGGCCTGGGGATCCTCAGTTGTTTCAGATCAGCCTTAAGGTAATTAGGGCAGGGGGGCGCCTGGGTGGCTCAGTGGGTTAAAGCTTCTGCCTTCGGCTCAGGTCATGATCCCAGGGTCCTGAGATCGAGCCCCGCATCGGGCTCTCTGCTCAGCGGGGAGCCTGCTTCCCCCTCTCTCTCTGCCTACTTGTGATCTCTCTCTGTCAAATAAATAGATAAAATCTTAAAAAAAAAAAAAAGGTAATTAGGGCAGGGCAGGTGTATAGGAACCTAGAGTGTGAGAGCTCAGGGAGGGATGTGGTTGGGTGTGGGCTCTGGGCTTGTTGGTTTGCAACTGAAAAGTGCATCCCAGGAGAAGGACTCCTCCAGATGGGGGGGGGGAGGGGGGTGGCCCTGAGGGAGGCAGGAGGCCACAGCCAGGTGATTCAGGATGTCCAGAACAAGACACACAGCCAAGATTATGCATGTGGGACAGATCCAGAAAATGAAGTTTACAGAAGCTCTCAAAACGGATAATGCGCTGAGCCATCCTGCCGAAATTCTTGTTTCCTTCAAAATAGCAATCCTTGCGGTTTCTACTTTAATATTTCCCCTTCTTGCTCAGTACTCAGCCCAACACATCTGATTCCGGACTTTATAAAGACTTTGAAACTGATGCGAGTAAGGTCCACCAGGAGTTTCTAAATGCACCCCTGAAGTTTGCACTGCTCTTCCATAAGGCCGTTGGCGGCATTCAGGCGCTCATCCTCTCCTGGTAGAATATTTCCATTGCCCTATAAGCGTCCACGCATCGCGATTCAACCCCAATCCCACACGAGCCCTAACAGCATTGTAAAGCACACAGCTCCTCAGGTCACTCCCCACTGCCTGATGCAGGGTAGACCGCTGCGTAGACCAGCCGCTCATAAGGTGACCTTGCATCCTTTCTCCCTCTGCTATCCCCCCTCTACTCCCCGCGACAGAACTTCCCACGCTTTAGCCACGTCACGTGATTCAACGCTCCTGCGCTCCGCCTCACCTTTACACACGTGGGTGGGTAGCTTTGCCTGGAAAACACTGTGTCCCTCCCTCCACCACTACCAACCTCAACCTCATTTATTAATTGGTAGCTTGACTGCCCGTGGGACAGGGTTCTTGGCCTGCCCCATTGTGGGCGGGGAGTTCCGTCCCACACCTCGGTCCTGGGATTAGTCCTGTGATCTGCCACCAACTTCAGCAGCACCGGGAAAGCACGCGGGGAATGAAGGTCCACCCAACTGACCTGAGAGCCCGTAAGAAGTAATAAAGTGCTGCTATTTTGAAGCCACTAAGATCTACTGCGGTTTGTTACACGCCATAACTAGCTGATGAATTTTACATAGAATGGCATCTTCCAAGAGCCATGTGTTAATCATCTTTATGTGCCCACTACCTAGCAGAAGGCAGTTACTCAAAAATTGTGTAATGGATCAAGGAATAAATGAAATAGAATATATTTACCAATACCCATTCCCCTCCTTTTATACGCTTTTAGCAATTTTTACCGTATGTATTGGATCCCTTCTTAAAGGCTGAGGGGCGACAGATATGCTACGGCAAAGTATGAATCATAATTTCATCATAAACACAGGTTGTCATTAAAAGAAGACTAAAGGAAGTATGGAATATTTTCATTGTTAGTTCTTAGAAGGCCCGGGTATGAAATGCTGTCGGAAACCTGTGGTTACGCAAAAGCTTGATTTGAAAACTATAATGACGTGACACATAATGAAATTATAAAATTCCAGGTAATGTTACCACTTGTGAACCGGCAAGCCATTTTAAACTAAGTTGTGAATTCACTTGAATTTGCATGAATGTAAGCTACAGACCCTATCCACCTTCCACTCAGATACCAGTTTATTTTATGGAAATTAGAAGGGGGGAATACTGAGGAGTTTTTCAGTAGTTCTCTTTGTAAATTAACTTGTAATGATTCTTAAGAAGTTGCCCTTCAACATAATCTCTCTTCTTCTTTAGTTATTCAAACATTAGCGTCTCTTATTTTAATAGAATTACAATAGCATTTCGAGCCCTTGTTGCCACATGCCAGAAGATTACTAATGACAGTTTTTAGGTTATCTAACCAGTCAAGCATTCAGTCATCCACAAATTTGGCTATGTTTATTATTAATGAAGGCTGCGCAAGCCCTAGTGTATTGTTATACATTTAATTTCTCAAATATTGTGATAATATAAACAACATACAAGAAAAATGTTTTTCATGAATACATATAAGATTAATTTTCTTTTGCCTGACATGCACTAATTCATACATATATTAATTCAACAAATATTTTGAAGGCCAAGTGTGTTCAGGCTTATGAGAGCAGAGAGAGAAAATGCATAGGAGAAGAGAGAGATTTAAATAATTACAACGCCATGAGTGTTATCACTGATGTGTACACAGTCCTGGGGAAATAGAGGGATGGGAGGCCTCCACCCATTTTCCTGGGGAAGTCTCCAAGACGGATGGTGTTTGAAATGAGTGTTAAAGTCTAAGTAGGATTCCAGGTGACAAGATCTGAAAGGGCGTCTGAGATTGAACAAAATGGCACGAATAAGGTCAAAGACATCAGGAAGCACTTGCTTTTTCCGAGAAGAGTTCTCTGAGTTTCCAGGACAGTCGTGTTCAGAGTGTAGTCTATGCACCAGGAGCACATGGCCAGAGAACTCATCCGAGGTGCAAATTCTCAGGCCCTATCCTAGTCCTGCTGAAACAGCCTCCAGTGGTAGAACAGAAGAAGCCATATTTAATAATTTTGGGGTAATTCTTATGCATGTGAAAGACTGACAATTCTAATCTAGGGGAGTGATTTTTTTTAAAGATTTTATTTATTTATTTGACAGAGAGAGAGACAGCAAGAGAGGGAACACAAGCAGGGAGAGTGGGAGAAGGAGAAACAGGCTTCCCACTGAGCAGGGAACCCGATGCGGGGCTCGATCCCAGGACCCCAGGATCATGACCAGAGCTGAAAGCAGATGCTTAAGGACTGAGCCACCCAGACGCCCCTAGGGAAGTGATTCTTAAAGTTCGGGTGTCTCAAAATCACCTATAAGGCTCATTAAAAACGTCCAGTTTGGGTCTCTATTCTAGAGTGCGTGATGCAGTAGATCTGAAGAGGGCTTCGGGAATGTATTTCTAACAAGTTCCTGATTATGCCAATGCTGCAGGTCCAGGGAACATACTTTTGAGAACTACTGACCCAGGGATGTGAAATAACTCAGAGTGAATTTTCTTTTCGTTCTTTCTTTTTCTTTTTTTTAAGACATTTATTTTGAGAGAGAGAGCATGAAAGTAGGGAGAGGGGCATATGGAGAGGGAGGGAGAGAATCTGAAGCAGATTTCCTGCTGAACATGGAGCCCGAAGTGGGGCTCAATCTTACCACCCTGAGATCATGACCCCAGTGGAAACCAAGAGTCAGACACCTAACCGGAATGAACCCCCCCAGGCACCCCTGAGAGTGGATTTTCGAATGTAGGTTGGGGCCAGTTTACGGAAGGACTACGTGGCAGGCAGAATTCTAAGGCAGCTCCCAAGATTACTGACTCCTGGCCTGCATGGACCTTCTTCCTGTTATTCAAACAAGTGCTGTTCCGAGTCCTGTTGATCTGAAGGGATTTTGTGGTTTTAATTAAGGAAAGTCCCAATCAGTTGAGTTTCAAATAAGGAGATTATCCAGGTAGGCCTGAACTAATCACTTGAGCACTTTAAGTACAGGTCTGAGTATCAGAAATGGAATAAGTTAGAAATTCAAAACGGGAGGACTTGACCCTACCACCAGAAGGCCCCTGTTTCAAAGGCGCAAGCCACCCATAGGAGCAGAGTGTGGCTCCAGGTTGATAGCCTAGAAATTGGAACCTCAATCTTAAGATGGCAAGGGATTGATTTTTTTACTAAAAAAAGAGAATATTTCTTTTTCTCTAGAGCTGCCAAGTGATAACTATCTGCCTGACACTTTGATGTCATCTTTGTAGTATTCTAAGTGGATGAGCCCGCCGTGACACGCCACACTTCTGATCTACACAAGTGGCGATGTTGTTTTAAGCTGTAACGTTTGTGGTAATTTGTTACACATTGATTGAAAATAAATTTAAGGGGTCCCTGGGTGGCTCAGTTGGTTAAACATCTGCCTTCAGCTCTGGTCAGGATCCCAGGGTCCTCGGATCGAGTCCCGCATTGAGCTCTCTGGTCCCGCATTGAGCTCTCTGCTCAGCAGAGAGTCTGCTTCTCCCTCTGCCCCTCCCCTGGCTTGTGCTCTCTCTCTCTCTCTCTCTCTCTCAAATAATTTTAATAAAATCTTTAAAAAAAAAAAAAAAGAAAAGCAATTTTAAAAAGAAATGTCGCCCTTAAAAAAAGTTTGTACTTCAAGTTCGATTCCTAAAAAATGGAGTCATTAAATCTTTTTAAGCAAATGCAAGTTTCTTTGTGTTCGCTTTTAAAGAGTTCAACTGGAACCAGGAGGGAAAAGGTTTAAAGAATTTAAGAGTGAAGCTGGGTGTTGAGTCATGAGGCCATAATAAGCCTCCATATCAACAAAATGACCTGAAATAGCTGAAGGAATAGCTGAAGGAATCTAGTAGCAGTGAGCATAGTAGAAATAGGCATTTTTGATGGACCATCTGTGGGAGATGAGGGGAGAAGATGTTCAGGAGTGCTTCTAGCTGAGTGAACCTCTTCAAGCCTAATGAGAACAGAAGCTCTAAATAAATTGCAAGAGAGCCGTTAAGCAATTTCAAAATAATAATGTATTCTTAAGTTTTAGACAGAGGATATTAGACAAGGGGAAGTCAAAGTAACTATTTACCCAAAGGAACAACTTAGGACAGAAACTAAAAATTCTTTTGTATGACCTATTACTAATTAAGTTGCATCTACTTTTACTTTCAATGACTACCAACATTTTCTTCAAAATATGCGTGATTCACATTTAATTCCATTAAAGATCAGTGTTTTCGGGGCACCTGGGTGGCTCAGTCATTAAGCGTCTGCCTTTGGCTCAGGTCATGATCCCAGAGGGCTGGGATCGAGCCCCGCATCGGGTTCCCTGCTCAGTGGGAAGCCTGCTTCTCCCTCTTCCACTCCCCCTGTTTGTGTTCCCTCTCTCGCTGTGTCTCTCTCTGTCAAATAAATAAATAAAATCTTAAAAAAATAAAAAGATCAGTGTTTTCTTCTCTAAAATGGTGATATGAAGACTCTTAGTACTCAGATGTCAAAAAACTGAAACACTTCCCAAATAAATATTTCTGCAAACGAGCCATAAGCCCCTGGGTTAAAGGACAATGAGAAAGTCATAACCAGTCATACGATTTTCAGCTCTTACCCTGATAAATGGCAGGTCAAGGAGGGTTGTGTTTAATAGTATATTCCTCAATGAAATGTCACTTTTTCCTCAATGTGTCCTCTGTGTGAACTAATTAAAATTATGTTTTGCTGCAATGTCAGCACACCAAATTGCTGACTTTCTTGTTGTCTTACCGCATGGTACAAAATGAATACCGTTGTGTGATAAACCTGAAATCTGAAAGGCTCTAACGTGGGATGTAACGTAAGCTCTTTGCAATCCACAGTCGAGCTGTCTCCCTCTGTCTTATATATTATTAACACTCACTCGTGTCACATGTGCATAGAAACTGCATACATTGAAAAAGCATAGCTACAGCTTCGTCGCCCAAATCCAGATAAATAATTCCTCTTTTACTAAACAGGCTCCAGTCTCTCAGTTCTACTCAGTGGAAACTGGGGGTGGGGGGGGGTGGGGGGTGGTATTCTACACTTGTACATTTCTAACTATTAGAAGACTTGGTAAATATCCATTAGTCCTTCAAATGATAAAAGCAGTATCTGAAAAGTGATTTCAATAGCTTCAAGAATACACTATCAAAAAATACAAACGCAACCTTCCTTGTCACCTCTCCCCTCTTGGGCATTTCCCATCAGACCACTGAAACCAATGGTCAGAATTTACTGGATATGCTTGCAGGGTTTTGTCCTTGCTTTAAAAAATGCATGGTTGATATGATT
Source organism: Potos flavus (assembly GCA_028534135.1). Taxonomy (NCBI): domain Eukaryota; kingdom Metazoa; phylum Chordata; class Mammalia; order Carnivora; family Procyonidae; genus Potos; species Potos flavus. Next base: position 73,195,484 of record CM052885.1, read on the forward strand.
TCAAGAGTGAATTTCTTGTGATGTATCTGTTTTGATCCCCGTCACATATGAGTATTATTCAACTAATGGATGATTTTTTTATACTAAGCTATACCGTGAAGATGAACATAATATTTAGGTGAATCTGCGTTATGATCTACAGTAGCTAATACTTGAATAATGTTGACAGAAAGACACGCGAGTCCATAAAATAAATAGAAGTTATTTGCCATTATGCAGATTATATTTTTATTTAATTGGAGGCCTTTATTCCAATTGCTATAAAATAGAAAGATTTGGTTTAATTAACCTTTATGCACGCGGGTAACCTCTACCGAGGAGCCAATCTTTCTGAAAAGCTGCCAGATTTCACTATATGCACTCTTGGAAATTTTCCTGAACTGAAAGTTACCATTTATTATTTTGACAACAGAAGTGACAATAAAAAGGCAATTAATAGATTTATCAATGTATTATTATGTGCGCTGTGAATAACTGAACAAAATTTGTTACATTGTAAGACATTATAAAATATGATGTAACTCCGATGTGGCAAAGGAAGGGATCTTCTTTTATACAGTATTATTTTATAAGGATCTCTTCAAAACAAAGTACGGAGTTGTTGAAACCTCTGACACACAATACACTAACAGTGTTATCAAGAAAGTACAATTTTAAAAATTATACACAATAATTGAAGTGCATGAAACCCACCCTTATTTGCTCTGAAATTGAAAGCCACTTTGACAGTGAATTTTATTGCTGAATCAGAATGATGTCAGAAAATAAAACTGTCACAAATATTTATTGCATTTCACTTATACTGCCATTATTCTTAGCCTGACCTCAGAGGTAATCCCTACGAAGTTTAGATCCTGGTAGTGTAATGTTTGTGAAAAGAGCTAGAACAAAAGGTTTTCTTATATCTGAGTGGACTGTGTCATTCCTTTGTTTGATAACCTCAGACATATCTTGATCTATCGGTTTTTAAGTGATACCAGCTGTAAATCATATATCAACAAGCTCATCTTTCTGCTTTTCCTTCAACCAAATTTTTCTACTCCCAGCACTAACGCCTAGAAGTTACCTAAAATCTTCTCTAAGTATGCAAATCTTTCAAATTTAGTTCATTTAGTGCCATGTATTTTGGTCAATGTGAGTGCCAACTGCACAAAGAAAACCAGTTTTCAATTCAACAATCCAATTAAGGCAATATTTACAGAATCTGTAATAGAAGGAAGATTTTTGTTGGAATGCTGCAAAGACAAGTAAGACAAGATTACTGCACTGGGGATTTAACTTATTCATGCTTTCATTCAAATGCTAATGTAGAGTTTACCATACTCAGATGTTTCTCCACCCCACAAAATCCATACAATAAATCCTTGTAGTTAGAGGACTTGTCAGTGTTTAGAAGTTATCATTTCTTGAATGTCTACAATATGAGCAGCACTTTGCAAATATTACCTCTCATTGTTAGGACAACTCCGGTAAGCAGATTAGGAAAAGGGTTCAAGGGAATAAATCACACAAGTTGTAGAACATAAAGCCTGGCTTAGAATCTTGTGACTGTGATGCCCACGACATATTAAGGGTGGCCACTCTTCCCAGCTAGAGCTGATGTGCATTTATTTCTCCACCCAGTTAAATCTGGGCTGAGCTTGTGACTGCTTTAATTGATAAAGTACATTGGAAGGGATGCCTTGCAGTCGTGCATCTCACTCTTAATTAGACTGTTTGGTCCTTGTGCTTCATCTTGGAATATTTGCTCTTGGAATTCTCCCTCTAGGAACCCAGGTACCAGATGTAGGCACTCTGGTCAGCAGCCATAGCTGAGCTCCTGGTTGATACCTCTCAACTTCCAGCCATGGAAGAGAGCCCTCTTGGGCATCCGGTCCTTGAAAAGTGCACATTGTAAGCAATTCCAGCAATTAAACCTATAGGACCATTAAAACCTAAGCCCTCAGTTCCATTAGAATCTAAAACCCTATAGGTCAGAGTCTTCAGCTGATTGGTACCCTTTGAATTGTGTTTTTCTTCATGGGAACTTCGATTTCTTTCTTTCAAGATCAGCTCTGTATTAATCTATAATTTTTATGGACATTTCTACATGCCTCTACGATGAGAGTCATCTATTTGGTTTTTTTGAGACTCAATCAGTGTGGTTCTAGAATATTTTCCAACTCTGTTTAGTAGTATGGGAAAAGAAATGGAATGTATTAATGGCTAATGAACCAACAAAGCAAACAAAAGGATGGTGGATTCCAGGTAGTAATGGTTGTTGAGATCAATAACAAAGGAGCCAATCCAGCTTTTATTTATTTATTTTTTAAAAGATTTTATTTATTTATTTGAAACAGAGAGAGAGATCACAAGTAGGCAGAGAGAGAGGGGGAAGCAGGCTCTGTGCTGAGCAGAGAGCCCGATGCAGGGCTCGACCCCAGGACCCTGAGATCATGACCTGAGCCAAAGGCAGAGGCTTTAACCCACTGAGCCACCCAGGCGCCCCTCAATCCAGCTTTTAAAAGGAAGCTCTTCTGGAAAAAATCAGGATGCTTAAGAGGAGAGCAAATACTGTGTCTGATGTGGATAAGAAGTGGAAGAGTTAAAGACTATATATTGTGATCTAAAAGAGAAATTTCCTATTCTGAAAATATTTTTTGTTTGTTTGTTTGTTTGCATGGTGATCAGATTGAAAATTCAGATGTACTTACATATATCTTGGTGAATGAGGTCATTGGTAATGAGGAATTCTATGAACTACATTTGGAAGTCATTAATAAGAGAGAGCAGGATAATTACAAAATATGAATTTAAAAGAAGAAAAGATTGGTAAGTAAAGAAAACAGAGCAATTGTCTGGGATTATTACTAAGAAGTACAGACTTTTCCAGCTCCTCTTCTTACCTCTCTGTTAAGTGAGGCAGAGTAGTGGAATATTCAGACTTGCATCTTTGTTTTGTTTTGTTGGGGGGGGCAGAGGTTGTTGTTGTTTTAGAAGAGGGGGTAGGGGCAGAGGGAGAGGGAGAGAGAAAATCTTAAGCAGACTCTAAGCCCAGTGCAGAGCCCCACATGGGGCTCTATCCTAGTGCCCTGAAATCATGACCTGAGAGAAATCAAGAGTCAGATGCTTAATGGAATGAGCCACCCAGGCACCCCATAGCCTTGCATCTTTGATTAAACTAATATACTTATTTTAAAAAGCACATATAGCCAGGTTTTATTAGATTTAAATTATAGTTGGGGACATAGTTGCATGTTTTATACAATACCATTACCTATGTTTTTTGTTGTGTTCTGTTTGTTTTACATAAAACACTTAGGAATAATTCTCTAAAGCAATAATTAACAGCATCCAGGTATTTGCAACAAAAACAATAGCAAAGGGGGGCAAGGCAAGTTTTATACTTCATTTTATAGTCTACCGCATGTGAAGAGAGTCTAGGATCTATAGGAATACAGGTAGTATAGTTAGAAAAATCTAAATTGGAATCGTGCTCCATGTCCACCAGCTGTGTGGATTTGAGCAAACATAAGTATCCCTTAGACTCTCAGTTTACACATCCATAAATTGGATATAATAATAGATATCTCAGACCATTAGATATTCTAACCATTAAATAAGATAATGCTTATCAGAGTGTCTGGTACATTGTAATTTGTCAGTATATATTAGTAGGTTTATAATTGTGCTTAATACAGAGCAGTTTCTTAGGAGGTGACGTCATCAAATTCTTGCCCATTTAATAGAAATGAGCTAAATGTGGTGGGCATAAGCACAAAGTGATGATCTACATTAAAGCAATGAGGAAAATACCAAAGTGAGAAGAGGAAGGGATATGTAAGATGAATTTCATTTTATTATAACATAAACTATGTACAATTCTGATAGTGTGCAAGAGGTCTCTATAATCTTCAAAGCTATCTAATACTAATGTAATCTTATTAAAATACTGATTACAAATACTATACGATATTCAACATATATTCGTTGTATTACTCATGTGCTGGGTACTTTCTTAGACTGCCTTTGATGCCTCCTACTCTTCAGTTCATTCCACTTCCAGGTCCCCTTGATCCTGCAGTAGCTCAGGACTATATTCTTTTCAGTGCTGCCCTGGCCCTTGCTTGTGTTCAGGCCAACTTCATCTCCATCGAAATGTATGTATTTGCCCCCCATCGACTTCCATAGCTTTCAATGTTCTGCCTGTTCATGCTTTGTTTTGAACATCTACTGTTCAGTGGCACGAGTGAGAGCATGTCACTCCCCAACACCAAAATCCACATGTGTTCCCCCAATGCCCACATCATATGGTGTCATTCCTTGTGCCATTTTTGGTCTTTCACGATCTGACCACGGCTACCTTTCCCAATTCACCCCCTAAAACTACAAAGGATATGAAATTTTTCAGGAGCCTGGGTCCTGGGTGATTAGTAAAGTGGTCTAGACTTGGTAGGGAAGTAAGTGAGATCAACAGCGGGTGGTAACTCAGGGGAAATGGAGGACCCAAGTGACTGACACGTCTGCCGTGAGACATCTGAAAAGATGGGAATTAGTGATCTGAGAGGCAGGTATTCAAATTTAAGATTTCCGTGGTTAAGCAGTTCTGGGTGTTTGTGGTTCAAGAATGTGACCATGGGCAAGAGCAACTCCTCTTGCAGTGAAATGACTTATTGCATGACTTTGAGAAATGAGGGTGGGCATGCAGCCTCTTTTCTCTTTATGATCTACCTGATTGTAGGGACCACACTCTGGTCAGCTACCTGAGCCATACATATTATACATAAAAGTTTTGCCCTGTCTGGGGAAGCTACCATTGTCCTGCACTATCTGTGACTGAGGGCATGGAGGCTGTCTTTTTCTGGGATTATTAGAAGCTCATTGTTCTTCATTTACCTAAGCCACGGTAGCCTCCAAAGTAGCCCTTATTAGTAATGATTTATACTCCATCACCTTCTGTCTTATCTTTTGACTAGACTCTCAATAAGTTCAGAACTAGAAGATTACTTATTAATTTGATTATGATGTGGCTTCTAGGCAAAAAGTTAATATGTGATTGACAGTCAAGTTGTATTCAATTTTAATAGTGATAGAAATATTTAATGTGCCCTGAGATATAACTTTATAGTCAACCCTTAGGTCAAATGATTCTAGACCTAGGATAAAATGCATTACATGGTATGGGGAAAATACCTTGTCAGTTCTGTTCTCCTTTATTAAAAAAAAAAAAAAAAAAGTAGCCGTACCCCAGCTGCTAAAATTGTCTAGTTTATAACATCTAGATTTATATAAAGTAAAAGTTTGCTGAAGAAAAACAAAACCTCAGAAAACTACTACATAAAGAAAGAGAGAGAGAAATTATTTTATTAGTTTTCATAATCTTGGTCCAAAACTCATTATCATGAATTGAAAATAATTGCCCATTAAATAGTTTCCCAAATAATGTGAAAGATTTCTTGACTCATTTAAAAAATGGTGGAGGGGCACTATTTATCTTGTTGCCTGAATCATTCCAACCCTTCCCTGAACACCTCACTTAATTCTCCACACAGTCTCATATTTTTCTCAGGAAAGAGGTAGAAGAATAGAAGTTTCTATCTTGAGAGAGACACTGGGGTAGATACTGGGAACAATGGAGAGGTACTTGATGGAAAAACTTTGATAAAACTATGGAGCAGAGCTGCATAGGAATAAAAATCTTAGCTAAGATTTATTGAGTCTGCAGGCATTCTTACTAGTCTTTTAACATATTTAAGCTTGGAAACCTTATGAGGTATGCATTCGTTTTTTTCTACATGCATTTTGTAGATGAGGAAGCTAAGGCACTTGAAGCTGAAATTATTTTCACTAGGTCACACAATTAGTAAATGGTAAAATTGGGTTTCCAATCTATAACGCTAACTCCAGGCCTGCCTTCTTGAGCACTATTGTATACTACTCCTTATGTTTGGGGATCTCTGTGTTCACACGTCCGCACATACCTGGGCATCAAAATAGAGCCACAGGAACGGTCACATATGGAAACCCTCCAGCTTTGCCCTCTACATTTTCACGCCCATTGATGAGCAGATTTCAAATCATCTTTCACAACAGTCTAGTATTTGGAGTCTCTCATTTTTTAAAAAAGCTTTCGTTTACTTATTTTGAGAGAGAGAGAGACAGAGCAAGTGGGGGGAAGGGCAGAGGCAGAGGGAGAGAGAATCTCAAGCAGGTTCCACGCTAAGTGTGGAGCCCGATGTGGGGTTCAATCCCATGACCCTGAGATCATGGCCTGAACTGAAAGCAAGAGTCAACCTTTTAACTGACTGAACCACTCAGGCACCTCTGACTTCTCTCATTTTTAAAGACTTCCAGAATTTTCAGGTATTTCATAGAATGCCCTTCCACTGGGATTTGTGTGATACTTTTCTCATGGGTAGAATGGGGTTATGAAATTTTAGGAGGAAAATCACAGAAGTTAAGTGCCATTTTCATCACATTTTATAAAGGGTACATAATACCAGTATGATATTGTTGTTAATATTAATCTTGATCACCTGGCTGAGGCCATATTTATCCAGGTCTCTTCACCATAAACTTATTTTTTCCTTCCACCCCCATTCCATACTTTACTTTTTGGAAGGAAGACACTGGGCAAAGATCACACTTAGAAGGTAGGGAGTTATCCTTCACTTCCTTAAGAGTGGAGAATTGAAACAAATTCTTCTATGTGGGAGATTTTTTCCTTCTCGTTCATTTATTTGTACATTTAGTCACTTGGTTTTCCCAGTATCGACTCATGGATATTTCATACTTTGAGCATAATCCAATGTTACTTAATTTTGTTGTTCAAGTTGTTTAGTCTATGATCCACAGAGGCTCTTTCAGTTGGCTCGCATGTCTCTTTGACATTGATCTATCATTTTGGATGTTGTTTGTTTGTTTTGTTGTTGTTTCTCTCACAGTAAGATGACCCTGAATCATCTTATCTGTTTCCTGCCTCAGTCCTATAATCAGCCAATTGGCCATTTTTCCAAGAAAACTTGGTTCTTTATATTGGAGAAATCAAGATCTGGGCACTAGATATATCATTGCTACTTTGGTATTGTTGGCTCTAGGTGACAGAGCAAGGAAATCTATGTGTGTATCCTAGCTCATGTTTATACACTGTAAATATTTCTATATGTAACCATCTGTATCAATATTAAGCTCAACATGAGTTCATACAGATCTCTCAGCTGACAGAGCAAGGAAATCTGTGTGTATACTAGCCCATGTATATACAACATAAATATTTCTATATATAACCATCTGTATCAATATTAAGCTAAGCATGAGTTCATATAGATCTTGCCAACATTGATCCTTTACTACATGGGTCATTCTAACCTTCTAGGTTCTTATCTTTAAACTTTCACCCAACAGTGAGAAAACTGGCTCCAACCTTCCATCGTCCATTTACATAATCGTTCAGTTTCAGTAAGCATTTATAAAGGTTTCAAAATTGTTAATGCACATATCTGGTGAGAAACAACTTTATCAGCTAGAATATAGATCTTATGTACAATTTTTTGTATTTATTCTTACAAACTATTCATTTCAATAAGAACTTAATACTAAGTATTTTTTTCCTTTATGCTTTTTACAGATGTTTCATACACTTTAAAAGTGTTAGATCGTCTTTATTGTCACATTCTGCATTTCATTCTGGCATCGTTTTATACTTAAATGACTTATTTTTTTTTGTATGCATTAAGATTCACTCTTTGTGCTTTAGAAGTGAATGGGTTAATCAAATGAATGCAAACTGTCATGTATCCACCATTACAGTATTATATACCCTTTAAAAAAAAGTAAAGAAAAGAAAAAACTCTATGTTCCCTATTTCTAAAATGGCTGGCAACCACTGAGCTTTCTACTGTCTCTGTGGTTTTATCTTTTCCAGAATGTCATATAATATGAGTCACCTATAACGTAACCCTTTCAAACTGGCTTCTTGTACTTAGCTATATTCATTTAATGTATATCCATATCTTTGCATGATTTCATAGCTCATCTTTTTTTTTTTTTTTTTTTTACTGAATATTATTCCATTTTCTGGATGTACCATGGTTTGTTTATCCTTTACCTATCGAAAGAGATCTGGTTGCTCCAAGTTTTTTTTGAGATTATGAATGAATTACTATACTAGTCCATTGGTATTGCTGTTTGGTCTTGGTTGGTGGTCTCCAAGTCATGGTGGCCATGACAACTCTCACTAAAAAATAACTTGACGAATGTTTATAGGTTGAATGAATGAATTAGTGAATGGAAATACTGAAGACTGATGGAAAAGAGATGCCACCATTGCATGAAGAGGCATTAAAGGTGGATTTGGGTCGCCACAATTTTTACCCACTGTATTAATTTAACCAGAGCTGGTCTTGACAGATTTCTTGCAGTGTCTTGTTTGGCCTCATCTCTGTGCTGACTTCTCAAAGGCAAATGCCTTCCTCTGTTCACACTTATTACTGGCTCTACAGCAGGTCTTACTCTTGCTTCTCTGGTTGGCCCTATTCCATTTCTACTATTTCACTCTCACAAACTTTAATCCATCAGGATATTATATACATGTCGTTTTTATAACACTAGTTTACAGTCTTGAGAGTTATCATTAATTACACTGTTGTCAGTTCTTGTACATATCTTGTTTCTCTTTAGCAGATATTTTAAAGGGACTGGTTCCAATTTGCATTTTCTGGGTGGTTCTTACTGTAGTAGTTTTCATGTTTAAATATGCAATAAATAAATTTTCAGTGGACTACCTATGTTTCTGCCAAGAGAGTAACTGCACAAAGAGTCCAGCTGCTCTGATTAAAAGTACTAATTGCTTTAATTAGCATTTTTGAAAAAAATAAAGTCATTTTATCCTTTTTTTTTTAATTGGAGCTAATCCTTAAATTAGTGAGTAAGACATGGTCAAGTCTCAGTTATAAACAGAAAGTATTTCTTTCAAGATCTCGAAAATATAATCAAGTCTAGTAGTTCATAAAGTCCTTTTCTTACCATTTAATTGTAAACTTATCCCATTTCCATACAACCTATAAGCCAAAAGAGTACTATTTAAATTCATACATTTGGTATCCTCCTATGTGCAGAAGACCTAAACCGCAAATACAAACAATTAGAAAAGGGATGATAAATTGTATAATTTGCAGAGCTCAACATGCACTAGAAGGTAGGAAAGTTCTTAATGGAGAGATGAAGCAAGGAGCAGCGTATCTGGCTGCCATCCCCTGATTTGGATTCTCACAGCTGGTCTGCTCACCTCCTAATGGAGGGAGGATTGCATGGATGCTAGGCACACCTCTATTCAGAAACATGTCAGCACTTAGTAACTGAGTGCTATTTGAAATGTATCCCTCATTCTACCTTATTGTTTGGAACACTAGGCAGGTTGCCTAGTTCTCTTTCGTGAAGTCCATTCCTTACTGCCCCATTGTGCCATTTATCTTGTATTGCTATTAAGTACCATCGATTGGAAGAAATAGGGAAAAGTACAATTATAACGGTCCTATTTCTCTTTGCTACTTATAAAGCAGGGGTCAGGAAGCTATAGCCTATGGGTCAAATGCAGCCCATCCCTTGTTTTTTTGTAAATAAAGTTTTATTAGCACACAGCCATGCTCTTTTGTTTGTGTATTGTCCATGGCTGCTTTTCCACTGAGATGTACAGTTGAGTAGTTATGGGAGAGATGATATGATGAACAGATATTTATTATCTGGTCTTCTAAAGAAAAAGTTTTCTTTCCTCTGTTGTAAAAATTTGATCAAAATAGGAGTTTTCCATAATAGTGATTTGAGAGTATCTTAACTCGTTAGCTTTAGTGCCAATCTAATACTAACAAAATGCTTTCCTAAATATCTGAATAAAGGCACTAAGTAATTGATATAAAATCAGATTTTATATTGTCATCAATCATGGCTCTTATAATCACCCTTTAAAACTGTTATTATGTTCCATCATTTTTGGTAAATGATGGTAAACACAATTTAAGAATGTTTTATAAATGATTCAAAAACCTTGCTTTCTCAGTTCTGGTTTTCCTAAAGAGAAGCGTTTTGCTTGAATTTGCAAGCAACGTGCCATTTGTTGTCAACTTTTTTTCTTTTTTTCTTTCTTTCTTTCTTTTTTTTTTTTTTTTTACATCTTATACAGCATGGGCTTGACAACACCACAGGCCAACGTTTCTTCTCATTGAAATAAAGTATTAAGTGTTAGTGTCCAGGACAAGGTGATATTTCAAAGGGCAGTCTATTTATAACATGTTCTTTTCTGGTTTCAAATTCTGCATTTTATACAAAACTACAACTGCTGACTTCAAGAATAAGTTTAAAACTAAGAAGTAGAAATCTAGAAATGAAGAACATTCTAAATATGCTGAATCTCAAAGCTTGCAACTGAAATCTTCGAAGAAAATAGTTCCCCAGCTTCTGTGAACTGAGGCTTCTGTAATTTCCAAAATACCTATAAGATTTCTTCCATCATTTCTCTTTTAAGTACATGTTAAAGGCTGAATTTCTCATTTTATCTTGTTTTTATTTTTTCATTCTTATCCCTGCTCATATTTGGCCCCAATGCTAGGGTCTATCCCTTAATAATACGATACTTCCCACCTCACTGCTATTTTGACCTCGCCTTTATGACTTATTCTCATCTCTTACTTCCTATTGTTTTGTACATTTTTAAAACTTGAATTTCGCCATCTAGAGCAATCCAGTATTTCTTTTTCCCATCCTTTCTTTGCTTTTCTTTCTTCTAATCATTTGAGGGGCATGTGTTATTTCTTTGGTTATTTTAGTTCTCATTGCCACTTTCCACCGTGCCTGAAAGATTCTCATTTTTTCTGCTACACCAAATCCCTGAATCCCTGATAGCACCTTTACAGGATGAATGGAATAGTACCAACTGTTGTTTTTCTGTATCTGGAACAAAACAAATTGCTGTTGGGGTCATTAGGGAAAGAATCCTTGTGCTGAACTGTGAGACATGGTCATTTCCTTTCATATGATTCTATTACCCATATGCCACATATGACAATTTCAATAATGCTTGTCCAAATAATAACTTCAGAGAAATTCAATCTCTTTCTTGATACAGTTGATTTATAAAATTAAACTAGAATTAGCTTAGTAAAAAAAATATATTGTCTTAAAAAGCACTGAAGCGAAGGTGAGAGCATATCTGAATCACAGGGATGACCATCTAGAGAATGGAACCCCCAATCTTCTAATCTGTCTCTCAGATGACTGGCTTCACAATCCACTAAAACTGCCTGGATTCTTCCACTCACAGGAAAGTTTGGTGCTTAACCTCTAGCTTCACCACCTGGAGGAGCTGAGCCTCGTCCTTGATCTCAGTGAGAAAAGTTTTGACTCTAAGTGGTCAGGCTTGGGTTCTGGGCCAGGGAATGTAATGGAGATACAGAAACCATGGTTACAAGATGGTCAGGGGCAACATTCTTTCATCAGAAAAAAAAATACTGCTCTTATAAGAAAATATGATAAACAAGAGAGCAATGATGTCCACTGCTGACAATGACTGCATAGTTTTTTTAATTACTACTTTTCACATCTCTTTTCTTCTCGAAATGATTATTTCTATAAGGATACAAAATAAATAAGTTTTAAAAAGGATGTGAAATAAATCTGATTATATCAGTTTTCCTAATGTCTCATACAGGTGCATAATATAAAATCAACATATTTTATATTGAATTAATGAATGAACAAGTATCTCTTACTTAAAGATTTATTTTGAGAAAAACAAATAGTGTAAAAAATGGCAGGAAAAAGAGCATTATATCATTTACTGTTGGTCATTGCATCGTCTTCTCTCCCTTGCTGCTCTGTGTAACTCAATCCATTACTGGATTGGATTATGGTAACGCTTTATCCATCCTGCTTAACGTGATCCGGAATCCAACGCCAGCAGAGCACTCAAAAAATAAAATACAATAATGATATATTTCCCATGCACTTTCACTATCTCTCAGCCAGAAAGAGGCTATAATTTATGTGCCATCTTGGACTAATAACTCTTTCCTTCAGGACATCTCAGATTTTGTCAGTGCTCTTGACCTTTCCCCTTCCACTCTGACAGCGCCAGAGACTTCAACTTGACTTCAGCTTGGCTGACAATTAAAGAGGTTCCCCTATTTTTTGTTAGGTTTCTTATCCCACCATCGACCTAGGGTGGCCCTGTCACAAGCCATGGATTTCTCTCCTTTCTCCCTCCTTTGCCAGCTTCCTACAAATGTGTCACTTAAATAGAAATATGGTAAGTGCCTGAGTACAACTACGTCTGGATTTTTACATAATTTAAGAATCGATGTTCTTTACTTCATGCGCTTCCCCTCAAACATTCAAGTGTCTAGAAACACCATCAGTTTGTAGTTTTTCAAAGTGCAAGAATAACTTCAAAACTAGCCACATTAAATGTAGTCACCTCTCTTCATCTCGTAAAGGTTGCTTTACTCTGATCCTCAAATTTTATTGCTTATTCAAATACTTAAATCAAAACAAACTTCCAAAGATCTCAGATAATGTAGCACTCACAGATAACAATGGAAATGCAGATCCCATTGCAATCAAATTAATATTTCTTGAATGCTTATTAATTATCATCAAGCTTAAAAGAAATGGAATTATAAACCAAGAGAAACAGTTTAAGCCCAAATTCTGATGTGACATTTAGGTGAGTCACTTCTGTCCTTTCCCTCTGCTATAAGTTGAGCTAGAACAGAATGTCCCAGAGACTGCTGTAGACAGCAGTCTGCAGTCTACAGACCCAGTCCTTGCCGTAGCAAGATTGTGTTAGTTTCCTGTGGGCATTGCAAACGTCCCTACCTTGAGCCTTGCCAGTACTACATCCCAGAGAATAGGCTCCAATCAAGGGCCCCTAGAAGGAAAAACTGAATGAAGAGAAATCCTAATGAAGGTCATAGGGAGGGCTTCGAAAGGGCTAGGCAGGGGACTGTGCAATAGGAGATCTGGCAAAGCTCTCCAGAGATCCCACTCTATACCACTCTACTTTGGGACACTTTCTCCTAAAGGATATTAATGGAAAGTTGTCACTACCTAGAGATTCATCAAAAACCAATACAAGGGACGCCTGGGTGGCTCAGTCGGTTAAGCGTCTGCCCTCGGCTCAGGTCATGATCCTGGGGTCCTGTGATCGAGTCCCACATCGGGCTCCTTGCTCAGCGGGCAGCCTGCTTCTCCCTCTCTCTCTGCCTGCCACTCTGCCTGCTTGTGATCTCTCTCTCTGTCAAATAAATAAATAAAATCTTAAAAAAAAAAACAACAAAAACAATACAAAAAGGATCCCAGTAGTTCAGAAAAGGGCTTGCTTTCCTACCCATCTCTTTATTTTTTTTTTTTAAAAGATTGATTTATTGGGGCACCTGGGTGGCTCAGTGGGTTAAAGCCTCTGCCTTCGACTCAGGTCATGATCTCAGGGTCCTGGGATCGAGCCCCGCATCGGGCTCTCTGCTCAGCGGGGAGCCTGCTTCCCCCTCTCTCTCTGCCTGCCTCTCTGCCTACTTGTGATCTCTCTCTCTCTCTCTCTGTCAAATAAATAAATAAAACCTTAAAAAAAAAAGATTGATTTATTTACTTTAGAGAGAGAAAGAGAGAATGAGAGAGAAAGTAGCACACATGAGCGGGAGGGACAGAAGGAGAGAAAGAATCCCAAGCAGACTCCACACTGAGTGTGGAGCCTGACGTGGGGCTGTATTTCAGGACACTGAGATCATGACCTGCGCCAAAACCAAAAGTCAGGTGCTTAACTGACTGAGCCCCCCAGGCACCCCATTTAGGCACTGTTTACCTCATCAAACAGTCCTTACCAGTAGAGGATACAAAAATCAAGCAGGGGGAAAAAGGAAGGAATACTAGCCCCACACCCTCTTTCAGCTCTCTTCCTCAGACTGTTAAGTCCAGCCTGCGTTGGGTGAGGGGAGTAGTTCTGAATGGGATATGACATCGAAGTTTTACACTAAAAAGACTAGTTTTAATTACTGAAAACTACTGAAGGTAAAGAACTCGACATGTGCTCTAGATATCACATGACAGGATAGATTCAATAAAGCACCAAATAATGAGAAACGAAAGTAATAAAATATCAAGCATATACTTCATCAACAAAGAGTAAGATGTGAAAAAAGATCTCAAAGAAAAGTTAGGAATTTAAACTCTAGTCTTGGCTCTAGTCCCAAAATCTTAAACAAGATACTTCCTTCTGTGGCCTATTGTTAATTTGGACAAAATAGTTCCTACGTTACCAAGCTGTGTAAAACTCTGAAGATGATACAATACATTGTCACGTGTATTACCACACTTAATAACGTTCTTAGTTTTCTCTTGCTGCCCAACAAATCACCACAAATTTAACAGTATAAAAATAATACCAATTATTGGCTCGCAGTTACGTGGGTTAGAATTTATGGGTGGGTTTAGATGGGTTCTCTGCTTAGGGTTTCACAAGGCCAAAATCAAGTTGTCAAGCTGGGCTGGTTTCCTACCTGGAGGCTTCAGGAAAGAATCCATGAACGAACTCATCTAGGTTGTTGGCCAAGCTCCATTCAGCTCCTTGAGGACTGAAGTTCTCATTTCCTTGCTGATTGATAGCTGAAGGTCATTCACAGCTCCTAGAGGCTACCCATGTTCCTTGTCATTCGATGTCCCTCCTCTTCAAAGCTACCCACTGTACTTTGAATTCCCTTATGCTTTGAATCTCTGACTTCTTTCATGAGCCAGTAAAAAGTGTTATTCTTTTAAAGAGCTCATCTGATTGGGCCAGGCCCACCTGAGTAAGCTCTGTATCATAAGATCAACTGATCAGAGACTTGCATTATATTTGCAAAATCCCTTCACAGAAATTTGTATTTGATTGGAAAGACGGGGCATGAGAATCTTGGGGGAAGGAATTTGGGGGGAGCAATTGTAAAAGTTTGCCCACCACAACAAATAGGCATTTAATTTTATTTTCCAAATTATCATACCATAAAATTTATCTTTAGTAAACTTTTAATGATGAAATAAATGATAAATGGAAATGGAAACAGAAAACTATTCTATTTACAAATGAAATAATTAATTCATTTAACTATGTTTAGTTTGCTTTTCACAAGCCCCTAATTATGCAATGACTCCAGATGAGATGGGTAAATATAGGTGTGTTGGAGAAAATGATCAGAGAATTCAGAAATTTAGGCATGATCACATTTTTTTTCTTCCCTGAAAAATACAAAAATTTGAAGTAGATTTCCATAATAATTTCTGCTTGCACTTAAATAAAATATCTCAAAATTTCCCAACCAAAAAAAGAAAAAATTCCCAACAAGGGGCGACCTATACAAGCATTAAATTTCAATAAATGATGTGGTCTTATGCAATTTATTCACAGGAAGACTTTTCCATGAACAAACCATCAAGGATCTCAAAACTGATAGTAACTACCTCCTCGATAGATTATACCCTAAAAGAAAGGCCTAAATAATTAAAGTTTTCTATTCACAGATATTATTCCAGGATCCATTCATGTGTTTGTGTGAAACATTTTAAAGCTTACAAAATTCTTTTACACATATTGTTTCTTCCTTTTGCTTTACATAAAATTAATCTGTACTCTGTAACTCCTCCAAACCTTTTTTTTTTAATATTTTATTTATTTATTTGACAGAGAGCGAGATCACAAGTAGGCAGAGAGAGAGGGGGAAGCAGGCTTCCTGCTGAGCAGAGAGCCCGATGCAGGGCTCGATCCCAGGACCCTGAGATCATGACCTGAGCTGAAGGCAGAGGCTTTAACCCACTGAGCCACCCAGGTGCCCCTCCTCCAAACCTTTTAAGTACAAACTATTCTTGATAAATTTTTTAATCACGACTGACAACTTTTCTTAAAAACACACAAAGTCATATTTTTCAGAAGCTCACATTTAATGACTTTCCAAATGGCTAAACTTTTGGTGCATCTGAATTAAATTTAAGCTGGAGAGTGTCTACTTCACAACCCTGGTGGGCCAATGATGCCAATTTGTTTTCGATGTAGTTGTTGTTTTGTTTTGTTTCTAAGGATTTTGAGGATGTTTCAGGTTCCTTTGTCCAGCCCTTACTTTAGGCAATTATTTTCTTGGCCTGAAGTTTCACTGCTCTCCTTTTCTTCTCCTGATCTTCTTTTTCTCTGGGATTGATTCTGTCACACATGCTTCAGTGACAGTGGACATCTCCAGGTAGTCAATGAGCATTTCTCCAAAGTTTGATGTCAACGAGGACAGTTTTTGTCCTTCTAATTTTCTACCATAGTCTTTAATTTCTGCTTAAATTTCCCGTACACGGAATCTCTGGTGTGTGGTGGGAAATTGGGTGCCCATGTTGAATGGGGAGGTACATGGGAAGTTTAGATAACAAGTTTACAGAACACAACGGAAGTCAGCCTTGGAGACGAACCAGCCACGAACCATGAACTTTCCTTATGGGACATGTACAAGCATGAATGTGTCCTTGAAAATCTTTGGATCAAATTTAATGAATTAAAGCGTAGGGTGGTAATTTATAAATAGCATGTCTTAGAAATTGTTAGCATCAACAATTAATAGTGATACAAAATAATTTACAAATGAGAAAGGGAGGATGGGAAGAGTAGAAGAGAAGAGACATAGTGTGGTGCTAAAAAGGTCTGTATATGCATTCAGGACAACCAAGACCCAGGCTTATCTTTCCCCTATCCCACATATGGGACGTTGGGCAAGTTTCACGACATTTTTGAGACTTAGTTTGTTACCTGGAAAATGAGGATGATGATACTTCAAATACCATAAGTCTGTATTTTTTTTAAAGATTTTATTTATTTATTTGAGAGAGAGAGAGAGAAAGTGAGCAGGAATGGCATGGGAGGGGCAAGGGGAGAGGGTGAAGTAGGCTCCTCACTAAGCAGGGATCCAGTGACTTTTATGACTTCATTCTCAGAATCTTCCTTTATGTACTAGCAAGTCAAAGATAATGTTTGTCACTTTATAAAATCTTTATCTCAATAAAAGTCAACAAAATAAAATATGTTTGTGTTCCCCCAAACTATCTTGACCGTATAAAACATGGAATCTTTCAGATTGTTAACAAATATGGAATCGACTTCTAAACTTTAAATTAGTAATCTGCTGGGTGCCTGGATGGCTTGGTCAGTTAAGCGACCAACTCTTGATCTCAGCTCAGGTCGTGATCTCAGGGTCATGAGATCGAGCTCTGAGACAGGCTCTGCACTGGGTATGGAGCATGCCTAAGATTCTCTTTCCTTCTCCCTCTGCCCCTCCCTCTCCTCCTCTTTTAAAAAAAATGCTTAACTTAGAAATATGCTATTTTTAGGACATTAAGCAAAATGATTGTACTGTAAGCATAAACAGAAAATCCTGCAAAGATTTACATAAAGGACCAAATGATGTTACATCTTGGTTTTTCTGCACTGTGCTATGACAAATAGTCCATTCTTTTCAGCCAGAGATAACTGTGGAAAATGTGGATTTTCATCAACCAAAATTGTTCTAAAAAATCTACTCCTAAACATTAAAAAAAATAGCTGATGAATGAGTGTTGGCGGGAGACAGAAAATTTTGTTTAATCCTTGCTTTTTCGCTAACAGATCCTTCACTTAAAAAGTGACATCGTATGGTCGATAAGCAAATATATTCCATAAACCTTCAAGTGTTGGGTAAGTTCTCTGTTCTTGGGATTCACTCACTTTATAAAACTCCAGCTCCCTTCTTCTATTGGTTTAAATTTTCCTGGTGAAAAATACCCAAAGAATATATAGTAAAATGTTGCTAAGACTGACACATGGACTCAAAAATCAAATAGGAGTGTCTACTTAAAACAAAAAAAGAAAAAAGAAAAGGAACACAATTACAAAAAGAATCCAGAAAGACTGGTATAACAGCATTAAGAATAATTATCTGTTTGAATTTGTAAAAGCTGTATAAATATTAAAAACCACTTGTGGTGACTGGTGAGCACATTTCCCTTGATAATCTATTAGGTCTTTCTTTACTGTATAAAATACCAGGCTGTGAATGGGATAGGAGGCAGATGGGAAATTCAGTGAATAAAGGGAATTGTAAATTTAAAAAGAAATGCCAGTGTGTTCAGTGGACTGATACATTCTAAAGTAGATTTTATTTCTGCTTTATTTCTACTTATTCATCATTCAATGAATAAGACAGATTCTTCATTTTTTTTTTTTTTTTTACTTAAAAACAGTTTTATGTAGTTCTATTTATTTATTTTAGGAACAAAATATCAGAGAGAATTAACCTTTCAAAACAAGAGTGATGTTTAAATTTTGAACAGTGTATTTTTTTCACCCTATTTTTTTCTTAAAATTAAAGCAAGTTAGGGGGCACTTGGGTGGCTCAGTGGATTAAGTGTCTGCCTTTGGCTCAGGTCCTGATCTTGGGATGCTGGGATCAAGCCCCAGGACGGGCTCTCTGCTCAGCAGGGAGTCTGCTTCTCGCTCTCCTTCTGTGATATCTCTTGTTCTTGCTCTCTCTCAAATAAATAAAAATAAAGTCTTTTTAAAAAATTAAAATAAGGTAGGTAATGGGGGATAAGGACTACCTTGGCCAGCC
Organism: Potos flavus; assembly: GCA_028534135.1. NCBI lineage: Eukaryota > Metazoa > Chordata > Mammalia > Carnivora > Procyonidae > Potos > Potos flavus. Next base: position 73,214,098 of record CM052885.1, read on the forward strand.
TATAACAAGGAGTAGCATGTGGTGGGAACGATAGCACATAAATTCCACAGGAACTACTGTAGATCTTTTGTAGAATTCGACTACAAACAATATAGATTGAGGTAGGTTAAATGATGATTCTCCCAAAGCTCCCCCATGCGGGTATTAGGGTGTCCATGGCCTAATCCTCAAAACCTGTGAATATGTACTTTAGTGGCAAATGACTTTAGAGATGTGATTAATCTTGAAATGAGGAGATTATCCTGCATTATCTGGGCGAGACCGATGTAATTACAAGGGTCTTTATAGGGGGAGGCAGGAGGATCAGGGTCAGTAGTTAGGAGATGGGATAATGGAGGAAGAGGTTGGAGGGATGAAAGCAAGGGGTCCAGAATCAAGGAATGCAGGCGATGTGTAACAACTGAAAAGATAAGGAAGTGGAGCCTTGGGATCACTGCCACCCAGCTGATACCTTGGTTTTAGACTTCTGACCTCTAGAACTATAAAAGATTAAATTCGTCTTCTGTTAAGTCACTAAGCTTGTGGGAATTTGCCACAGCAGCAGTAGAAAACTAATACACTAATAAAATATTCTATCATTTTTTTATTAGTAAATACTTCAGACATTATAGATGCTGGCTGAAAAAAAATTATTATTTTCAGGGGAATTTTTCTGGACTTGGGAAGAGATTTGTAACTCAAATAACAAAATTGAAATGATCATAAGCACATATAGTAATAGCCATCGTTTATCAAGCACATTCTGATGTCCCAGACATTCTGCTAATCTTTTAAATTACATTAACACTTATAATTGAATTCTCACACAACCCTGTGAGTTAAGTGTTAATATCTACTTTATACAGATAAGGAAATGAGGTCTAGAGAGGGAATTAAGCTAGTCAATAGGAGAGTTTTCAAATGCTGCTGCCGTATGTCTATTATCAGAGGGAAGAGGATAGGGAAGAAATAGCCTTTTAAAAACATGTTATATTCCACAATGAAACATAAAATACTTCAATTTTTGTTGACATTCGCTAGTTTACGAAAAAAAAGATGGGAGGGTAGTCTCCATTAATTGTAGAGTATCTTCAATGATGGCTTTAAATCTCTCACTGTAAAGTTCATTTCTTATGTAGTATTGACATTGGAAACCAATCTGTTAGATAAGTCTGATTTTTCTGCCATTATAAATCTGTCAACAAGGGCAATTCTATGGTATATTGATATTCCTTTATATTTATTTCACAACTGCCTTTAGGAACCCCGAGATATTAGTTTACACGCATATCTGCATTATATTGCAATGGCAGCAATTTTTAAAACAGCATTTCTAAATTCTGGCTTCTATAATATTCAATCTTTCGACAGCATTTTACCTCAAAGAATTCCTGATAATAGCAATATGGTACTAACTTCAGTGTACTTAGAAGGTCTCCCTATTGAAATAAAAGAAAAGCAGTTACTCAGCTTAACCTAACCATTTATATGTGTATTCATTCCGGAATGCTTAAAAGATACAGAGCTTATTTTAAGGAACTACAAATGAGATTTCACAACAATCGGATGTAACATTTTCCAACATCTAGTATTCTTCTTTTTTATAAAATGTCTGGATGGCTAACCAATATTTATCCAAACTAGACACCTTAATATGATGAATGCAGGTATTCAGAATAATGATTTTTCTGTATATCATATAGACATTGTAATGCCACTTTATTAATTTTCAATAAAAGATAGAACTTTTGAGCTGACTGGAGACTTTTTTGCAGCTTCTCCGAGAATTCTATACCAGGAAGAAGGCTGGAGACAGATGGCCAATTGTTTGTTCTTTAGATCATCTTTTTTTCCTAGACTCCATGTAGACAATCACTTTTCCTTAAACATGCAGTTTCCTCAGACAGAGTCAGTACATTTATAGGAACACAGATTTTTTTAAACATTATGATTCTAGCCATGGTTCATCTGATTGGGCATTTGCATTTCATAAATTTTCATCAAAAACACTTGCAAACTATTCTTTCCATGGGATACGTTTCCTAGTTGTTAGCCTCATCATTATTGTTATTTCTTCTTAATTTGGGGGAAACCCTTACTGCTATTTCATGATGACAGAATTTATTAACCTGAATGGGTTTCTATTTTTTGCTCCTTCTCTACCTGTTTTTCTTCTCTCTATTCTTTCCTTCACTCTATCCTCTGTGACTTTCTTCTCCTGGCTTGCGTTCTTTCCCTCCTTTTGGGAAGATTATAAAATTTCAGATTGTAAAAATCAGATTATAAAATTTGTCTTAGGTAATATTTGTCCAGATACCACAAGCCTTCTAATGTATTTTCACCTGAATTCCAGCAAAGATAGCAGTATGAGGATGGATATTTTATGTCTTATTATATATAATTTCTTCTCGAAATAGACCTGCCTGTCGTATGCTCCATGATTTCCACATAAGACATCCCTGTCAGTGTCAAATTAATGACTCTTAGAAAATGTCCTCTTATAATTTCATCAGATTAAATTTTTAAAATGAATCATTTAGATACAATGATAAGATGTTCGGGAGCATACACTCACCATGGTCTCAATGTAGTCTAGTGGAATCACACACCATCTTGCAACGAGGAAATAACAAGTCTGAAGATGACATCAGAACCATAGATAAGTATGGGAGGCAGAAGGAGATATGGAACATGGAAACTGAGGAGATGGTAGAGCCACTAAATGAGACCCAAAAATAAACCCTTGTTATTTTAAGCCACCAAAGTTGGATTTACTATTTCATGTAGCTGAAACTAAGCCGAAGTAAAAATGTGTCTATTGTTTAATGGTGCATATACCTTTAGAGCTTTTTCTGTGTCTCCGGCAATGTTTTTTGGGGCACAAAGATGACCTGCTATGGTATCCCAAAATAAGGTCCTTGCAATTATAGGTCTTAAATTATTTCCTCAGGGTCAAAAGACCAATGGAACTCGATTTTACTTCTCCTGCCTAATAAAGTTGAAAATGTACCTTGACTTACTCATTTCAGAGGTACAGATGACCTTTCTCGAGCATAGGTGCTCATCCATAGTTTTATTATTTGAGAATAAATTAGAAAGGAGTTATTGTAAATTGTCCACTACAGTAATTCCCTTATATATATTTCTGCTTGAGTTGTGAACCATTAAACAACCAACTGAAATGAGATGCTTAGCAGTGATGAGGAAATTTTGATCGGAGATTCTCTTTACATAATGAGAAATTCCCATGGCCTAGAGCATCTCGTTTTTAACGTTTCCTTGTCTTTGGACTATCGATGATTGTCCAAGAATAGTGTTATCTCAAGCAATCAAAAGTGCATATCTAACATTATCACATTAATTATTTTTGTCCCAGTAGAGAGAAAAATCACTACAAATTAAATGATTACTTTAGGACACAACTTAGTTTAAGAGATGTCAAAGTTTTTTTTTTTTTTAAGTGACTCTGGAAACAAGGAAATAAGTTATTTAATTAAATAAGAGAAACAACGAAATCAAAGAAATAAGTTAGTTCCTACTGAATGTAAAGAAGGATTCTAGCTGACAAAAAGGATAGATGAAAGAGTAATATTTAAAGTCAGTGATATTAACACACTTCAAAGCTTGGTGAATAATAAATTAAGAATATCCTTTAAATCAATACATAAAGCACATCCAAGTTAACAATATTTCTAAGGCAAACATTTATTAAAACTTTCATTTAGTTATAAAATATGAACAGGTTTATCAATGATATCTTCCAGCAATGAGCTAATGTAGAAAGCCCTGCACTCCCCCTCCCTCCTGAAATGAGCCTCTTTGACCCATAATGTGAATCATTCTGGCCTGTTCTGTGGTAGTTTTATATTAAGGTGTAAGAAAAGTCATTTTGAGCACCATTGTGTATGTCTGTAATGTGCGGGTAAAAACATTTTAACTTGGTAGCACTTTTTTGCTCAATCTAATACAAACCACCACATTATATACATATTAAAACTATAATTACAATACATAGATGGATACAATAATTTTAATGAGTTACTGAAAATTTACTCAATGCAGAATCCCATTATTGCATACAAAGTAAGATAGGCTGAATAAACTGCTCGTTGCCACTTTCAGCTTTCTCCCCATCTTCTCTAGTAATAGAACCACCAAAACGCCCCACAAAAAAGTTTACATTTTTCAGTGTTCCTGGCTGTGTAGTTGCAGAAAGATGATGAAACCCCACCACGAATTTGCTTCAGATGGCAAAACAAATGTTGCTATCTACACACACCACGAGTGTGAAAAGATGTATTACTCACATAGGGAGGCTTTCTGGGCAGAGGAGGAAGGCAGGTAACTCCAGAACAGATCCAAAATGGCTTGAGTGAAATGGTGGTAAAAGGATACTAGTTTGAGCTTTTTATGGCGGTTAAGCAGTGGGGCTGGAGTGAGGGTTCCCATGCATGGGCAGAGGCATTTGGTTTGAACCAAAGGAGGGAGCATTTAGGCTTTCTCATCAACTTGCTCTGAAAGGCAAGAGGAAGGAGTGAGGCTTAAAAATTGTGAGCAGTAAACATAAGAAAATGACGCCAGACTCTATTACAGTAGTTATGTGACTTAGTTCTGATCAATGGGCAATCTGCAAATAATGTTTTTGACTTCTAGGAAATACTTTTAAAAGCATACATGTCCTTAAAGGTCATCATCTCTTTTTAATTTCCTTCTGGATAAGATAAAGTGCAGCCTTCCTAGTTGGAATTAGAATCACTGTGGTAAATCATGAGGTCACCTTGCAAATAAAGGTCACTTATGAAAAGTACTTATGGAAGGGTAGTGGGTCTCAGCCCTCAATACCACTGAGTTGTTAACTTGTATAAGAAAGACAAGTACATTGTTATTTCATTTAAGTCACCGCTATTTTTATTTTTCCATCACAACCGAACCTAATCTAAACCTATTCTATTCTAGTCTAGTCTATTCTGAGAGTCAAAGAGATTACAATTTAATTTGTAATTACAATGTAATTTGGGCAATCTGAGGTGGGAAAACTTCATTAATAGACATAAGATGCCCATGTATCATACACTGTAATATATTTCCCAGAAAGTAGTATAGTAAGAATGCAAAATAAGGATTATTGGTAACTAAAGGAATGAAGCAGCTTCAAGTACAGGCCATGCAAGTTAAGTTGGTATTAGAACACATCAAGAAAGAACGGCGGAAATGATTGAGAAGGATATTCTGGGGACAAAGAACACCAGTATCCTTAGAAGAGAGTAGGGAGTAGGGTTTGGTGGGAATGCAGGTTATACATATAGGTGACACAGGAGAGAAGATTGGGAAAGTAGGTTGGGAATATATCATAAAAGTCATAATTATTAAGATTAAATTTAATGGTTTCATTTGTTTTTCAACAGAATCCATGAATGACTTAGTAGTAGAGTGACCCCTCCTTTTTTTTTAAGACTTCATTTATTCATTTGAGACGGATACAGAAAGAGATAGCATGAGCAGGGGCAGAGGCAGAGGCAGAGGCAGAAGGAGAAGCAGGCTCCCTGCTGAGCCAGGAGCCCAATATCGGGCTTGATCCCAGGTCCCTGGGATCATGACCTGAGCCAGAGGCAGATGCTTAACCATCTGAGCTACCCAGCTGCCCCAGTAGTAGGGTGATCTTGGTTATGTAGGGCCATTTACCTAGCTGTGAGAGTAGAGTTTGATTGGTCTTTGTAATCTTATTGCCAGCAGGACAGAAGGAGAGGAAAGAGCTAGAACCTGAGAATAAAAACTGCTCAGAGAAACAACAGGTTCATGGAAACTTTCCAGTAGCATATGCTGAGAATCACTTTTTTGGGAGGTGGGAGAAAACAAAATAGAGTTGTTCCAATTAATTTCAGGCTAAGTGTTGAGTAGTGCATCTTAATATTACTAAATTGCACAGAATAGGCCTGAGCCACGAGTGGAATCATATCTATCCATGTGGTCTGCATCTGGAAGGTTTCTCATGAGTAATTGGAACCAGGCATTTCTTTCAGTACCAGCTCATCAAGGATGATTAAAGAAAGACAGAGAATCCCAGTCCCATGAAGGAACTAGCTATCAAGTCAAAATTAAGTCAAGAAAAAAGATCTAGGCAGAAGCTCATAACTTAAACTAAAGGACATGGAGTGGGACCAGAAGAATAGGAACCAGTGAAACAAAATTTACTCCAACATAATTTCAGACGAGGGAACAATATTAATAAATACTTCTGAAAGCTGGATACACAAGAAGAGGGAAACAATGTTGGAGCTCTCACATACCTGGGTAGGGAAGTATACCGAGGAAGGGATGAGACTCAAGCCGATAGTGTAGAAATACAATGGGGAGCACTACTGTATGAAAGTACATATGAAATAACTAGCAAGATTAACTCGGTGATCAGATTATTTTCATATTTTCTGGATTCCATTATTTACAATGGAATCTCCCTTTGCCCAATACCTTTTCTCCTCTTTGGCATGGTTATTCTTGATTAGACATTTTCTGGTCTAGTCTATCAATTTGCTTAATTAGCTATTGAGCTCCCAATCTATCCACCAGATTTACAAATGCCTTGGAGGCAGAGGTTGTTTGACTCCAATTTGCATTCCCTAAGCAACTAAAATTTGTGTATAATAGTCATTCTAATATTTGTGGGAGTTAAATTAATTAACAAGTGCTTAACTGGGTCAAATGGTGCAGAAGGTGATGGGAATAAAAACTTGGAAAACAGTAATTCAACTTTTTGAGTACTGTCCACGGTGCTTAAAAAACATTAAACAAGATTTCATTTCTGTCCACTGGGAGTTTATTGAAAGATAAATAGCCAAATGGGACATTATAATATGATTAGTATTCATATAAAGGCATCATGGGATGATAGAGGGGAGCATAAGAATTTTACGTGGGTTAACCCATTGAGTTTGGTGCTATAGAGGTCACTGTGTTAGTTTCCAGTTGCTACTGTAACAAATTATTACAAAGTCTGGCTTAAAGCAACACAAGCTTATTATCTTATAGTTGTATAGGTCAGAAACGTGACACCCATCCCACTAGGTTAAACACAAAGTGTTGGCAGGACAGCCTTTCTTTCTAGAGGCTCTAGAGAAGAATTTGCTTTTTTGTCTTTTCTAATTTCTAGAAGCCACCTGCATTCTTTGGCTAGGGATCCCCTCACTCTGTTTTCAAAGCCAACAACACTGCATCTCTGTGACTCTTTTCCTCATCATGTTTCTCTTTTTCTGACCCCTGTTGTGAAAAATTCTCCATACTTATGGACTATTGGGATTAGATTGGGTCCACCAAGAAAATCCAGGATAATGTACCTATCTCAAGATCCATAATTTTAATCCCATCTGAAAAGTCCCCCTCCCTATATAGGTAACATATTAACAGGTCCTGAGGGCTAGGACATAACAATCATTAAGGCCATTAATCTGCCTACTTGAGTCACTGATACCTTCTAGAATATCAGTTTTAGGTTAGTGTATAAAAAGAGGTTGGGGGGGCACCTGGGTGGCTCAGTGGGTTAAAGCCCCTGCCTTCGGCTCAGGTCATGATCTCAGGGTCCTGGGATCGAGCCCCGCATTGGGCTCTCTGCTCAGTGGGGAGCCTGCTTCCCTCCCTCTCTCTGCCTGCCTCCCTGCCTACTTGTGATCCCTCTGTCAAATAAGTAAAAAAATCTTAAAAAAAAATAAAATAAAATAAAATAAATAAAAAGAGGTTGGGAGAAACAAAAGCAGTGAGTACTACCTTATGTAAATCATAGATAGAATAGCGTACTTCAAGGGCTCCTTGGTGGCTCAGTGGGTTAAAGCCTCTGCCTTGGGCTCAGGTCATGATCTCAGGGTCGTGGGATCGAGCCCCGCATCGGGCTCTCTGCTCAGCTCTCTGCTTCCCCCTCTCTCTTTGCCTGCCTCTCTGCCTACTAGTGATCTCTTTCTCTCTGTCAAATAAATAAATAAAATCTTAAAAAAAAAAGAATAGTGTACTTCAGTGTCACTGTTTTCATTTTACTAACGAATATTTTCATATACCAAATGGCAAGAAGTCATGATATTTAGTATGGATGTCAGGTCTAAAATATAATTCCATTGGATGTTGTATTATCATTTTACATATACCTCAGGATGAGTAAAGTCTTGGATTTTTGTTTTGTTTGTTCTGTTTTAACAATATATAGTGCCTTTTGAGGATTTGAATATCCATCCTCCCCACTCATGCTCTCTCTCTCTTTCTCAAATAAATAAATAAACAAAATCTTTAAAAAAATAAAATTTAAGAAATAAAATAAAGTAATTTTACCAGAAACCTAAAGTTAAATGTGATATTATTTATATAAAATTTGAGTTAGTATCTTATAAAGGAAGAAACAATTTTCTTAACCTGGAATATCGATGCCATTTTCTAATAATGGTTTCTTACCACTTCTAATTGGGTTATTTTAATATGAACATCTCCTGAAATCATGGTTAGTTTTTCTTACTAGTATTTCTATTGAGGATTTTTCATGATTTATTTTAGCTTATTGCATAAATTACTAAATAGTGCACAGTAATTCAAAAACACCATATTTATATGAAAATTACTTTTCTAGAAAAAGAAAACATTTTTACTCTAGTCTAAGAAAATTATTTTTAAAATTATTTTTAATGGCTTGAAACATTTAAATATATTTTCACTGTAATTCACTATCAAGTGAATGAAACGTGTAGGTATGGTTGATTACAAACCATTTTACTTACTTTGGCTCCTCACATTTGAATTATGATTAGATTTACTTTTCAATGTCACTTTATAATTTTAAATTAGTGGTTTCTGTCATTTTATATTATTTAAAACTTATCACAAAAATTAAAAGAGGGGCTCCTGCCTGGATGGCTCAGTCGGTTAAAGCATCTGCCTTCCTCTTGGGTCATGATCTTGAGGTCCGGGGATCAAGCCCTGCATCAGGCTCTCCTTTCAGTGGCTAGTCTGCTTCTCCCACTCTCTCTCCCTCTGTGCTCTTTCTTGATTTTGCTCTCTCTTAAATACACAAATAAAATCTTTAAAAAAATTAAAAGAAATAATATTTGTCTAAGTAGGCTTGCACCATGAGCAGTTAAGTGCTTTCAGATGATCGGTGATACAAACCATAGTGCCTGTAGACGACAGTAAAGTCTTATTATTTTGAATGTTATAACTTCAGTCTTTGAAGGCATCTAAATCTAACCATCTAATTTTTCAAGTAAGAACACTTAAGATCCTAAACATAAGTGAGTTATTAGTTTTAGACTGCAATCTCATGCAACACCTACTTTTATTAAAAAAGAACAAAGAAAGAAAGAACGAGAAAGAAAGAAAGAAAGAAAGAAAGAAAGAAAGAAAGAAAGAAGGAAGGAAGAAAGAAAGAAGAAAGGAAAGAAGGAAGGAAGAAAAAGAAAGAGAAAAAGAAAGTGAGGAAGGAAGAAAGAAAGAGAAAAAAGAAAGAAAACAGAGAGAGACACAAATCATAAGAGACTCTTAATTGTGGGAAACAAACTGAAGGTTGCTGGAGAGGCGGTAGGCGGGGGGATGGGGTAACTGGGTGATGGGCAGTAAGGAGGGCACTCGATGTGATGAGCACTGGGTGTTATATGCAACTGAAGAATCACTAAATTCTACCCCTGGAACTAACAAACGGTACATGTTAACTACAGTGAATTTAAATAAAAAACTTAAAAAAGGGGCGCCTGGGTGGCTCAGTGGGTTAAAGCCTCTGCCTTGGGTTCAGGTCATGATCTCAGGGTCCTGGGATCGAGCCCCGCATCAGACTCTCTGCTCAGCAGGGAGCCTGCTTCCCCCTCTCTCTCTGCCTGCCTCTCTGCCTACTTGTGATCTCTCTCTCTGTCAAAGAAATAAAATCTTTAAAAAACAAAACAAAACTTAAAAAAATATATTTTAGGTTTGGTATAAGACATCACTGAATTAAGTTAATATCTTCAATCTTAAAGGCATTACATTGCTTTAATAAGTAAACAGAAGTATAAGTAAACAGACTATGAGAGAATCTATATGCATATTTGAAAATATTCTTTGGCATTAAGATTAATGAGAAAAAATACCACTGCCGTCTCAAGGATAACTTTTTTATTGACTAATGGATAAAGAAGATATACAAACTTAAATGACAACACCACAAATTAAATTTTGTTAACTCTAAGGAATAATTTTGAACTCTGAAATTTTGTGACATTTTGATAAGATACAGTGGAACCAAACTTTTGCATTTGTAAAGTTTGATGATTATGGTAATAGGTAATGTGGCCCTGCCATACATGAGTGTTACTAGAATTCTCGCTAGAAGATTCTTCTGTCTTTATAATAATTTTGATATTACTCTTTCTTAAAAACTTGCCGGTGAAATACAATTTCTTTTTTTTTTCTTTACTTAAAAATGCTAACATATGTAAATGTTTACTCTAAGATATCAGTTCCTGTCTGGGTGTCAACTGTGTATCATCCCTCAGTATAAATGGTTATATTCCAAACATAACCTAGAATGTTAAATACAACCAAGAAAATCCACTTAGATATAGTACAAAAAAATGAATGAATGTAAGTACTCTTTTAGGTAAGGCCATATACTAGATCCCAAAACTTTTTAGAAAAAAATAATACTGGGTATATACAAATATGCACACATGCCACGAAGAGATTTGTTATTTATACAGAATGTGTTTTATGCTCACTACAACATATTTCTATATATTTCAAAATTGAAATGTAATTTCTGAGTGTGTTGGCTCAGGGAACAAAAAACAAGATTAGCGAACAATCTACTCCCTAGATTTTATTTATTTATTTAATTTACACAGAGAGAGACAGTGAGAGAGGAAACATAAGCAGGGAGAGTGGGAGAGGGAGAAGCATGCTTCCCACCAAGCAGGGAGCCCCATGTGGGACTAGATCCCAGGACCCAGGGATCATGACCTGAGCCAAAGGCAGACGCTTAACGACTGAGCCACCCAGGCGCCCCTAATCCCTGGATTTTAGCTTTCAAAATTGATTCCGAAACTTAGCTATGTAGAGAAAGCAGACAAAAGACACGTAGGTCAAAATCATCCACAATTCTTCCATTTCAGCAATAAGATTAAGTTGACTGGGCTGGGAGAGGAAGTAGCAGAGAGAAAAAGGTGTTGTGGGGTTTCAGAGAAGGAACCTTATTCATTTTTTATTTTTTTTGTTGTTTAAATTCAATTAGCTAACTTATAAAATATCATTAGTTTCAGATGCAGTGTTCAATAAATTATCAGTTGCATATAATACCCAGTGCTCATCACATCACATCATGTGCCCTCCTCAATGCCTATCCTCCAATTTCCACATCCCCCCACCTCCCCTCCAGCACCCTCAGTTTGTTTCCTGTATTTAAGAGTTTCTCATATTTTTTCTCCCTCTGATGACTTCCCATTCAGTTTTCCTTCCCTTCCCCTATGGTTCTCTGCCCAGTTTCTTACATTCCACATGTGATTGAAACCATATAAAAAAATTTTTAAAGGGGGGGTGGCAGTTCACAGTTATAACAGCAATGAAAACTACATATTAAAAAAACAAACAAAAATAAAACCAAAAAGAACCTTATACACCATCACCTCCCTGGAGTTGAGACCATAAATATTTGTCGATGAATAAATAAATCATATCTTAACATGGCATACAGATTTTGTGCTGCGTTTCAGTTCAGAGTTTCACTACTTATTGTCTAGACATCCTCAGTTCGGTCCTAAGTAAAATGCAAATAATGCCCTTCTCAACAACAACAGCATGAATATAAAGAATTTCACACAGTATTGGACAAATAGAGATGCTAAAAAAATAACACGTTTGGGGGCGCTTGGGTAGCTCAGTTGTTAAGCGGCTGCCTTGTGCTGAGGTCATGATCCCAGGATACTGCGATCGAGCCCCGTGTCAGGCTCCCTGCTCAGCAGGGAAGCCTGCTTCTCTCTCTCCCATTCCCTCTGCATGTGTTCCCTCTCTCACTGTCTCTCTCTATCAAATAAATAAGATCTTAAAAAAAAAAAAGTTTAATTACCGTTGGAAATTGATAAGAAATTTTCATAACAGCAACCTTGAGTGCTTGTTGAACCAAATTACTTGAGCAGAATTCCTGGTTAGAAAATCTACCAATATTTGAGCATCTGAAGCTTTTTTTTGCCCCCCTCAGTGTTGCATTGGAGAAACTGTTCTCATCAGATATTAGAAACAGATAAACCAACAGAGTGCAGAATATGTATACGTATAAACATGGCTTCAGAAACAGCATTCAGTTATTTAGTTTGAGACCTGGGCAAAATCAGTCTCTATTCATTAGTTTTTCCTAACCAGTGACATGCTCACCGATAAGCGACTACCATCACTTCAACTCTCAGACTCACCGGCTGCCCCTTATTGACGCAAACACGTAAGCCCGCGGAGGCGTGCTCAGTTGCAGACCCGTGGGATTCAGCCTTTTCTGGATTGTGCTGAATAGCCTGAAGTGAAAAACAAACAAGAGGCCTGGAGCAAAATTTCTTGATTAGCAGTACACAGTCTTTTAAAGTGATCACATGAACTTTCATCTGAAACATCGCTCGGAGCCGCTAAAGATGGAATCTGTTGCTAAGAGAACTGCCAAACAGCTCTGGTAAATTCCATGTGTGATAGATAATAACCTTTGTATCATTTAATATTGGATTTCCTGTTACTGATGGCAGCAAATAATCCTTACCTTCCTTTGGTGAACAGTTCCTTCATCCCAAAGCCCAAAACCATGTGTGAAGACATTTTAGCAAAGGATTTCCGGTAAAGCCTAAGGACCGCATAGATCTGACCTAATCAGAGATTGCCTTGGGCAATCTTCTGTGTGCTTGCTGCTTTCCGCGTTATCTCCTGGGGTTGTTGTTATCTAACGTTTGTAAATATTTCAAAAGTCCGAGGTGTGTGTAATCAATTGTCAATGCTGTGGAGCTAGGTAGGGATCACATCGACAGTGTTGGAGAGGACGCATCGTCATTAAAATTACGATCAATCCATTTTCATTTCTCCTAACATTTTTTCTTATATTGTGCCATGTTTTGATCCAATGTTTCAACATTATAAAATGGCAACTTTGATCTCAGGGGAAAATTTTTTAAAGATTCAAAAAAAAAAAAAAAATTGGGAAGAACCGATTCACTTTCTTTAATTTGGTACCATCATGGTTTATCAAAATTTCCAAGAGATCACATTGCCTTAAGTGTCGTGCTAGAGTATATCGATTTATTGGCTCTGTCTGACCATTCTCACCTTTTGACACCAAATGGCCTAAATTGGGAAAGCACCAACTGTAGTTTGCAATCCATCTTGGAGAAGGAATAATTTTTGAAGTGTGAGAAAATATTCATTTGAATAATTAAAAAAAAACCTCCCATTCTTATGTAGTGGACCTATTCAGTTATCTAACAGGGATACCCAGTTAGTATCCTGGATACCCAGTTAGATCCCTATTTATATAATACTGTGCTGAGAATGTCTGTGTGATTTTTGACCAGGTCCCTGAATAGTACTTCATTGTGAGTTTATACCATTAAGAACACTTTCTTTCCTACAAATAGCTTCTATTTTATCTGAGAACTATTTCATTGGTTAATATGGTTACTTCTGCTTTTTCAAGGACTCTCTACACACGCAAGACAGCATTTCTGAGCCAATTGTAGAATATGATGATGTTGAAAGAAATCAAAGATCTAAACAAATGGAAAAATATTCCATGTTCATGTATATGCAGATTCAATATTGTTAAGTTAATGTCAGTTCTTCCCAAGTTGATGTATAGATTCAACAGAATCCCAATCAAAATCTCAGCAAGTTACTGTGTGCAAATCAAAAACTGATTCTAGAGTTTATAGGGAAAAGCAAAAGACTCAGAATTATAATACGATGATGACAGAAATAAGGAGGATTTGTGGGTAACATCCTTAAGCTTTGGGAATCCTGCAAACTCTTTGTAGAACATGGTTCAGGCTAGGAGGTTCAGCTGTAGTGGGCAGTTGTGGGCCTGAGAACCTGGTCGTGATTCTATTTCATGGGCTTAGGGCAATAACTTACCCAAGCTGCTAGATCTGTCTCTACCTCTACCTTAATCTCTCTACAGCTGACCCTTGAACAGTATGGGAGTTGGGCGAGCTGAACCCCTGCACAGTCAAAATTCCGTGTCTAACTTTTGACTCCCCCCAAAATTTAACTACTGTTGATTGGAAGCCTTACCAATAACATCAACAGTTGATTAACGCATATTTCGTACGTGTTTATGTATGAGACACAGTATTCTTACAAGAAAGCAAGCTTTATGAAAAAGGAAGCGTTATCAAAAAAGCTTGATTAAAAACATCATAAAGGAAGGGAAAATATGTTCGCAGTACGGTACTGTGTTTATTGAAAATATCTCCATATAAGTGGACCCGCACGCAGTTCAAACCCGTGTTGTTCAAGGGCCAACTGTCTATCTGTACTGACATCTGTGTCTATATGTCTGTCTGTCTCTATCTATGTATCTCTAAGATTCAGAAATCACCTGTGGGCTGTGGGTTGGGAAAACTCTAGCTGGAGGAGGAAAACATGCACATAGGTCTGTGGGAAATATCAGGAAATATGAAAACTGCTGGAAAGAACTGAATGTGAAATATTAGGAAAAGAGGAAACTCGGAATTGCATCTAGCACTGTAATCGGTCTCATGCTGCTTTCCTAAGAGTCCAATGCCATGGGAGATAATTACTTTTCCCCATTGGTGAAATTAGAAAATCCAGCAGAAACTATTTTATTTTAAGCATTCTTTCAAAACACAAAGAAACAAGCACTAGAAATTACGGGGAGTTTGGAAGTGTATTTTTCTGTGACTTTGAAATGAACAGTCAAAACCCAGGCATGCCTAGCCTGCAACAAAACACTTTCCTATCTGAGTGAATTGGTGGTATCTGCTGGGTCCTTCTAGAGTAGTGCCCATTAGAGCAGTTAGCATTAATTAGCACATTTATCGTTAAGGTTGGATGAGATCCTGTGAATGGGGTGGACAGAAAGGAAAATCCCCTTATCTCCACTAGTGCTGATCCCTCCAGAAAAGAAGATGGAAATACATTGTCAGGAATCTGCAAGGCAAGCTCACTGCCCTACCCTAAGGGCAGCGGTTACCTCCAGTCTGCCTCCGGTGGTTCCTGCTGATGGCTCTTATGAACATTACCTTCATCCAGAAATGGAAAATGAGATTCCGAAGAAATGATAATGTTATTTACCTGCATGGTCAAAAGCCTCCCAAGGGGCTCTAGTGCACATTTTACATTTTAACACAGTGGAGACCACGAAGGACTATGCATTCCTCACGAATGTGGTGCAGTGAAATATGTGAGGAGTTTCCCATGTAATACAATATTGCAGCATGTCCTCAGTGTTAATAGCAAAGAGCAGTTCTCTCTCTCCTCTTCTCTGCTTCTAATCCGGAAGATCTCCTTCTCATCTAACTGTGGGTTAAAGAAATAGACCCTGAATCAAAGTTTACTCATACTTTGACAATAGGGAACTTTTTTCAAGGCAGAATTATTATGAAATCTGGAACACAAAGGTGAGAGATAGTGCAAGTCAACTTGATAATGTAATATGGGTAAAATTTAAGATCTTTCGTTGATTTATAAAGGTTATATAATTCCATTAATTCTATTCTTCAATTAATTTTAATATTTATTTAATATTTGAATCCCCAAATTATATTAGAGTTAATGAAGTCATTCAAGTTTTAGTTACTATTACCTTAGGATCATAAACATGGATAGGAAAAATTAAGGAATAGCCAAAAAACATACAATGGTGCAATTATTTAAAGTGAAATGTGGCAATATTTATTAAGATTAAAATGACTACATTTTTGGGAATGTACTTTAGACAAACCAGCACCAATCCTCAGAATATGTGGATATATTTTAAAATTCTTTTTGCTAGGTCTAACAATTCTATATATACATATATATGTGAATATATATGGATATACATATACATATATATGTTGTATATGTATATATTACACACACGACATATAGGTTATAATATATATGTGTATGTGTATATGTATATAATATATGTATATATTATACACATGACATTCTGACATATATGTGTGTGTGCATACATATGTATGTTGCGGAATTATTCGAACTAGCAAAAGAATTGAAATGAAATACCTAGCAGTAGTCTAGCTATTGATCGAAAAAGAGCACTATACTATTATTTACCATGTAATCACTCAAATAATGAATTATTGGTATATATGTGAAAGCATGTGTGTTATAGTAAGTTAAAAAATTCTATAGTACAATAAAATTTGGGGGAAAGTACATGACTGAATGAAGCAGAGGTCATTGGTTTTCTACTTACGCTCCTATGTATTCTTTCTTTTCCTGCCACCATGAGGATATATTTCTTTTATAATTACAAAATAAAGTTTAAGTGAAAACACCTCAAGAGAGCAGGCTACCTTAAACTCATTTTTGAGCCAGTTAAGAAAACAAACCAATGAGCAAACAAATGGTATAATTATAGAGTAGCAACAGCAGCAAGGAAATCAGAACTTTCAACAATACGACTTGGTATATTTTCTACATTGCCAAATTTATTTTATATGAGATATTCAAGAATGGAGGTGCTGCCTTGCAAATACTAAGAAAAAAAAAAAAAGAAGAAAGTATTTTTTTTCTTTTCAAAATATTTAGTGTCTACAATTCATCAGTGAACCAAGTAAATCATGGCTTCTTCAAGTGCAAGGATCGAAACCAATTACCATTAGTGACCATCGGGTGCAACGGGTCCTTTCTGTCCTGTTGCCTGAATCTCAATGATCTCCCAAGTGTGCCTGTGCAATTTAACAGAAAGATCAATATACCACAGCAGTTAGCAGCAGCTCTCTTGAAGTGCTTCACAAAACATGCTACATTTCTCTACCGAATAAATGTCAAAACATTCCAACAGCTACAATTCTTGGGAGAAATCGTTCTTCTGAAACATTATTGACATACTTTAACCCACATTTCCCGCGGCTCGCAGGCTTCCTACTGGCCAGTCAATTCTGATTTGCCAAGAGCCACATCGACACGTGTCCCCTGCTGACTTGCTCGGGTGGCATGGAAGATATCAGAATCTGGTAGATAGGTCTTTAGGTTCAGAGGTCAGTGGTCTAACGCTGACCCAAGGCCAAGGTGATGGCAACTTCTCTCCAGAGACTTGGCTTCGTCTCTAATATGCCCTTGAAATCAATCAATATCATCACAGAGCTTGCCTTTCTAAGCATAAAAGACTGCCTGATGTAAATGCTTCTGGGTTACTTCCTGCAAACTGAAAGCTTAAAAGCCACGTAGGTGGAAGATGGAACAGATTTTATTTCTCATTTCATGGAATTACTGTTTTTAAACCTTACAGTGATTGTGACTTTTCAAATACATGTGTATATAGAGATTTTCAAATATATGTATATATGGAAATGTTTGTATATGTTTGTATATGTGAGCCACCCAGGCGCTTCAAACCAATATTTTCATAGTTGTTTGTTGTCCACCTCTCAAGACATTATCCAAACACATGGATTTAACATCAAAATGAAAAAAATCATATGAGGTTTCAAATACAACTTCCTCAGTAAGGTAGCAACTATATATTTCGGGGGAAAAAATCAACGTCACTCTCTCTTTCTCCAAACACACACACAAAATCAATAATATTCTAAGTAACTATTTCATATATGTATTTTAGATTATGAGAATCCATCACTAATATGTAAGAATTACCTAAAGCCACAATGTCACCAATGTGAGGTGAGATTAAACATACAATACTACACAGAATGGAATTTACCATATACTCCCTCATTTACCATATACTCCCACACAGATGAGTTTCCTTGACTCAAATACTGAGTCCTAATAGTTGGCCAAGGATTTAAATATGCTAATCGCATATAGTTTGAAAATTCCTTAAAATAAATGATCTCTAATGAAATAGTTATTATTAACATCTGTTCAATAAATTACAGATGTTATTCTTTAACTAAAAAGAAATTAAATCTAGCCCCTTTGTAAGAGGATTCTTAAAACTAATATAATAATGTACCTATATTTTGCATTCCATAGTTTTAAGTATTTTGAGGGAAGGGTTGTTTTCTGCTCCATACCATGCAAGATACACCATAATTGTATTTTATGTTCTTTATGAATACTTACCAACTACCTTAGAAATTGCCTTCAAAACTCTAAACAGCTACTTCTTAAATAGCCATGTTACATTTCATATATCGGTTTGTTTTCACATAATTTTTCCATATCAGGAGGCTCTGAAAGGTTAAGAAATCATTTCATGTTTGGTTTCTAAACTCAGGGCTGTCTGAATCCAAGACCCATGTTTTTAAGCAACAGGCTATTCTCATGTTACCCTACCAAGAGTATCCCAAAGTGACAGGGTTTATGGTCGTTAGAGGGAAAATTCTTATAGTAGGGAAATTTTGCCTTATTTATCAGGTTTGGAGATGACGTCAAGCTGAGAGCAATCAGTAATACAACTAATGGCACAGTCAGTATACAGAAATATTTGGTCAAATTAGAGAAGGCTTTTTATTCTCACTAACTCAGAACTGCATAATGGTTACCGTAAATGTTTCACAGAAATTGCAAACAAATAAGGAAAACCCCAGATGGGCGATCAGAGTGTGGGAGATAAAAACTTAGCTGGAAGTAGTAGTATGAGGAAAGAGTAGGTTGATGTGTAGTTGAAGTTCAGGTTCCAGAATTCATTCTGCTATTTCTGCTCTGCAGTTCCAGGGACATCCCACAACTTACTCGAAATTTCCTTTCCTCATCTCTAAAAGATGAGGATAATAATGGCCACTTTCATTTTGAGGATTAACTGAGAAAACAAATGTTGTTGAAGAGGTCCATCAGGCAAAACCAATAAAAGATAAATGCCCACATCAGAGGACATCATTCTGAAATATTAGAACATCAGAGATTAAAAAAAGAAAGAGAGAAAGAGAGAGTGCCTATAAGATTAGAGTAAAGATAAAGCTGTATACCAAGTAACTAAGGGGTATGGCATTTGACTACTCAGCAGCACAGTCAGCAGCTAGATGTGACACAGTGTGCATTCAAATCCCGAAAGAAAAAAGACATTCACCTAGAGTCCTAAGTCTTGCCAAATTATCAATAAAATATAAAAATAGAATAAGGTGTTCAAAACACGGAATGACTTAGCTCATGGGCACCCCTTCTTAGGATGCTACTGGTAAGTTCAGTATAATGTGGAAAGGGGAAAACACACAGACACACACACATACACACACCCACACACACACCCCCTAGAATATGGCAGACAGGAAGACAGCAAAGAGTAGCCCGACATGGCATCTGTGTAGGAGCCCCACGCCCTGGTTTAGTAAGACAGACCAAGAGAAGAAGGCTCTAGTGAGGGGCGGGGTGCCAGCAGGATTATGTGAAGATAGGTAAGCAAGTAAAAAAAAATTTGCAGTAAAACCATAAGAGGTACATAATACAATACAATAAAAATTATTATCAACTCCAGAAGAAAAATGGATGAGAAAAAAAAAAGCCTTTGTCACAGAAAACTTGGTCCAAGTGTAAGATACACTGTCATCGGAATGTAACCATTAATAACTTCTTTTAGCAGAAATTATGATTACTAGGAATGTAAAGAAAAACAAGGATTTATTTCCACACAAAGAAAATCAAAAGCTAATACAAAATGTGTATTTCAAGAAATGTAAAACTCTAAGTTAGGGTAGCTAATAATCATTTCCTTGAGTTCAACTATTTGAAGGACTATTGCACTACAAAGAGGTCAGTCACACTTTTTATGATTCTGAGAGTCATCAGAAGGACAACAAAGTGAGTCCTGCAGGAAATATACTTCACCTTAACATAAGAAAAGATTGTCTGACATGACATAACTTTGGGCAAAATGATTTCTCTGTCACTGGAATGGCCATTTTTCAGACAATTGTTCAAAGACAGAATTCGAGAATCAGAAAAAAGGAAGGTCTGTTCTAGATCACCTCTAAGGTATCCTGCCTTGGGCTCAGTGACCCTTTGAGAACCATGTGGGCCATGATTATGATGGGAAGGTTATCCTATTTGGCCTACATATCTTGGATACTCTGGGATGCCATAAAACTCTCTCTGAAAGCTGAATACTGAAAATTTTATTGAAGAAATTCTGCAGGATCCCTTTCACCCCACCTACAAGTAGTTGAAGCATTGAATTTATCTTACCATTCAAGGGAAGGTATTGAGTACTTTCCTTACTCCAAAGTGCTCTTCTGGGAGGTGGTGAAACAGCTTTGAACAAGATCAAGAAGGTGCCTCTGATAAGGAGCTTGCGTTCTTTGGCTCATCTGGGCAGGTGTAAAATGGAGATGGAGATGTCCTCACCAAACCAAGGTAAGATCTGGAAATATGAAATCCACCAAATACAGCTTGTCAAGATCATCAAGGCAAGACTGGAGAGGCACAGCTCAGCCTAGTATATCATCCCATGTTATGCTGTATAGTTCACCCAGACCAGTTTTATTAAGATTTGATTCAAATGTTTAATGTAATTATCTTTTGTAATTTAAAAGTTTGTTGTTTTTTTTGTTGTTGTTGCCAAAGCACTGTGAAAACTGGAGACATCTTTGTTGTAGTTGATGTGATGTAGTGGTAGATCCACAGGGTGTGAAAGAATTTTAGAAGCTTAAGGAAATACAGCTGTCATAAAACTGTAGAGATAAGGTAGAGGAAGATCAGTTTCATGGTGACCAGTTAGCCCTGTTTGATGGGTTAAAAAATAGAGTTCTCTTGTCCTTGGGGGAGGATTGCACTCTCCAGTACGCTATAGGCCTGGCTACTCCAAATCAAGTCCAAACAATCCTTCTGTACATTGATTTTCTGTCTGACACCACCCAGGATGGCCTGTAAGTTCCATAAGTAAAAGAGGTTAGTTTTTCATTCTTTCTACTTTTCATAGCATCCAAACACCTGAGTTACACCTAGTAGATGCTCATTTTTATTTGGGACAACTGGAGGATATCTACATAATTCCTTTCCTTCCATATTGGGTTTTGGGATGATTTCAATGAGATTTAGAAATGTTGGTCACTTTTAGAGTTACACTAGGACTAAATAAACTAGAAATATCATCAAATGTGTTTAATTCGATTTGCAGAATACCAGCACTAAAGTATTAGAAAAGATCATTCATTCTTTCTATAATTCTTAGCTAATATCTTTATTTTATTATATTCTTTGCTAGTCACTGAGAATCAGAAGGAACTCACTATCCCAGCCCACATACTTGCCATATGCTAAAGGCTTATGATGAAGAATCCATACATCATATGCATATTATCATGTGTAGTCACGGCAAAGGGAATAAGTGGAACAATTCATAAGAGTGCTGAATTCCAAGGCATTTGCATGCTATTAGGTCTTTCGACTTTTTTTAAAACAGAGATTATTTTGGAAATTTCTTTTTTAAAAATTTCTCTGAAGTGTCAATAAAGAGAGTGATTATTCCTCCACAAAATGAAAAAAGAATAAAGTTGAGTTACATCAAATGCTCAGGAGGGTGGTGTAGCAATTTTATCAGATTTCTGTAAGAAAAGATCGAAATGGTCATGTTCATGTCAATAATAAAACATGAAGTAATATTTGGTCATATGTAAGAGTAATAATCAATTCACCTGCAGTCTGAATTACGTCTATAACAAGTTCTTTGAAATGCATTCACTGTAGGTTATCACGGTTACAAATCTATAATTTTTTTAACTTGTGTTGAATTAGAATTTCTTTTTTAATTAAATCAATAAGTTGTCCTTCCCACCTGAAAAATCAACCCAAATGTCAGCATCCTAATAGATTTGTAAAAAGGCTGAAGAGAACACTATAATCAGATGGCCAAGGAAGCATATTATTATTTCCCTGATAAATAGACACAAAAGGACCAAATACCCTTTCTCTACCAGATAAGTTTTCAAGGTACTGCATTATTCTTCCAAAATAATCTCCTCACAAATCAAATATTTATATAGAAATGAAATGTAGGAACTTCAATTTCCTATAACATGCTTTAAGTGAATGTAAAATTGTATACCAATGAAAAGACAAAATGGTGGACACCCAGGTTTCCAGACTCTTAAGGAAACAAATACAAGACTAAGGCCAAGGCCAGGTTTAAGTTTATGCTAAAGAAGCAGCTTTCAATAGCATGAGAAGAATATTTCTTAGCTGTGGTCCCCTGAGAACGTAGCTGAGATAAAAGTTTGATGATAGGATCTTCTCAGAATTGTCCCCACATGGAGAGACAAAGGCTGAGCACATGTCCATTGGTTGCCACCTCTGCCCCATTAGTTGAGATTGCCCCACAGACATGAACTCCTTTGCATATGAACTTGTCACACATGTGGAAGTACTACGAAAGAGCTGTCAAAGCAACCAGGCGAAGGTGGAAAGAGATATGTGTACAGTTGAGGTGAGGCACCGATGGCACGAAACCATTGGAAGCCCTCACAGATTTTATTCACTATAACTGTAACTGGAATTAGGAAGGAAGCCACCAGGGTATCAGGTGAGTCGCAGAGGTATTGTAAATAGAATCTGGAAGTTTCTTCTCCTGATACTACCTCTCCCAGACCCTCCATGGAGAATGAGAGGCCCTCCCTCACAAGATTATACTCAACAATGAAGATCTCTGTTACCATTTTCTTTAAACGGAAAATCAACATTTATCATTTAAATAAATATCTCCATCCACAATATTACACAAAAATACCAATAAAAATGATAGGAAGCCATGAAACTGTGTAGACAACATGAACTAGGGGAATTTAGGAAAATCTCTGACAAAGAAGTAGGTAAGCTGAGATCTGAATTGTCAAGATAAATTAACAAGATGTGGGGGTAAATCTTCCCATGCACCATGTTGTATGATGGCCTTGGGGCAAACAGCGTGGTCACTACCTGGTACTAAAGGAATAAGTGAGAAGGATGAGGTGAAGCATGGTCACCCATTCGCTCTGAAAGTTGCAGAATGGCACAATAGGGTGCAGAGTACAGTGTGAGCTGTGCTTCACTGGGTGGACCTTGCCCCTTCACTGTGTTTCCCTGTTACTGGGCTAGCACGAGAGTGCTTTGTGAACCTTGTTTGCTCCCTTTCTTAATGTTCATCTTGAAATAATGAATTTCCTTTGTTTTTGATGCTGGGCCACAAGATATTTTTGCCTTCTTTTCTGTTGAATAAGGGAAGAGGGAAGATTATAGACCTCTGAGTATGTTTAATGATTCAGTCTGGATCTAAAGAATTTTTTCTCATACACATTCTGCCCTTTGGAGTGAGGACCCTGGGGCCAGGTTCCCTGGGTCAAGATCCTAGCACCATACATTGCTATATTAACTTGGACAAGTCAACTACCTTCTTTGTGCCACAATTCCCCCATCTTTAAAAGGGGAGTAATAGAACTTACGTCACAGTGTTGTTTTAAGAATTAAATTAGCTAACATATATAAATCGGTAGTATAATGCCAGTTTGTATATTGCCTATAGATATTATCAAGAATCTATCATTCATTAGTGTATTAGCGGATACATTGAAGAAATGTCAATGATTTTTATCTTAGATCAATTGAAGTGATCAGGAAAAGACCAGGGTTTTCTATGTGGTTGTCGATGGTCACTTCAATTTCAATGGGATAGCCAAGTGGGGGTTACAGTTCTTCCAGACCCAGATAGATGAGGAAAACGAATCTGCAAAAACAAACACAAACAAAAAAAGGTGAGGGATATAGCACTAAGGATACAAGTAGAACAAAAAAGTAATAATAAATAGTTATTTAGAGGGTTTTTTTTTTGCATCTCTTCTGTATTTTCTTCCAAAGACATCTCTATTATATTATTTAATATTGCTTGCACCAATATCCAAACAAAATATTCCTTTAAGAAAAAACCTTACTGGGACGCCTGGGTGGCTCAGTTGGTTAAGCGGCTGCCTTCGGCTCAGGTCATGATCCCAGGGTCCTGGGATCGAGTCCCACATCGGGCTCCTTGCTCAGCAGGGAGCCTGCTTCTCCCTCTGCCTCTGCCTGCCTCTCTGCCTACTTGTGATCTCTCTCTCACTCTCTCTCTGACAAATAAATAAATAAATTCTTTA
>CM052885.1:73238385-73273178 GCA_028534135.1 Potos flavus
CTTACTTTTGCAGAAAAACTGACAATAAAAATAAAAGAGATTTCTTCTCACCATGACTGAGAGCAAATTTGGAGCAAAATATTATACTAGGTAGATATCAGGTACTTCCTTAGGTTGGGATTTCTGAGGAAACTACCTTTTTCAAACATTTTATCTGACTGTACTGGTCTTTACATTATACTTACACTTGTGTCTTTTAGGGCCTTGTCACCACAAGTATGGTTCTAGGACCAGCAACTTCGCTATTTGGGGGATCTCTTCAGAAGACACAGTTCTCAGGCCCCACCCACGAACAGCTAAATTAGAACTCGCACTCAAGGGCGCCTGGGTGGCTCAGTTGGTTAAGCGACTGCCTTCGGCTCAGGTCGTGATCCTGGAGTCCCAGGATCGAGTCCCGCATCAGGCTCCCTGCTTGGCAGGGAGTCTGCTTCTCCCTCTGACCTCTCCCCTCCCATACTTCCTCTCTCTCAAATAAATAAATAAAATCTTTAAAAAAAAAAAGAACTTGCACTCAAACAAGATCTTCAGGTGGATCATATGCTTAAAGTTTAAGAATTCCTAATAGAGTGTGTTTTACTGAGAAACAAGTTTTGTTTTTGTTTAGAAATGGATGGGTATAAATAAGCAGTTAGTTGTTTGCATGATGCCAAAGCAAACCCAAGTAAACTTTCTCCATGAACTTCTCACGAGTATGCTCTGAAACTTATCTGTGTGTCCATTATTTTCTATTGTATCAAACTAGAAGTGACTTCAGAGTCTCTTCGGTTTAAATTTTGCAGTCCTTTGTCTACCTTTGCTGTCGTTATAGAATTGAGATGAAGCAGCATTTTTCATACCATGTCCAATGGGAATAATGGGTATGGAAAGAAAAAAAAGTCAGAGACATACACACAAAACACATACTTTCCTATTGGCTATACATACATCTTGATTCCCACCACATTATAACTTTCATATATTTCTACTTCTGCTATCGTGATTGTCCAGCTCCAGGAAATATAAATAGCAACATAAAGATGTATTCACTTCTAGTCAAAGCAAAGATGTAGAGAGAAGTCAGGGTGATCTATTTCCGGTTTTATTTTCCTAAGACTGGTTTACTCACCCCTTTTCCCTTGACCTCATCTTTATACTCTCAGATGCACAGAATTAAACCTAATAGTATGCTCTTATAAGGTTATTGATAACTTCGATATGGATGCAAACTGCTGCCCGTTAGTGAACTCTGCTCTCTGTAATTCTGATAAACAGATTTATAATGCAAACTTCTATTTTGCTTATTAATTTCTGAAAAATAAATCAAAGTGATAACCAATGAGCTATTTTATCAGTGTCCTTGTGAGGATTACTTCACCAAATGGGAAAAAAAATAAAGAAAGCAATGGATACTATGCATAAAACCATATGCATCATTCATGCATTTTTTGAAATCAGTACATGTTAATAGGTAATGCTTTTTCTGAAAAAAATTTATAAACTAACATTCTGGTTCATTCTTGATTGGCACCTAAAGTGAATTCTCCCTCAGACACAAAGATTTCTTAAATAAAAATAAAGAACACTGAGAAGTTGAGAAAGAGATCAAAGAAAAAGTAAAACTGGATAGGGGTGCCTGGGTGGCTCAGTCGTTAAGCGTCTGCCTTTGGCTCAGGTCCTGATCCCAGAGTCCTGGGATCAAGCCCCGCATCGGGCTCCCTGCTCAGCAGGAAGCCTGCTTCTCCCTCTCACACTCCCCCTGCTTGTGTTCCCTCTCTCACTATCTCTCTCTCTGTCAAATAAATAAATAAAGTCTTTAAAAAAAAGTAAAACTGAATATTTAAGTACCTTTAACAACATTTTTTCCCCTGTGTTTTGAACAAGGGGACCCAATATTTATTTTGAACTGTGCCCTGTAATGAGTCTACCAACTCACCTACTTAATACCTAGCTTCCATATGTATTGTAGAGCAGACTAAGATGTCTAATTAGCCAGCAGAGCATTTCTTGCTTTCCAGTCCCCCTACTCCCACCCTGCTACTCCACTTCAATTTACGCAATAGTTATTTGTGTTTTCCCATTTCGAATTTCAATTTGCTCATTTAGAAATAACAAAAATAAAATTAACCCTCTTGTGTGGAGAGGCAATTTATTAGAAATGAGAGATTCAGGAAGTCAAACGATTTTCTCTGGCTTTTAAGGGAAAAATTGTGCTAGAATGTTGTTAGGAGGAATGCTAGGAGGCTCCTAGTCTCCTTGCTCATCGTCTCAGGAAGACTCATGGGTAACCATCCAGCCCAGGTTTTCTGGGACAGTCCCACTTACCACTTGTGGAAAAACAATCAACAGTTCCCCTCCTGTTTACTCTCCAAAGTGTTCTGTTTTGGAAGATTAATTACCTGGTCACCATACATGTGGGAATGGTAAATGCCATGACGGGCACACAAAGGGCAGGGATTGACAAGAGATTCTGGGTACTGCTCATAGGATCTCTGCACATCTTCCCAGAACACTGGGGTGCAAAAAAACTCATCAGGGTGACCTTTTGAACAACTGTCACATGCAGTAACACTCTTTCAGGGAAGTAGCTTTCTCTGTCCATAGCTTGTAGCTAAATGGCAAGTGGTTTATTTTGACTCTTAGGTACAGAAATAGGCATGGTCCCGTCATAGATAATATCATGTGCCTGAGAGATAGAATGAGAGCTTTGAAGAGACAGGCAGATGGGGGAGGGGGCAGAGTTCAGAAGTGGTGAATGGATTAGATTGGCGGGGAGGGGGCTGACTTGGTTTGGAAAGGAGTACACTTTATCTACAACGCCAACCCAAACTGAAGGGCAAAAAATGATGGACACTAGATGTATTGACACAAGTACAAAAAACAACAAACAAAAGCTAAGGTGGACTCCAAACATGATATTTTCCAGTGGGCCAGTGGTCACTAGTTCTTTTCTTCTCTTGGCCTTGTTTTCCATAGTCTAACACTGAGGTTGGCTTCTCCTGTGCTTTGGTAAGCTTTCTTGCAAATCTCCTGTGAGAAAGAGAATAAGAACCTTCAACAGTTTTCAAGGAATGAGAGAAAAAGAGAGAATCTTTCCAGCAGCCCTGAAAACACACGTTCTAATGCTCTACTGATCCCGAGTAGGCACAGAAACATTATTGCTACTAAAAATACACATAAAAAATAAAACTAACATTTTTAAAAATCAAGAAAATGAGAAACATGAGGGCCAGAATTCTGTGAGCTTGAATGAGGATGGGGGACGGGGATGGAATTGGGGGAAGACGAGAAGCATCACAAACCTTTAACTGTGAGCTGAGTAGGGAGTTTGGGAGGCTGGATCATGAATCACAGATAATGAGCAATTCAGTTCTCGCGTTAAAGGAAACATATATTTCCCATTGGATATTTTTTCCTGCTTTGTCAAAGATTAATTAACCATATAACCATGGGTTTATTTCTGAGTTTTCTATTCTGTTCTATTGACATGTGTCTGTTTTGTGCTAGTACCATACTGTTTTGATAACTACAGCTTTGTAGGATAATTTGAAATCTGGAATTGTGATACTTCCAGCTTTGCTTTTCTTTTTCAAGATTGCTTTGGCTATTTGGGGTCTTTTTGTAGTTCATATAAATTTTAAGATTTTTTTTTTGTTCTAGTTCTGTGAAAAATGTTGATATTTTGATAGAGATTAAATTCGGTGTGTAGATTGTTTTGGGTGACATAGATATTTAAACAATGTTTGTTCTTCCAATCCAAGAATATGGAAAGTCTTTCCATTTCCTTATGTCATCTTCAACTTCTTTCATCAATGTTTTATAGTTTTAAGAGTACAGGTCTTTCACCTCTTTGATTGGGTTTATTTCTAGGTATCTTATTTTGGTGCAATTGTAAAATGCACCAAATAATCATTTTCTTAATTTCTCTTTCTGCTGCTTCATTATTAGTGTGTAAAAATGAAACAGATTTCTGCACATAGATTTTGTATCCTACGATTTTACTGAATTCAGGATAAATACTACTTTTTGCTGGAATGAGCAATAATTCAATTCTATTCTAGTCCTAATTTATTTATTCTATTTCTATTGCGTAAGCTATGAGAAAACTTGTCCATACATTAAAAACGGAAAATGGCATAATAAAAACATAAAACCTTGAAGCAAAAAAGAAAGAAAGAAAGGAAGAAAGAAAGAAAGAAAGAAAGAAAGAAAGAAAAGAAAATGGCATAATTTTTGCCTTGTTGATGCCATTCCTTTACACTTCCTCCATGTCCTTTGCCAAAAATCTCAGAGTGACCTGTCATCAAAAATTATTTTAGAGGTCTATTGACTTCTTGCTGGATTAAATATTTCTTTAGTTTTACTAAAAACAAAGATTGGGAAATGAACTGAGTTACAAAATATTTGTTACCTAAACTTTGGGGTTTTTCACTTTTATAATACCTAAATGAATGTTTCAAACTATCCCTTTGTTTGATATCTCAAATACTTTACCATGCTGGGAAAATAAACAATAGGAATGTTAAGGAAGTGAGGGAGGAATTGCAAAGCAGTGTGACACAAGGGAATTCTCAGGCAGATCAACTTTAGGAAAGGACATATTGCAGCTAAGAATCTGGGAATGGATCCCTTAAACTCTTTGAAAGACCTTAGGATATTTTAGGGGTACACATTTGGAAATTGCTTCCTGAAATTATTTGGGAAATGCCAGATCCATTAGAAAGTGAGAAAGAGGTAATAGAAGCAGGAGAAAACCACTAGGAAATATTTACCTTGCTAAGTAGACCAAGAAAACCATATATGTAGACCAATGATCAAGACAGTTAAAACAAAACTGGAAAGAAAAAAAAAAAGAATAAAAAAGAAAGTTAGAAAGTGGCAAGATTTTGCTACATGTTTTGTGAAGGGGTCTAGGTCAGTGCTTCCCATAGTTAGTTGGTCATATGACACAAATTCACCAAGATGGCAATCACAAAAATGAGATTGCTGGGCTATATCCCAGAGTTCTGAGATCGTAATATTCAGACATGAGCTCAGGAAGTTAAATCTTAATTTTCACAGTAAACTCTTCCCCACACAACATTTTGTGAACCATTTATAGCAAATCAGACCATTCGATTTGCCAAGTTTAGCCATAAACTTGAAACAACACACCACAGTAGTATGTAGATCAACCAGCTTTTGAAAAAAAAAAAACAAAAACACCTAGATTTGCAGCATTTTTCAAATTTGTCCTGCAAATGCTCTCACCAAGTATAATTTCAAGATACCAACGTGATGTCACTGCATAAGGAAGAGGGACAAAGATGAGTACATTCAACTCTTGTGAGAAACTACAAACCAACTCCTGCAGAGCCCTATGATAGAAGAAGAGTTCCATTTGCAGTAATGGTACACTAGCTTGTAGCCAACTGAAATACAGGAAAAATTAGAAAAGTTTGATCCATGAAAAAAAAAAATAATCGTTTGAAGGAATCAGGAACCTACTAAGGTAGTTGGAAATTTAGGGGCCAAGATTCCAGGAAAAAAAGAAACTTATTTAAGTGGGACTAACATTCTATAGATTTATTTACTCAAATCACTTGATACTTTCAAAACACTACAGGATAAGAGTTAAGAAGTGAAGCACTAAGCAATTCTAAGAGGCATATAATTTTCCCTCATATTTTGGGAATCGCACTGGCTTAGGGGAAAAATTCTGAAATTTGGTTCTATTAAGGCAGCCAGAACTTGTGTATGAGAAGAGAGGAGCAGAGAAGTATTCAGTTACCTTAGAGAAGAGGGTCATAGAGAAATGAGCCTAAAAGTTTGACCTGCCGTATCATTCAAAGTATTCTCCCTATGGCCACTAGCCACAAGAGACCAAGAATAAAAACAGAAGCCATGAAATAGAGGAGTTAAATACAGCTTTCAGTTGTCTCAAAGGGCTGAGGAAGAACAAATTAAGTACAGAGCTCTTTAAGGGATTCTGAAAAACTGAAGATTTTCAAATGAGATACCTGCAATATGAGACCTAAGAGTGAATAAGAAATAAATGAGTCCTTAGAAAAATTGAAACCTAGTCCGGAAATAGCTTAGCTTCTGATTGGATTAAGATGATTTTCTCACTTTTCTAATTGTCTGTTGGACGATACAGTTTCACCCAGAGTTTATACCTGCTTTCAATACATGATTTCTGCTATTCATTAAAAAGTCAGTGGGCATTCTAAGATACATGGCAAGGAACAATACCAATAGGCAATCAAGCTATTAGGATCATCATACACAGTCTTCAGAATAATTGATTTACATATTCAAGAACATAGATGATCATAACAATAATATAACCAATGAACTGTATGCATTTCTATTGTAGAATAGCAACCTACCACAAACATAAGGGCTTAAAAGAGCATGCATTTATTTTTCATTTTTTTGGTTTTCATGAGTCATGAGTTCAGGTGCAGTTTAGCTGGGTCCCCTGTTCTGGGTCTCACAGGTTGTAATCACTGTTAGACAGGCTATGTCTTCATCCGGAAGCTCAATTGGAAAATAGTCTCATTTGTGCTATTGGCCAAAATGATTTACTGGTGGCTCTGTGACATAAAAATAAAGTAACTAAAATTAAGGACCCAGCAGCTGTGTAAGAACAGATTAGACATAGCTAAAGAGAGGACTCTTGATCTGGAATACAGCTAAGTAGAAAGTGTATAGATTGAAACTGGGAGAAATATTTGCAAATCATATAGCTAATAAAGGACCTACATCTGTAATACATAAAGAAGTCTTAAACTCAACAGTGAGGCAAAAAAATCCAATTTATAAAAAAAGAGCAAAAAATCTGAACAGCTATGTCACCAAAGAAGCTCCAGAAACATAAAGTAAGCATCCCAAAAGATGCTCAATATTATCTGTCATTAGGGAAATGTAAATTAAAAGTACAGTGAGATGCCATTACACATCTATTATAATGGTTAAAAAAATAAATCTGAGTATACTCAGTGCTGGAAAGGAATCTGTGTTAGTTTGCTAGGGCCGCTGTGACAAAGTTCAACAAAGTAGGGGGGCTTAAACAACAGAAATATATTGTCTCACACTGCCAGAAGCCAGAAGTCCAAAATCAAGGGGTTGGTAGGGTTGAGGGGTCTGAGGAAATAATCTGTTTCGGGCCTTTTTCCTTAGCTTGTAGGTAATCATTTTCTTCTTATGTCTCTTTCCATTATCTTCCTTCTATGTGTGTTTCTGTGTCTGAATTTATATCTTTTTTTTTTTTTTTAAGATATCAGTCATATTAAATCAGGGGCCACCTTAATGACTTAACTTTAACTTGATTACTTTTTAAAGACCCTGTATCCAATAAGATTGCATCCTGAGGTATTGACGGTTAGAATTTCAACACAGAGTTTTGAAATGAACACAATTCAACCCAGTAACAGATGTCGAGCACCAGGGAAGCTTATTTATTACCAGTGGGAATGCAAAATTGTAGAGCCACTGCGAAAACAATTTGTCAGCCACTTGTAAAGAGAATCATACACTTACAAATGGCCTATAATTGCACTCCAAGGTACTTACATAACTTAATTGAAAACTTATGTTTATACAACACAACTCAGCAATAATAAGAACTGAATCACACAATAGCTTTGATATGAGTTTAAACACATTTTTCTAAGTGAAAGTAGCTAAATCCCAATGGTCCCCATTGCATACAATGGTATTCTGAAAATAGATAAAACTACAGGAATAGAAAACAGATTAATGGCTGGCAGAGTTTGGAAGAGAAGTGAGATGACTGTAAGTGAGATGACTGTAAGTAAGTAAGTGAGATGACTGTAAAGGAACCCCAACACTAAAATTTTAGGGTGAAGGAACTTGTTCCTGTGGTGGATATCTTATTTTATGGATTTATCAAAACCCACGGACTGTACACAACAGAGAATATATTCAACTGTGTTCAGATAAAATCATGATACCCAGGATATTGGGTGATCCTAGTGTGTGACGTGCAGTGTGACAAATGGCTCTAACTGTATTATAAATGTGTGACAATGCTACCGTGGGGGGTGGAAGTGAGTAAGGAAAAGGTTAAAGTATAGACAAGGAGAGAAAGGAGGTCCCTGATTCCCCTGACTAAGCTCAGGCAAGGGGCTAGTGACCAGGCTCAGAGAAATCCCAGATTTGGAGAAATGTTACAGACAAGATATTAACCAGAGCAAAGGGAACATAGAATCCACTTTGTTTGTCCTAAGTATAGATGAGATAGTTACATGATAGTTACAAATCTACCTTGCTTGTGTTAAATGTTATAGACTAGATATTTACCAAGTTCCCTGGTCAGTCTTCTATAAAAGACCAACCATAAAATCCCTTAGAGGCAACCCATTTGGGACCCATCTTGTTCTCGACAGTTTTTTTTTCTCTTTCTGTTCTCACCCTCACTTAATAAACTTTCCCTTTACTTCACCCTTTTGTGTCTGCAAGATTCATTCTTTGAGTCCGTGAGACAAGAACCCTGCAACAGAGGAAAAAGAGGTTGAACTAAGCAACTTTGGAAAACAGTGCTTTAACCTCTGGTTATAAAGTTGAAAATGAAAAGGGCTTCATATAAGCATTGCTATCGAGTTGCTAAATTTGTTTCTTGCATGGTCCAGGTTAGCAATTCAAAAACTATTTCAGGTGTACAGTAGGGGTAAAAAATATATGCAAATAAAATGTAGACCGTGAGAATCCAAGTTTCCATCTAACAGAGAGAGAAATTACAACAAGAAAGTAAAGCTAGAGTATACTATGCAAGGGCCTGAATTAGATTTAGAGATTTCAATATTAACTCCTGTGCACTTTAATATACAAATATATAATAAATAAGCAGATGCAGAAATAATTGTAGATAGGTATGTATATGCTGGTTAGTATAAATGCATATATTTCCCAATTGTGCCTCTTGAGAGGCAAGAGAACAGCAGTACCCCAGGAGCAGTGTATATATATATATATATATATATATATATATATATACACTCAGCACCCAGATCTTGGTTTCTTATACATTCTTCGATAAAAAAAACCTAGGCTCTTTGGAGAAAAGGCCTAAATCCAGCACCAGGACAGAGAAAACACAAAACACAAATTGAGCCTATAGGGTTTTGTAATGCCAGAAAATAAAGAATTACAAAAAAAAAAAAAAAGAATAAAAAAAAAAAGATGAAGGCATGCCAAATGAACACAGAAAAGCCAACCTGAAAGATGTCTTTATGATCAAGACTGGAAATGTGAAGAACTGGAAATATTAAATATAATATTGGAGTATCACCAAAAGAAGAAACTAAATATCACTGAGTGGAAAATTTCTACTAGAATACCACAGTAACACATGGCAGCAGGCAATGTTGAAATCAGTTGGGGAAACTTTAAAGGATACAGGATGCTTGCAAAGCCTCAAAGTATCTCCCCTACATTTACCAATTGCTTGGTCGTTTTAATATATGGCAACAATTCATTAAGCTGTTCCCACGAGGAGATAGGATTTAATGTCCATCTACTTGAGTGAGGCCTGGACTGGGTGACTCACTTTGGATGAGAAGAGAGTGGAAAACTAGCAATTTGAGAAAACTAGTGATTTTGCAGTAGAGAAAGCAGGCAGATACTTGAACCAGTGGTCAAAGTAAACACCACTAATGATAAATCCTATTGTTTCATGTGTCCCTGATATGATCTGATGGGAAGGACACATCTACTAGTTTACTTATATTATTAATAAATAATAAATAAAAATAATAAATAAAATATATAATTATAATATAATGTTATAATAATATAATATAACATAAATTATAATTTATAATACATATATTATAAATATATATATTTCATTGGAAGAATCCACTAACTCCTGTTTTATTACATTTGTTTTTAAACTTTATAGAGGAATTTATTATAATATGTAATATTATAATATAATATTATTATATAATATTATAATATATAATATAAATTATAATTTAAAGTGCATATATTATAAATATATATATTTCATTGGAAGAATCCACTAATTCCTGTTTTATTACATTCGTTTTTAAACTTTATAGAGGAATTTATCATAAACATAAGAGAGCACAAAACAGTAAGTTTACAGCTCAGTTACTCACAAATACAGAACACACCTTTGTATGCAGTAACTAGATCAAGAAACAGAACATTTCCAGCCACCCAGGAGCCTCCCTTCTCCCTCTTAAGTCACCATACACCACAAGGGTAATCAGTTCTCTGACTTTCACACCAAAGGTTAGTTTCATCGGTCTCAAACTCCATAAAGTGAAATCATATAGTATGCCCTCTTTTGTGTCTGGTTTCTTAAGCTCAAGGTTACGTTTTCAAGGTTCACCTATGTTGGAAAAGAAATGGTGGAATGATGCATATTTGAAGATGTTTTGAATTCATACCTGGAAAATCCAGCTGTTTTTTAATATGTTTGATGGTTATTAAATAATCATTAATAGTATAAACAAAAGCCAAACACAACAGATAAAAAGGAGGATTCTCATTTTTATATCAAACAAGAAAATACCTCTGTGTAATTTCAAGAAGTGATATTAATACGTACATAAGGAAAACTATGATTTTGCTGAGGGAGGAGAGCTCCTGAAAAAGGAGAAATCATAACCTGAACAAACAGAAGGACATATCATATCCTTGTACAGGAAGACCTAAGACATTAGCATGATATTTATCCCTAAGGTAACAGTTAACATACACATTAAATGTAATCTTAGTAAAAATACTATATATTTTTCTGCAGCTGGACAAGGTGATAATAAATATTATTTTAAAGGGGAGAGGTAATTCCATTAGATATTAAACTACCCTAAGTTTCCTATAATTGAAATGGCACAATCTGGGCACAAGTTTACAAAGACATTCCAGTGGAACAGGGGAGAAAATCAGGAAATAGTATCAATTATATATACACACTTAGTATATATTAAAAGTAGCATCTTAAATCATTTGTGAAAACACTGACCTTTAAGATGGCTTGAAATAACTGGGTAACCATATACAAAAGTAGAAGATTATATTGAAGCAATTCTACTTACCATAAACCAGGATAAATTCCAAATGAATCAGAGAATTAAACGTAAAATTAAAGATTATAATTACTAGGAAAAATATAAGCAAATTCTTTTATAACTTGAGAGAAGAGAATTTTTATATCCATGACTGGAAAATCCAGAAGGAACAATATCATAGAAAAATTAGATTGCCAAAAAACCCACTTATGAATGGCAAGAATAAAACAACAACTCATAAACAAAATTAAAAGAAGACAGACACTGGGAAAATAAATGTGGATAAATATATATTCACATATATGTGCAAATGTATGTATGTATATGTTCACATATATTTTCTGAGTGTATATGTATGTGTGTACATATATGCCTTTGTGTACATATATGCATGTACATATATGTATACACACATGCATGAATGTGTGTATGTGGTGTGTGTAAATATTTGTGAATATTATTAAAATGGTTTGTTTCTGTGGGACTCGGGTGGCTTGGTCAGGTGAGCATCTGGCTCTTGATTTTGGCTCAGTTCATGATCTCAGGATCATGTGATCGGACCCTGCATCAGGCTCCACACTCAGCGGGGAGTCTGCTTGAGATCCTCTCTCTCCTCCTTCCCTTCTCCCTGCTCTCGCTCTCTCTCTCAAATAAATAAAAGTATTTAAAAAAAAAAAGTTTGCTTCTAATTACATTTGTAAAAATAAAGATGAAAACATCAACAGAAAAATTCAAATTGCTATTAAATTTATGAAATGATCCTTAACCTTATTCATGATAGAAAAATTACAATTCTAAAGTACCCATACCTAGAAATCATTTCTTACCTATTAGTTGGTGAAATGAAAAAAAAAATCAATAAAACCTTCTGTTGATGAGGCTCTCATACATTGCTAGTAGGTATGAAAATGTTACAAATCCCATGCAGATGAGCTCAGCAATATCTAGCAAAAATGCACGTGCATCTATGTTTGACTTTGCAATCCCAATTTTAGGAAATTGCCCAAAAGGTAGCCTGGCAAAAATATGAGAAGGCTTATGCACAAGGATGTTCACTGCAGAAAATAAAGAAAAGACTGGAAACAACTCAAATGTCCATCACTCCAACTGGACCAACCTAATCAACTCTGGTACATCCACACAGTGGATTCTAGGAAGTTGTGAAAATAAATAATGACTATTACTACATGTATTAATGAGCAATCTCCAAGCTATTTAGTAAGTGTAAATAAAGGTAGAGAAAAGTATGTATAGTGTGTTACTATTTATGAAAGGAAATAACTAGGTAGGTAGGTAATTAGATATAGATAGACGTGTAGATAGATAATAGGGAGATACAGATGTATAATTATATTTTCAAAAAATAAAAGAATAAATTATAAAAGCATTTTTATTTTTTTTAAGATTTATTTATTTGAGAGAGACAGAGAGAGCACGAGCGGGAGGGGTAGAGGGAGAGGGAGAGAGAATCTCAAGCAGACTCCACACTGACCTTGGAGTCCAATGTGGGGCTCAATCTCATGACCCTGAGATCATGACTTGAGCCATAACCAAGAGTTGGATGCTTAACTGACTGTGCCACACAGGCGTCCCTATAAAAACATTTTTAAAGTAGCTGCTTATAAGAATGTCCTTAGAGGATTTCTTTGATACGCTATGTTTCACTGAGATTTGATGTTGGAATCATTCAGAGATATAATTGTACAAGAAAATTAAATTCTAAAAACAATCCCTAAAATTTAAGAAGCCATGAATGCAAATGTGCATTCGACTGGTGTCATAACTATCAGACAGGAATTATGTTAAAAAAAACTTTAAAACATAGTAATTAACTGTACATCTTTCGTGCACTGAGAATATGAAAAAGAAAAACTGTTTTCTGTAATTATATTGTTGGTAGTAGTGTCAGTATTATTATAAGACTGTTATAGGTATCATAGTTGATGCAGTCAATGAACCTAAGAAATGCTGATTTCATTATTCCCAAGGTCATTGAGAATGGGGACCCACTGGGGAAGAGGGGCAGAATAAAGTTGTAGTATGGAGGAGGCTAAATAAAAACGAGTTTATAATCCTGAATTTCATTTGCAAGTATCAGTATAAATGTGATATATGGATTTCTAGCCTTACTTTGCCCAGTGAAAATGCCTAGAAATGGTGAGCAATTCAGTTACCACAAGCATCCCACCACTCAAATCATGGTCTTCTGAGACCACCTCCAGGGCTCCCTGAAGAGGTAGTGGGAATATACAGAATAAGCCTGAATGGGTTATTAAACCAGATAATAAGGAAGCTAACAAAGATGACAAAGGGTTATGTCAAAAGGTCTGTGTCAACTGTAAGAGGCCCCCACTTACCAATAACGGGATAATTTGAACATCAATAAAGATAAATGCAATGAATTGAAATGTATTGAATGTACTTAAGTCATTAAGTTCATAAAGATATCAAAGCAGCAATATAACAGTATATGTACTACTCACTGAATTCTTTAAGATGTGACAAATTTAGAATATAAATATTTTCAATCCCTGAAAAATAATAGAATTTCACATTCATTGTTCATTGTGATGGTTGCTTGCTTCACAAATAGGGAGAATTCAACATAACGAGCGTCTTGACGGAGACACATAGCACTTTTAATTAAAGGGCTCCCAAAATGGGAAAGATAGGGGAGCAGAGGGGCAGGGAAGGAAAAAGAAGAGCCCTGATTAAGCCTCTAGAAATAACAGTCAATGTGTAGGAACTAGAGAAAGTCTAATGACACCATGGAGAAGCCATAGGAAAAATCCAGATTGTGGAAATCACTACAAGTAAATGATTAGTTTTGCAGAAATTAAGTTGCTGGGGAAAGGAAGAAGATGGAAAATGGGACCAAATGAAAAGACCTGCTATCTTAATACCAAACACAATATATTTTTTTAAGTATTTTATAAATTTATTTGACAGAGAGAAAGAGATCACAAGTAGGCAGAGAGGCAGGCATAAGGAAAGGAGGAAGCAGGCTCCCTGCTGAGCAGAGAGCCCGATGCGGGGCTCGATCCCAGGACCCCGAGATCATGACCTGAGCCGAAGGCAGAGGCTTTAACCCATTGAGCCACTCAGGCGCCCCAACACAATATTGAAATGTTTATGGAATTTGATGTAAACATCCAGGCTATTAAAAAATGACATTTATAAAATAATTATAAATGTTACAACTGCAAAAATGTAATATTAATAATGATTATTTTTTTATGTTTAATTATAGTATTGTTGTTATTCTCTAAAAGAGTACTTTTGTTTAAAACTTTAGGCTGAAACGCCCTTGTATGGAAAAATAGTGTGTGGAATTGTTTTGAAATCATATAGAAAGGAGGAAATGAGGAGAGGTATGGAAGAAACTGGACCAACAATGAATTTTAATTACTGATATTTGTTTCTGCGTCTGAGAACATGAGGGTTCATCATATTGTTTTATTTATTCTAGTACACATTTGAAGGCTTTCATGATAAAGCGTTTATAAGCAACAGCAGCGGGCAACCTATAAGGCTGAGGAAAACACCAAAGAATATGTGTTGCATGATTCCTTTTACATAAAGTTATAAAAATGCCAAAACATATCACTGGTGATAGTAGCGATCCTTGCAGGCAGTTGTGAAAGATGCATGAGGGGGTTCTGGGTTTAGGTGGTGATGTTTTTCTTTATCTGGATGGCCCTCCCATTTGGTGAAATTCACGGGGCTCTCCATGTATAATCTGAAGTTGCTTCTGCATTAATGTTATCTTTTAACAGAGAGCTAAACTTAGTGATTAAAAAACCCCATGCTTGGGGCGCCTGGGTGGCTCAGTGGGTTAAAGCCTCTGCCTTCGGCTCAGGTCATGATCTCAGGGTCCTGGGATCGAGCCCCATATTGGGCTCTCTGCTCAGCAGGGAGTCTGCTTCCCCTTCTCTGCCTACTTGTGATCTCTCTCTTTCTGTCAAATAAATAAATAAAATCTTAAAAAAAAAACAAAACAAAACCCATGCTTACATCAAGAACTCAAATTATCAAGGGTGGTATAGGAAGATGGATCCTCGAAATATTCGTATCTATACGAAAGCACAACTACCTACATTTGGGAGAGTGGAAATGGGATAAAGGTATAGGGAGGATGAACGTCTTTCAAAAAGTTGCCTTTTTGAAATAAAATTGGTTTGTTCATAAGGTGAGATGAATAATTATATTAATATAACCCAGATTATAAGGATTTAATTTATTAGCTGTGAATCCTTAGCTTGTAATGATAGACTGCCTGAAACTATATTACCATTAACAGTAAATAATGATAGATTTCTAATAAAAGAAAAGCAGCAACAACAAAAACAGCTTATCCGAACTCTCTGACCTTAATGAAAGTGCAATTGTACATATATGGAAAGGAGAATTTATTCATCTGTAATTTTATGTATATCAGAAACAGAGATACAGATAATGATATGAGAGTGAGAAAAAGAGAGGGAAGTTGAAATGTATATCGGCTTGTCCTATATGAGCAGTAGTGACTTTGAAGTATTTTCTTATTCTTATTTTTTAAATTTAAAAAAGTATTTATCTGAGAGAGAGAGCATGCGCGCATGTGTGAGTGGGAGGTGGGGGGAGGGAAGGGCGGAAGGAGAGGGAGAGAATATCAAGCCGACTCCCAGCTGAGCACAGAGCCTGACTTCGGTCTCCATCCCAGAACCCCGAGATCATGACCTGAACTGAAATCAAGAGTGGGCCCCTTAACAGACTGAGCCACCCCAGTTTCCCTTGAAGTATTTTTTTTTAATTGTGGGACAGTATATAAACAAAAGTTATGATATTGTCTGACCTTAAATAACTCATTTGCCTCTCATGATGTATGCATTCCAGAGAAATCAACATCGCCACACTTGCTAGCAGGTCCGTAAAATGCCCCCTTGCTCCACATTCCTGGGAAATTCCTACTTATTCAAATCTCAGTGTGAACTTCCTATCTTCCTGCACTGTGCTATTACCTTAAAGTCCTAGGACTCTGTGATTAGAACAATTTGCACATGGGGGTGTATTATCTTTGACATGTTTATTTCTCTTTCCCCATTAGGCTTTTGAGAGCAAGGCTTCGGTCTCATTCCTTAGCGTTGGGGACAGAAAGGGATATGAGCCCGGTCACGGCTCTGCAGTATTTTACTTTACTTACTGTGAACCTGGGCAAGTTGCTTCAGCTCTCTAAACCTTACTGTCCTCACACAATAATTCACTTTAATTGTGCCTACCTTATAGGGTAATGCTGAGACTTCGGTGGCGTGTATGCCCCGTGCAGCACATGGTGCATAATTGGGAGTTAATTAACAGGAGTCAGAGTTCAGAGGGTTTGGGGCATGTCACAGGCCATCCTATAGCTTACTATGGACCCGGCGCACGAAAATGTCTCTTGGATACACATGTGAACTCTTGAAACAAGTGAACTTCGGTGTTATTTCTGGCATTCTTGACTTCAGTCTTTGGAGGTTTTCCCTACAGAAGAAATGATTCTATTACTTAAAGTTCATTTACTCCAACAACAAACAGCATTTCCCCCCCTGAATTCTCTTATATTTGTTTTGTGTAAGTGTCTTCTCTCTATGCATAAAATGCTTGCCAATGAACATGAGTTGTTTAGCAAATGTCTGCCATATCCCAGGCTATAGAACTAAAATATACCAAACCATTAGCCCAAATTTCAAACTTTACATAATGACATATAATTCTCTGTTCTTTTCCAACAAAAGCTTATTATATCTTAGGTGGTCAAAAGGAAATTGTCCAATTAAAAAAATAGAGAGAGAGGTACTGTTAGTACAGTAAAAAGGTCACTGCCGTAGAAGGTAAGAAGGTGAGGTGAAGTGGGAGGGGCCATCTTTGATAAAAGGGTAACCTAATAAGCATTTCTTCTTCTAGCACCAGTATAGTTAATTTCAAATATACTAAATTTCAACATACTGCAACTATGTAACACCAGGAGAGTCTCCATAAAACAGAATTCCCCATCTGTCTTACTCCATTTTTTTTTCCCTTGTAGACCAAATCTCTGAGACAAAGCAGACAGAAGTATCTCCTTTATCTCCCTGCTAGGCACACTCATTACAATGAAAAGGGGAGTTAAGAGGCTGCTGTCGAAATTAGTTATTTTTAACAACAAAACATCCACTGGACGTTTCCATGACTGCGGTGTTGTTTAGAGAGTTAACTTGAAATAACAATTTCTATGTACTGAAGTGAAATTAGCTATGTCCAGGGGCCCAGCTTGCAGAAAAGGTGGCATTTTTAAATGAAAATATATTACAATACTAGCATCTCTCTCCTCACTCCTCCCACAAATTATTCATTCAGACAGCTCGTGAATTGGATTTGCAACTACTGCTACGTCTTACACAATACAAAAGAGAGAATGCCTGGTGGACTTCGTCGGTTAATTACACAGCACGTGATGTCAGATCTCCCATAATGTTCTATTGGCTGGGGTTTCTACGGCTAAGCTTTTACAAATATTAACTGTGTGCTTTCTCTGTGCATTTGGAAAGCTCTAAAAAAAAAAAAGAAACATTTCTTGGATATTCCTATATATTATCTGAGTGTGCTTGCAAGACGGCAATATTTCAGAGGTATTTGGGACATCAATGAAGCTGTACGGCTTTGATCGTGACCCCCCCAAATTAAGTTTGGATCACCTCCTAGAGGCAAATATGATCCACTGAAGTACTGTGAATACAGGTTAATTTTAAATGACTGAGGAATAAAGTAAAAGGGTTTTCACCTCTTTTTTTCCTTTAATGCTTAGTTCATGTGATGTGAACAGTGTGGATGGTTAGCAACATCCCAAAATGCCTTCTAAATTCATAATTTTCTGCCTTTCCTAATTATCTTTGCACATTTTTCTTGTTAAACTGATACCCCAAAATGATGATAGAAAAGCTAGTAGTCAGCTCATGCCAGCCATAAATCAACATTTTTTTGGCACAATGATTTTTCATTTATCTCTGGTATGCAGCATTTAAGGATTGATGCCTCCTAACTGTACTTTTAAAGACAGATTTTCATGTGAATACAAGCACTGGCATTTAAACAAAGAAAATCATTAATCTGAATCTAAACTTTCTATTAACTATTCAGTGTTTTACTTTCCGCTGTTTGTCCTTTTCTCTTCTCAAGGTCATTTTCTGCTGTTTCAAAAGGCATTTTAAATTTTACTCAGGGTCTTCTGTTGCTTGTTAGATGAAGGCCTAAGTGATTATTTTTCCACAAGGAAATAAAAGTTAGATGAACCTTGACATACCACTCAGGGTATAATTCATATCACCAGGATTTACCTACTTTAGAAACTAAACAGTTAACCTAATCATCTCATTTTATTGCTAATTTAGAAAAGCTTTCCCCCCCTAAGTACACTCTCACTTTTCAAAATTCACTGCTTATGACCTGAGCCTTTTATCCATTGCGCTATTACCAACAGCTAATCCCTCTCACTTATTGATAATTGGACAAAACTAAACAACGTGCCAACTCCTGAAAACGGCATGCCCCTGAGGGTTCTATTTAGTTATTCCCGAAAAACCACATTGGTTTCCAAGTTTGGTTCTTTTGTGGCATATCAATGGGAAACAAGTGAGAGATTTTCTCACTGCTTAGGAATTTCGCCAATTCTAACCTGCTTATTGCACATTCTTTCTAAGGAAAAGCATCTACAGTTGACAGAGTTCACAGATCTTCCTTTTCTTATAGTTCCATGAATTGTCTGCAAGTCCTGTTTGCTGAAATAATTATTTTAGTGCATATATTTAACCTATAATTATACAATAAGTATTTCTTCCAGAACTTAGTTTATTTTGTCGATCCAATGCAAATTCAAAGGAGAGATGCCCCAGTGTCTGGGGCTCATGCAGATTTATCACAGGATTAAGCCACAGGCACTACTTTCTATCTGCTTAATTAGTTCTTGAAATTATGGAAGCCTATGACTTGATGCCACATAGAAATCAATGTAATACTTTCTTAAGGGAATATTTCATTAAATTTTGAAACTATGTTACAATATACATGCAGGTTTAGGTGGTATTTTCTATCTTTAAGCTTAATAAACATATTTAATGGCATCTGCTTGCATGAAACAAGCCTTTGGGGCATATGTTAGGGAGCCAGGACAAAGACTTTGGCAACTGAATTATTATAGAATGAAATTAAATGCTTACAACAGGGTAGCATTCAGAAATGCTCACAAAGAGGGTGCGATGCAGTTCACACATTCAGGGCTTGAATTTATGCCCTTCCCTATTCAATGGGGAGTGTTAGCCGCCTTTCAGTGCCGTCACGCAGCCAGAGAAAAATAAGAGCCCAGCAAGGAAGACACAGGCCTTCTCTGCTTTGGTTCTTCCTCAAATCTTTCTTTCAATTTTTCGCCCTAACGTGACCATGTTTTCTGACAGCCTTTAACATACTTCACATGTTGATTTCCCTAGAAGTTTGATATTAAAACACAGATGGGAAGCCATGCATTTTATTAAATTTGAGCACTTATGTTTGGAAGGATTGGGAAAGTGGCCAATACATGGATTCAAAT
Source organism: Potos flavus (assembly GCA_028534135.1). Classification (NCBI taxonomy): domain Eukaryota; kingdom Metazoa; phylum Chordata; class Mammalia; order Carnivora; family Procyonidae; genus Potos; species Potos flavus. The sequence continues at coordinate 73,257,985 of CM052885.1, forward strand.
GACACTCAAAGTTAGAAAATTGGCCATTTAAGGAAGTTAACTGACTCAAGACACAGGAAGGGAATAAATGGAATGCAAAAAAAAAAAAAAAAAAATGACTAACCCATAAGTGGAATGGGGATATTGAAGTAAAGACTGTATTGCTCCTTTTAAAGAAATATTTAAGTACCTTTCCAAATTGGTTCTTTATATCACTAAAATAAAGCTCATCATAAGTTAGGTGTCCACGATTTTCTTTCAAGTCGCTTACACATTTTAGTTGAGAGTTGCTTATGACCTAACTTATCAGCCCAGATGTCAATTTATTTATTTCATCACTCATTCACTCATCCACCAAACACAGTTTGCCCCTGCTAGGAGTTAGGCATAAGGAAATAAGGCATTCTATAGAAAATGTTTATCTTCACAAGACGTAGCAAAGCCGTGGGTGTTTTCATCAACAAGAGAGTCTAGTAGTGACAGAATGGGAACTCTCTCAGAAAGGGGAGACACTCATATATCAGGAGTTCCATCAAGAAGACCCAGAACATTGAATCTCTGGCATTTCTTTCCTGGGTTCTTCTGGGAAATCAAGTCCTAATGCCGGTGGTATTCATCATATGTAATAAATTTAATTTCTCTCCCATTCCTTCAGGTGGGAGTAGCCATGTATCTTGGGAGACTTGAGAAAATGACCTAAAATTATGTTTTGTGTTCCATAATTCAGACGAGGAACCTCAACTGAGAAAAGACAGGCTCTGACGTGCCAAGTGTCCAAATGGGGCTTCGTAACTTGATTTTAAGGATTAAAACAGCCAGAGATTGGGGGGGGGGGGTGGCAGAAGGTGACTGTAAAAGTGTTTTAGTTTTGGTTGTTTGGCTTATTTATTAGAGATAATTAAATTACATTGCTTTCCTATGTGGCCATTTTGCTTGTTGTTTTGTGAGTTTCCCCTCTCTCCAGCCAGATGGCTATTCCACACTTGTCTGCCTTGCTTTTTGCTTCAAGGCTAACCTCCATGGACTGCTCTCTGGCTTGGAGAAGGATTCTGCCAATGAGAGGCACCAGTCTGGATGAGAGTGTTGAGAAACAGACAAGTTGGGGGAGGCTTCACCCTAGTTTGAATCCATATCCTGCTTTGGTTAGGAGTCTGTCTTCACCTTTGAACTAGGTTCTGCCCTGTGAGCCTCTTGCCTTTTCCGTCCTCTGAGGGGAAGTAGACTGGGGGGGGGGGGGTAAAACCGTTGTTGGTTCCCCGAATCCCACCTACACCTCTTAAAATCTCTGCACCTCAACCATCTCTGGAGCCCTCTTCTATTCTGGACCTGGTTGACTCAAATAAACAATAGCAGAATACTAAATACTGATTTTCCTGACACTTTCATGTCACTTAACAGTAGAGTATCCATTTATTTGGGAGAAAGTGTGCTTCGGATAGATCTGGAGAACAGTTCTTTTCTGATTCTAAGCTATACCAAATTACTGTATCATTTGCCTTCACATAAATGGTTAAGAGATCAATAGTTATCTTTAGATTTACTTTAATTACACAGGAAAATATTTGTATTCCCTATGCCACATCTCAGAGAGTTTTCAACTGAACATTTCATTGACTGGTTAGATGTTCTCATATTTTGCTTCAGGCTGGATTTTCAAAGTCCTCCTTCCTTCTTCATGATAGATTCCCCTGTTTGCATCTCATTTAAAGAACCCATACAGTTGAGGCCCAGCACAGCCAGAACCTCGCTTGAGGCCACAGGATGGCATTACTCTTCCAATTTTTGTCATATCAATATTATTGACTGAAACTAAAAGTGTATACTCTGACTAAATACTCACCTCAAAAGAAAATTGGAAAATGATAGTCATTGGTTTGCAGATTTTGTGATTCAGTAAGTCTCAGATTGGAGAGAGACATGCTACAAATAGAGCCCTTCTTAAGTTGTTTTTTCCTGTTTCTTCCAGTAAATAAATACAGTGACTAACACAAAGCTAATTTCTAAGAATTATGAAAGATACCTATTGCTTACTTTTTACCTGAGCATGTAATTTTGAGTTCTGAGGGTTGCATAGCATATAGTCTCTGAATGTCTGCATTTTTATGTCTGCTTCAATTTATCCCAACAAAAGAGTATTACTCCAGGACCTGGATTAGTATTTTACATAGGATCCCAGGGACGTCAGCCAATCCACTTCATCTTGTCTTTTTAGTGTTCTCCATATTTATAATACATTTTTTTAAAACGTGCCTTAGATTCTTCCAATCAGCAATGAGCTTTAACTTGTAAACCACATTTCTTTACCACTTTACGTAGAAAGCAACTACTAGTATCACCAGCCAGCCAGCTGAAATAAGCATCAAAACATAAATAATAGCCTGAAATGAATATAATGTTGTATGCCAATGATACTTCAATTTAAAAAATATATAAATAATGTCATGAGGTCCCAAAATACATGGGATGCATCTCTCTCTTTCATTATGGCAGCATAGACAGTGTTCGGTGGGATCTTTGTAATTTCATTCCCAGTCGGGTTTTTGCCCAGCTGTCCAGAAGCATATAATTTAAGCCGCGGAAAACAGAGCTCAATACACTTATTTTCAGTAGTCCCCAAGCTGTTTTATCCTGATAAAACAAAATCTAAAAAAAAAAAAAAAAAAAAAAAAAAAAAAATGGACGGAATCCCACAATTAGGAAAAAGCAATCATAGCTTTAGTTTTCTTCGCTACTAGTACTTGTCAAAGGCAAAGCAAGGGATTTAGTAATCAAGTAACACTGAGAGGTCCACTTTTTCAGTTTATTTCTTGGAAACCAGAGCTGCCTGTTTGGGATGTTATGGGTCATCGTGCCCGAGAACAAACCACGAAGGGATCCGCGCATTGCTTTTGCTAAAAGAAAAAGGCACATATAGCTCCTAATAGGAGTAGCTATAGCGCAGGTTAGGACCCAAATGCGGTGCGAAGTGAGATCTATCCAAACCCTCCCGCTCCAGCGCGGAGTGGTGATAAAAAACCCCCGTCAACCTTGCAACCTCCCCCGAGCCAGCTGGAGAAAAGGGTCAGGAAGGAAAGCGTTAAAGAGGTAATACGATTTAGACGGGGTTGCAGAACTCCTATTAAAAATGGCAGTACTATAAATGTTCTAGTATTGTCAGGAATGTTCTGTTGGATGACACTCTGCCGTGATTTGTACACACAGCGGACCAGAGTTGATGGGTGAATGAAATGATCCATAACCCTCTCTGACACATTTAAAGCAGTTCGGCTGCACATAGAGAACAGTCCATCATTTGCACCCTTCTGTGAAAGCTGGCTTTACCAAGTGTTTCAATGAAATATGTGCAACTTCCCATTTAAATTAGTACCACATGAACCATGAAGAGCACCACAGGTATCTGTTGTAGTACCAGCCTAATGCAAAAGTGGCCTGTCTTGTAATGCTCTAACAGGAAAGACATACAACCATTCATCTGTAACATATTAAAACCAGAAGAAATAAATTACTCCGCAGATGAAGAATTATTGCTTGCGAAGAAAATGTGCAAAGGTAGTCCTAAAAAGCAGCTTTTACTAAAAAATTATCGCAACAGCATTTGAATTCTTAATGCGTATTAAACTGAGGACTCGTAACCATAAATCATCGTTTTTCAGTGGAGGAAATCTGGTTAAAACTTTTGAGCAGAGATTTGTTTCACTTCTTCCACCACGGCGTTAGCCTTGGCATTGAGAGCCGGACTGCCTGAGTTATGCCAAGAGCAGTGCACCAGAAAGACTGTAACAAAGGCAAGCGGCAAAAAAAGAGGAGGTGCGCGTTAGTTGTTGTTTTAATGCCTGTTTCATCGCATGACATGATCCGAGGGAGGTTCGCGGCCATCGATCAAGGAAGCAAGATCTCCCTCCGCTATGAAAAATAGTACTGTTCCAGGAACACCCTAATGAATGAAAAGCATCTGCCGAATTACATGTGATTGAACTGCAAAGACACAATGAGAACCATAAAAACCATCGCGGTGTGTACGCTCTGCATCGCAAAGAAACACAAATGGTTGCAATTCAGTCGAACTACTTTCCCAGTAAACTTTCCATGCTTCTACAAAAAGAATACTAATGGAGTCATCTGTTCGGCTATGACAGCAGCTTAGGTGCTCTGCTAAATGTTTTGCACACATGAGCTCATACGATCCTCACAACAGCCCCCAAAGAGGTAGAGGATTTCGCTACCACCATTCTCCAGATCAGGGAACCGGGCAGACAGAAGTGAGGCAAACAAAAGTCACCCAGGTGACTCCTGGAGTCAGAACGGGGCGGGGCATCCTGGACATCTCAGAGTGCTTTTGGGAAACTGTTCTCATTCAGTTCTCCCAGCAAGCTTGTGATGTGGCTCGGGCGCATATCATCATTACATCTCACATATGGGGGGCGCCTCATTTCAGAGGGATGAAGCAGCCTGCCCAAGCTCAGAATGAGAAAATGACTGAGCTGAATGTTAGGACTTCGCGCCTGTGGTTTGCCTGCAATGTCCCAGGGCCACTGCAGTGGTGGGGGGCCTGGGAAATACGCCCAAACCCGTGTCACTGCTCCCTCCCTTTGCTTCCCTGGAGAGAATCCTTCCCACTTCACGTTCAATTAGCAAAAGGTGTATGGACAAATGTTTGAAAAAGAGGTTAGTTAATATGGCTCAATAACTGTAAAGGCAGTTTCTGCAAAAATATTTTTTTCTTTTATATCTATAATGGATATATTGTTCCAGTAAGGAAGTCAGGCTAGGGGTACTGGAAAACAACCACACACAAGGCAGTAATGAGAAAGATCATTTCCAGTCATATATAAAATCATTTCTTAAAAACTATTGTTTTAAGAAATATCCTTGATGTTTTTGTATTTGAGATGAATGTTCATATCCCAGCACTCACTGGATTTTTTTTTTTTCCTCACTGGATTTTTGTGGGACACAGCATGTAGAAGATACATTGAATGCTGGGCCATTGAAGAATTTACAGAGTAGCTTTTGTAATAGCTACAAGTTCACGATGAGAAAAATTTTCACAGTATTACCGCCTTAGAAAGTTTATAATACATTTTTGTGATAAAACCATGCCAAATGTGTTTTCTTTGTGGTAGATCCACATTACCTGGGTTGAAACTTTGCTGCTAATATTAAACCCATTGCCTATTTGTGCAAATGCTTCCTTCAAACATACCAATTGCGATGGCATTCATGGAGCTGTGGACACTCACGTCTGAAGAAATGTAATCACCAGCTGTGATTTATCAAAGCCTGCACTTTAAAGTTGGATGTCACCCTTTGCATGAAGTTCTGTCTCGAGGTATCCAAAAAATCAGTCATGTAGCCACTGAATTGATCTGAATGGCATCTAACTAATCAAAATCATGTGAAAAGGCACCTGCATCATTTCCCAGGAGTTGCAAAATTAAGAGTTTTATATATTGGGGTGGAAAACCCAGGAGGCAAGTCTACTTTTCCTCTAGTACTTCTTATTCAGTCTTTTCCAGTGCAAACACTATATAACCCAAAATAAAATAAAAGTAAATAAAAGTAAAATAAAATAAAAAGTGTACTTGATAAAATTTTGCCACCATGTCATTCCTCAATCTAATGGCATGCCCAAACGACTATATCCCATAATCTATCTACAAACTGTAGATATTTCAGGAAAGAAAAAACAACTTACACTTACACTTACTCAAGATTTATTTTTAAAACAAAAAGTCACATTAACTGTAAAAATCAAGAGGATGGTAGTGGGACCCTCACACTATGCAGGAAACCACTGGAACACTTTTTAAAGGGTTTAAAGAAGGGCTTCCTGGGGTGCCTGGGTGGCTCAGTGGGTTAAAGCCTCTGACTTCAGCTCAGGTCATGATCTCAGGGTCCTGGAATTGAGCCCCGCATTGGGCTCTCTGCTCAACAGGGAGCTTGCCTCCCGCTCTCTCTCTGCCTGCCTCTCTGCCTACTTGTGATCACTCTCTCTCTCTCTGTCAAATAAATAAAATCTTTAAAAAAAAAAAAAAAGAGAGAAGGGCTTCCTTCCATGGGGAAAAGCAGAATTAACAGAAACAAGAGATGGGGAATCACTCTGTAACTAGCCCTAGCAAGACTACTAATGTAGATATGGAACTTCCTCAAAATGATAATCCAGGTATGTAATACAGAGCAAATCTTCTTTTAAACAAATTATTTAATTAGCTGGAACACTGCGACGTTTCCTGCCCCTGGCAACTAATTGCTTCTCTTCTATATGTTTCCTCATTACTCTGTTTCCATTCCCAGGATAGCAATTGCCAAGTTGATAGGCTGTTTTCAAAGGAGCCATCTCCTCCATTTCTAGATTGTATGTTTCTTGAAGAGAGGATCGTTTTCATTTCCAGAGCTAGAACTGAACCACATATTGAACAGATGACACAGCGATTTGAGTATCAATATGTCAATACAAACTCAAGCATGGGAACATTACATACGGGTGTGTGTGTGTGTGTGTGTGTGTGTAAGAGCACAAAGAACAATGGCATTGCATGTTTAAGATGGAACTCCCAGGCTTCTCTGGGGGTGGGGAGGGGTGGGGCAACTTAAAAGTATAACAAAGTTGATGAAAACAAAACTGATTATGTACTGAAATCTACAACTGAAACTTGCCAGTTCATGTTGATAGTTACAGCCCTTTCCTTGTTTGCTTTGCTTTGGGTCTAGACACATCCACAGATCCCATTTTCTTCCCAGCTCCAATTATCACCAGCCAGTTACTACAAAATAATTGCCAAATGGTCTCTTAACCCTATGTTAGTTATTCATGTATCTTAGTTCCCTCCTGTTCTCTTCTCAATTACACTGCCCACACCTCATTACCTCCCCAGATCTTCTCCCAGTGAGATCCACTGAGAGGCACGGGCTCCTCGGTTTTTGTCCACTGAGCATCTCTCTGCTCCACTCATAAGCGCTTTCTCTGATTAAATTTCTTGGCAACTCTGAGGATTTACACTCCAGCTAGTTTCTCTCTCGGTTTAGTTTTTCATGCCCTCACTTACCCAGGACCTGCTGCTCTTATTTTCCCCAAATCCCCCGTCCTGGGATTCATCCTTCATTGGTAATTTTGCCTGCTGTGTCCTAATAGAATGTCCGATCATACAGGGTGTGAGTGTCAGGTTCACACACGCCTTTGCCTGCTCTTACTTCTCTGCAGGACCTGTCGTACTCACCTCTGCTAATGTTAACCCCAATATTCTCAGGGATTGAAACACCCCCTTTACAATGGTTGGCATATGATTACCGGGAGTTTTCCCTTATTTCTCTGAAGGTCCTGTCTTTCATTCTGGCTAGTTTGGGTCATTTTTCCCAGCACTTCTCTGGGTACTTACTGAAACTTCCCCTCCTATCAGTGTCTTTTATCTGTTCCAGTTTTTCAAGGGACCCTTCCTCTCCACCATGCACTTATTTCATTGATATGCAGATCAGAGGCAGTAGATTAAAGTGCCATCTTCATTGGGTCTTAAATTGATTGAATCACTTTTGTCCCCAGGAATTTTTAAAAAGCACAATGCATAATTTATTTTGTTGTTTTGTTGGTGACAGGGAGACAGCTGCTGTAGCTGATGTTGAATCTGTGTGACAAAGTTTTAGTACTTTTTTTTTTTCCTAAAAATTTTGAGGCCTAAAAGAGCTGCAGGGAAAAAAAAATATATATATATATATATATATATATATATATATATATACACATATATCTTATGTTGGTGAAACTTTATATAATCCCAATTATAGGTTAATTTTTAACCATCACTACGTATATAAGTATATATAATATAGGCCTTTGGACCATATGAGGGTTAGGAGTGCTGACCCCCTACACAGTCAAAAATCAGCATATAAACTTTTGACTCTCCCAAAACTTAACTACTAATAGCCTATTGTTAACCAGAAGACTTAACGACTAACATAAATAGCCAATTAACACATATTTTGCTTGTTATATGTTTTGTTTACTGTATTCTAACAATAAAGTAAGGTAGGAAAAATTAAATATTGAGAAAATCACAAGGAAGAAGGAAATACATTTACAGTACTGTCCTGCTTTTATCTAAAAAAAATCTGAATATAAGTAGACTGACACAGTTCAAACCCCTGTTTTTCAAGGGTCAACCATAGATACATATGTGAATACACACACACACACACAGACACACACAAATGTGCATATATACAGCTGTACATATGAACATGCTCGTGAAGGTATTTACAGTAAAACTATGTATAATTTTGTAATAAAATCTATAATTTAAAAGCATTTCTATTTCAGGGGTTCTTTCTTCCCTTTTTTTTTTTAAAGATTTTATTTATTTATTTAACAGAGAGAGAGAGATCACAAATAGGCAGAGAGACAGGCAGAGAGAGAGAGAGGGGGAAGCAGTCTCCCTGCTGAGCAGAGAGCCCGATGTGGGGCTGGGTGCCAGGACCCTGAGATCATGACCTGAGCCGAAGGCAGGGGCTTTAACCCACTGAGCCACCCAGGCGCCCCCTGGGGGCTCTTTAGATACCATGGTTTGATCCCGCAGAGGCAACACCAGTGGTGGTGGGAGAGAACTCGTTCTCTGCACTCTCCACGCTTTCTGTCAGGATCTGATATCCCATCCTCTGTCTTGTTTATTTTGTTTGTGGTAAATTATCATCTTGGCAATGTGCCTTTGAAACAGACTTCATTGATACGGAAATGTGTCTGATCCGGCCAGCGTGTAAAAACATATCATTCCTCCTCACAATGATTCCAAAGGGAATTTGGTGAAGGGCATGGCTGAGATAATGGGACAGTCTTCACTCCAAAACCAATGCATAGTCAATAGTATTCGCAGTTTTCATTTTTTCAAGTTGTTTAAAAATTAGTGATGATTTTTTTAAAGCCCTACGCTCACTCGTGAAGTGATTTATACCAAGAACCCAAATAATACTCAGTTGAAATGGGATTCAGTGTAAGCTCATTTGATCTGAAGAGACTATAATTCTCATATAGGAAATCTTATCTTCAGTAATGGGTGGAATTATCTTAGGAGTATACCTAATACAGCGGTATGCACTTGATGGGCACTCCATAAAATTTCATTGAGGATCATTTAGAGTGATCTTTTTAAAACTAGGGGTATAGGGAAATACTGCCACTATTAAGGGTAACTGAACAAAATGTTTTCAAATGGCAGAAAAAGTATACTCCATTTGCTTATGTAAAATAGCCAAATTGGTGACCATGCCATCACCTGCCTTTATAATTACCATGTGGAAACAAGTAATATTAACTACAGCACACCGACTTAACCAGAATAGTGTTTAGAAATACTAGATCAACTCAGGTGGACACAATCTAAATCTTTTTTCTGTTCAAAAGTGGTATTTCAAACAATGTAACAATGTCTTTATTGTATCCATTTACCAAAAAATAAATAAAATAAGACAAAATATATATTGCAAGTTTTGGGCAAATTGCACACTAAAAATCTGCACATGCTAAATTCTGCCCCCAATTGTGGAAATACTTTACTCAAAAGTAATCCAAGTAAAGGGAAAATAGTAAATTGGTTTGAGTATTACAGTATAATGCCTTTATAGCTCAATCTTTCAAAATATCTATTTGTAGTTGACTCTGTATATCTATTTTTCTGTATTTCTATACCTTAGCTCTACCTATATATGTTTTCATAGATAATCCGACAGCAGCTAAAGCACACTGATATTTGAATTTGGAAGATTTTATAACATTTTAGCTTTACAACTATAATTTGGGGGAAAGAGAATTACAAAAAGTTTAAATTCCAGGGTATTTCAAATTAGGAAGGAAAGTTATAGATGTTGATCCCAAATGTGTGGAGTGGAAAGAGAAACCCAACTCTGGATAAAGAATTTACTGAAAGTAACCATAGAGTGATACACACACATACACACACACACACACACACACTCTCTCTCTCTCTCCCTCTCAATATTCTCCAAATGAAAGTCCCCAACCTGATGTCATGTCAAAGACGCAAAAGGCTACATAGATTTTTTTTTTCCCCAAATTTTCTTTGGAATTAACTTACTGGAAGTCATGGACAAATTCAGTGAAAATAAACATTTCTGCCCTATATTATAATTCGGGAGGCTGCTGGAAATAAGTCCATAGGAAAGAACTTATAAAAAATAATTTGGAGGCCATTAAGTGAAATGAAGCTGAGGTTCACTAATCAGAGCTGCTTGTCTTCTTTCTCGTTCTTGAATATGGCTTCAATCATCATATTCCAATCCACAGATGAGAGAGAACACAAGAACTAAGCCATCAGGGAAATCTTTTCAAATTCTGATTATTATCTAATATTAGTATTTAATATTATTGTCTAATATTACCTAATGTTAGATAATAGTGCTTTCTTGTGTCTGTGTAAGGCACTATTTACAGGGTTTCTCCGGGAATCCATTTTATATTTCTTCTGCAAATAGTATCTAGAGACAGACACAACATTTGGGATTATGAACATAGGATATACTAGCAACTAAACATTTCATATAAATTTCATTGTGCCATAAAACAAGAAATGAGCTAGTATTTGATTAATGATTTAAAGTATCATTCCTTACGCATTTCAAAACTAACCATTTACAAGTTCTGTGGTGATCATTTTTAGAATAGGGAGATTTTAGCTTCCAGCTTCCAGATTTGAATTAGTGAAATTCATTTATTCATTTGAACAACAGGTATTGTAATCGGCACTGGGGATACAGTAATGAATGGGACAGATAAGATACAGCTTACAGCTTCCGTGGAGCCTACAGTGTAAAGGGGAATATAATCAACAAACAAATAGCTACATAATTAAATATGTTATATAAATTTGTGATAAGGACTGCACAGAAAAAGCACAATGCACATTGAGAGGTATTAACAGGGAGACCTGACTTATTTTGGGGATTGGGGAAGGCTTCCCTGAGGGTGTGACAATTAAGCTAACATCTGAATTGTTACTAAGAATCAACAGGGGAAAAAATGAAGAAACATTACCTCATTCTGTGACTTGGAAGCTATGATCAGAATTTTTGGAATATTTCCACTGTCGACTGGAAAGTCTTTGAAGGGTTTTACACAAGAAGAAATATTACCGGATTTTTTAAAAGGTCATCATAAAAACTGTGCATATAATAAATGAAAGCTTCTAGAATTGTACTATCCAATATGGTGGTCACTATCAACATGAGTTTATTAAGCACATGAAATGAAACTGATATAAATTGAGATGAACTGTAATTATAACATATATACTGGATTTCAAGTACTATGGGAAGAAAAGAATGTAAAATAGATGAGCATTATGTAGGGCACATGATCTGATGAGCACTGATTGCTACACACAACTAATGAATCATTGAACACTACGTCAAAAACTAATGATGTACTATATGTTGGCTAATTGAATTTAAATAAAAATAGATCAATGTTTATAGTGGTTATATGTCAAAATAATATTTTGGGTATATTGGATAATACATTAATAAAATTAATTTCATCTCTTTACTTTTTTAATGTGACTATTAAGAATAAAAAATTACATACATAAAGATTTCTTGTTTTTTAAGATTTATTTTATTTATTTTAGCGGGAGAGGGGCAGAGGGAGATGGAGAGAATCCTCACGCAGACTCCTTGCTGGGATCAGAGACCCACCTGGGTCTCAGTCCCAGGACCCTAAGATCATGACCTGAGCTGAAATCAAGAGTCCGATGCTTAACTGACTGAGCCACTCAGGTGTCCCACAGACTATAAAGATTTCCGCTCTGGACAAGAGGCAACAGACATTTTTCTTTCTGCTCCTCCCCACTAAGTGTAACTTTAAATCCTGGAAATAATGCAAGGAGAAACCAAGGAGAGATCTGAGTAAAGAGTAAAAGAAAAATATTAGAGACATCGGCAGTGAAAGTACATCACTGTTGCAGAGTATCACACAAACCCATCCGACAGAAGAAACTAACCCAGGCCTGACATTTTCTGAATCCAAACCTATACACATACTGTGTCCAAGGGAGTTTCATTCCTTCCCGTGGTTGAGTGGGAAATCAGCTGACGAAACCAAGAGATCCCATCAGCAGCCCCAGGACATCAATTGGGAGTCCTTCTGGCAATAAAAAACCAAGGGAAAAGTTTTTCTTATCCACTGAACCTGAGATTCTCTTCCATCACCAAGAGACACTGCGTGGCCAGAAAACAAAAGCAATAAGAAGCTCCACCCCGGACGCACTCATGGGCCAGATCCTCCCCTCCCCCACTTAGAAGCAACAGGTAACTCATCTGAGGAATCTTTGCCATCACACGCAGCACTAGCAGCAACCAGTGACAGAGTCTAAACAGCACCAAATAAACTGAGCAAACCAGAAGAGTACCGTGAAGTCTCGAAAAATTAAATTGTCATTAAAACCACAACCTACAAAAGTAGGCTAAGGGGGCGCCTGGGTGGCTCAGTGGGTTAAAGCCTCTGCCTTTGGCTCAGGTCATGATCTCAGGGTCCTGGGATCGAGCCCCGCATCGGGCTCTCTGCTCAGTGGGGAGCCTGCTTCCCCCTATCTCTCTGCCTGCCTCTCTGCCTACTTGTGATCTCTCTCTGTCAAATAAATAAATAAAAAAGTTAAAAAAAAAAAAAAAAGTAAAAAAAAAATAGTAGACCAAGGTCCGGGGGATAAATAGAACAGGATGACTGCCTCCTAAAATAAAAGATGTCAGTTGGACTCAGACGATAACTCACACAATAACCAAAATATCCAGCATACAATTGAAAATCACCTGTCATAGCGAGGGATAGGAAAATCACAACATTTGAGAGAAAAGGTAATCAACTGATGCCAACACTGAGATGAATCAGATGTTGGAATTATCCAGGCAGAATTTTATTTTTTATTTATTTTTAGAGATTTTATTTATTAATTTTAGAGACAAAGTGTATGTGAGTTAATGGGGGTGGGCCAGAGGAGATAGAGAGAGGGAATCTCAGGCAGATTCCCCACTGAGTGCAGAGCCCTACATGGGGCTCGATCTCACCACCCTAGCAACATGACCTGAGCTGAAATCAAGAGTCATACCTTCAACTGACTGAGCCACCCAGGCGTGCCCTCAAGGACAAATTTTAGAACAATCATCAAAAACCATTTCAAGGATTAAAGTCTACTGAGTGAAATGAAAAAAGAGAAAACCTTAGCAATGAAACGGAAAAGGGCCACATAACGATGGAACTATTCTGTATCTTCACTGTGTATGGTGATAAGCCTGCATGTGACAAAATTGCATAGAACTAAATGCATGCAACACACACACACACACACATACACACACACACACACATTTGTGTGTGCATGAGTATAAGGAAAACTGGGGAAATCTGAATAAAATTGGTGGATGGAATAATGTATATATCTTTTTGTAATATGATACTATATAATGTATAATGCAAATATCTTGGTTGTAATATGATACTATAGTTGTGCAGGATATTATCACTGGGGGAAACTGAGTCAGGGGTACATGGAACTGCAAAACTATGATATCTCAACACAAAATGTTTCATTTAAATACTACATATGTGATGTGCATTATATTTCTGTCAGTTGCCGCTGGTGTGCAGCAGTTAATGCACCAGTGGATTCAACAGTAGCCTGGAGGAGAGGGGATGACGGAATGTACCAGAGGAGTGGCTCCCAGAGAGAAAAGACACATTGGAGGTTGACAGAGGTCGATGATAACAGAACTCTTTGAACAGTGCTTCTATATTGCTCTATATCAAATGAAAATGTCCTTAAAATGAAAACAAAAGGGGCACTTGGATGGCTCAGTTGGTCAAGCATCTGCCTTCAGCTCGCAACCTGATTTCAGGATCCTGGGATCGAGCCCCCATCCGGCTCTCTGCTCCGCGGGGAGCCGAGTTCTCTTTCTCCCTCTGCCTGCTGCTCCCCTCCTGCTTGTGCTCACTCTCTTTTCCTCTCTCTGTCAAATAAATAAATAAAGTCTTTAAAAAAAAAGAAAAAAACATTAAAGGAAATGGAAATTTCTATTTCTACCCTTGTTTCCTGTCTGGCCCATAATAGGTGTTCAATGGCTCATTTTTTGGTGGAATGAATTAAAATTGAAATAGTGCAAAATTATAGAAACAGCCTAGGAATGTAATCATTTGGATGAAACATTCAGATGTGAGCAGAGAAATGTTCTTTGAAAGTAGTTGTTTGGGATAACTCTCAGCCACACGTGCTGATTGTTAAGATGGCTCAGTGGGAAAAAAAGAAGCATCATGTTCCCATGTGGGGTAATAATATGTGTGTGTATGTGTCTCTCTGTGTGTGTCTGCATATTCAAACTTACAAAGCTGTAAGAGTTTATTAGTCGTGAATATCTTTTTGACAAAATTATTAAAACAATGGCATTTTTAAACAATGTGTGAATTATAGAGATGGAAGGATTTTATGATAATATCTTCTATCCTGGAGATTACTCCATGCTCACCTGACTCATCTTTGGTAAGAAAGACCAGTGTGAGAATTTCACTTCTGTAACAGTGGTGTGAGGAGCCTTGTGGACCCATTCTACCATGAAACAAATATAATAGGTAAAAATTATTTTTTTAAGAATAGGATATCTGGAAATTATTCTAAGAACAAACAACAAATGGAGAAACATTTATTCAAGAAAATCTACTAAATCTCTGTAAGAACAGCACAAGTCTATGAATGATGACCCACTTACTCCCCATCCCCTCCCCCACCAGCTCAGCTTGATGGAGGCTCCACTCCAGGTATGTGTGACCAAAGTTAAGGGGTTCCCTCTCCCTTTAATCACCAATGAAGGAATATAGTGTGTCACCTGGAGAGAGAGGTCACCGCTGTTTCGCACTCTCCCCTCCAAGTTGCAGAGGCTAAATTCCTGGTGAGGTCAGGGCTCCCTTTCTCCTACTTACCTCCCACTAATAAGTCAGAGGATCTGCCTCAGGAATGGCAGGCTGAGAACACCGGAGCTCTGATAGTCTGATTCCACACTAGGAGAGGAGATGGAAAATTTTTTCGAAAAAGAAAGTGAGGAAATTAAAAATGAAGGGGACTCTCCAAAACAACGGAAACATTCATAGTAATCAGTTAAGTGGATACTGGTAGCTCTAAGAGTGGTATAAGCTAAGCTATAAGCCATGACATACCAGAAAGTACTAGGGA
>CM052885.1:73273678-73432114 GCA_028534135.1 Potos flavus
TTTTTTTTTATTTTTCTGGTCAATTCTTACAAACTTTCTCTGTAGACAATTACATCATCTGTGAATAAAGACAGTTTTATTTCTTCCTTTTTAATCTAAATACCTTTTATTTCCTTTACCTGTCTTAGTGCTTTGGGTAGGATTTCTAGTATGATGTTGAGGAGCAGTGATGAGAAGGGACAGTCTTGCCTGGTTTGTGATCTTAGTGGGAAAATTTCTAACATCTTATCATGAAGTGGAATGTTTGCTGCAGATACTTTGTAGATATTGTTTATCAAGTTTGGGAAGTTCCCCTCTATTTCTAGTTTGCGGAGAGTTTTTATCATGAATGAGTGTTGGATTTTGTTAAGTGTTTTTTGCATTTATTGATATAATCATGTGATTTTTAAATCTTTAGCCTGTTGTTGTGATGGATTACATTAACTGATTTTCAAAGGTTGAACCAGCCTTGCGTATCTGAGATAAAACCCAGTTGGTTATGGTGTACAATTCTTTTTATATATTGTTGGATTTGAATTGCAAATATTTTACTGAGGGTTTTTGCAACTGTGTTCATGAGAGTTATTGGTCTCCAGCTTTTTTTTCCTATAATGTCTTTGTCTGTTTTGGGCATTAGGGTGACTCTGGCCTCATAGAATGAGTTGGAAAAGTATTCTCTTTGGGTCTTAAGAAGATATTATACAGAATTGGTATAATTTATTTTCTAAGTGTTTTGTAGAATTCATCAGTGAATACCTCTGGGAATGGTACTTCCTGTTTTGGAAGGTTGTTAATTATTGATTCAATTTCTTTAATAAATACAAGCTATTCAGATCACCTATTTCTTCTATGAGATTTTAGCATATTGTGTTTTTCAAGGAATTGTTTCATATCAGCTATGAAATTTGTGGAAATAGACTTGTTCACAGTATTCCTTTGTTAGCTTTTTTATGTTCATGACATCTCTGATGACCATGATCTCATTTCTAATGCTAGTAATTTGGTCTTCTCTCTATTATTAGTTAGCTTGACTAGAGGCATATTGATTTTATTGATCTTTTTCAAAAACAAAGTTTTGGTTTTCTTGATGTTCTCTATCACCATTTCTTGTTTTCAATTTGATTAATTTATGTTCTAATTTGTATTATTTATTTTCTTCTGAATAATTTGTACTTAATTTGGTCTTCTTTTCCGGTTTTCTAAATTGGAAGCCTAATTTATTGATTTTAGGTCTTTTTTTTCCCTTTGAATATATTCATTCAATGTTATAAAATTCCCTATAAGTACTGATTTCACTATTTCCCACCAATTTTGATAATTTTTAATTTCAAGATAAAGTTTTTCAGAATAATAAAAAAATCGAGATCCCATTATATGCTGCCTACAAAGGGATAAACTAGATTCAAAGATACAAATAAATTAAACCAAATGGTGCAAAATGTTATATTAATTGTGGTAGTTTATGATGGCTAATTTGTAATAAATTACTGCAAGCTGGATAGTTTAATACAGCACGTATTTATTTTCTCATATTTCTAGAAGTTGGATGTCTGAAATATGTTTCACTGAGCCAAAATCAAAGCATTAGAGAGACTGCACTCCCAATGGAGACAATATAATAGAATCTCATATTTGCCTCTTCCAGCTTCTAGTGACTACTGGACATTGTTTTGACTTTTGGCTACATAACTCCTATTTCTGCTTCTTTTGCCATATTGTCTCTTCCTCTTCTCTGTATGTAAGATCTTCCTCTGTCTCTCTCTTATAAAAACACCTTTGACTGGATTTAGAGTCTTGCCTGTATAATACAAGATAATCTCCTTATGTCGTTTTGTAACTTAATCATATCTGCAAAGACCATTTTTCTACGCAGGTAACATTTACATATTTTAGGAATTAAGTCCTGATATTTTGGGGTGGTTATTAGTCAGTCTACTATATAATGCAAATAGAAACCATAGAAAGCTATGCTAAGGAGGTTTACTTTATAATGATAAGAGGGTCGATATTTCAGAAGATATAATTTTAAATATATATGTACTCCACCACATAGCCCTAAATTGCATAAAGCAGAATCTAGCAGATTTGAAGGAAAAATTAGACAATCAACAATAAAATCAGGAAACTTTAATACTCTACTTTCAGTAACCAATACAACTAGAAAGAAGGTGAAAAATAAAATAGAAAACTTGAACAGCACTATAATCCAACTAGCCCAAACAGACATCTATGGAACATTTTACCCAAGCACAGTAGAATGTAATTCTCAAGCACACATGGAACATTCTCTAAAATAGACCATATCTTAGACCAAAAAACAAAACTTAATAAATTTAAAAAGATCTGAACAAAGTATATTCCCCAACCATGATGGAGTGAAATAGAAATGCATAATAGAAAGAAATTTAGTGAATTCATAAATATGTAAAAATTAAACAACACATTCCTAAATAAAAAAAGGATCAAGAAAGAAATGAGAAGATTAGAAACCTTTTTGAGATGAGTTAAAATAAAAACATGACATACCAATACTTAAGCTCAGCTAAAGCAGTTCTTACAGGGAAATTTATAGCTATAAATAGTGTTATTAAGAAAAAAGAAAAATCTCATATCAATAACTATTTTTCCTCCCAAATACCTTGAAAAAAGAAGAGAAAACTAACCTAATGCAATCAGAAGGAAATAAATAAAAAAATATTAGAAAGAAATTAATACAATGAAGAATAGTAAGTAATAAAGATAATAAATAAAACCAAAAGTTGGTTTCTTGAAAAGATAACAAAACTGGCAAACTATTAATAGGAATGTGCAAGAAGAGAGAGAAGCTTAAATGTACAAATATCAGAAATAAAAGAGGAACCATTACTAATAGTATAGAATTAAAAAAAGATTGGGCAGGGGGCATGGTGGCTCAGTCAGTTAAGCATCCAACTCTTGATTTTGGCTCAGATCATGACCTCAGGGTCATGAAATCAAGCACCATGTCAGGCTCCGCCCTGGGCGTGGAGGCTACTTAAGATTCTCTCCCTCTCTCTCACTTTCCCTCTGTCCCTCTCCCCACTGTTTAAATAAATAAATAAATAAATAAATAAATAAATAAATAAATGAATGAATAAATGAATGAAATCTTAAAAAAAAGAGAAAAGATTAGAGTGGAATAATATGAACAACTATGTGTCAATACATTTGATATTAAACAGCAAATATAAGATAAATCCCAAGAAATATGCAACTACTGAAATTTACTGAAGAAAAAATAAAAAATCTAAATCAAATTTTAACAAGCAAAAATAAAAATTAAGAGTATGTTTACAAACTCTTTTAAACAGTAAAAAAGAAAAGAATATTTCCCAACTCATTCTATAAGGCCATAATTGATACCAAAGTCAAACAAAGGTATCACACATAAAGAAAATTACAGACCTCTTATAAATATAGGGAAAAAACCCTAAAATTTCTTATGAACATAGATGTGACAGTCCTCAATGGATACTAGCAAAGAGAATCCAGCAACATATACAGAGGATTATACACCATATCTATATAGTATTTAACCAAGGATTAGGATATTGGTTTAACAACCAAAACTCAATGCTTTGAGAATCAATTATGTTAGGTAAAGGAATAAGGAATCCAGGGTCCTAAACTTGGTAGAATACTAGTTCTGTTGGAAATTTCACCTTTTTTTTCTTCTTTGTAAACCATTGCTATACCATAGCCTGTAGAACAGGCCTGACACATGCTCTGTGCTAAAGGAGTTGTTGAATGAACGACAAGCACTGTGCTAAATATAGTATTCATTTAATCCTCTAAACAGTCATATCAGGTAAATATTATTAAACGCATGTTACAGAAACCAAAATACTAATTTTTCAGTCTATGCCTGTGAGATAATAAAGGAAAATCCAAAAATGTGGAGGCAGTGCAATTATTATTTTGCCAGAACTACAAAATCTACAATTAAAAATAACAGCAACTTTCATGGGATGCCTGGGTGGCTCAGTTGGTTAAGTGTCTGCCTTTGGCTCAGGTCATGATTCCAGGGTGCTGGGATCGAGTTCCACATTGGGCTCCCTGTTCAGCAGGAAGCCTGCTTCTCCCTCTGCTTGCCACTCCCTCTGCTTGTGCTCTTTCTCTCTCTCTGACAAATAAATAAAAATCTTAAAAAAAAAATAGCTACTTTCAAACAAAGATTGGAGATCCTAAATTTTTGTCATTTATGCACATGATAGACATTATGGGAACCACTTTACTCTTCCAACATCCACAGCACACTTGTCTTCTTCCTGGATCCTACCAAGTGTTCTTTTTTTTTTTTCCAGATTTAGGGTTAGAAATCTAATTTCAAATTTTTTCTAGAAAAACTATAATTCTAGATATTTAAATTGGAAAAGAAAAATCACTCAGTATTTCACTATAGTTAGATCATGTACATTACCAATCATTACTATTCTCATATTCATTCTTTCATAAAAAGTAAATGTAAATATAAATTGCTGAAAGCTTGCTATATATAAATTGTTTTATAAAAATTGTGGAAATAAATGGTGTATGAGACATATTCCACAACATCAGGGAACTCATAGTCTAGAGGGAATGTTGAAAGGAAACCAGAGTCAGAAAACACCTAAATTCATAATAATAAAATAATCTAGAGAATTAGTGTAGCCTCGTACTGAGACCAGCATTCTCCTTGTACTAATTCCCTGGCTAGTGATCCAAGTGAAAAACATAATTTTCCTATTTTTCTTTTTCTCCCTAAAATGAATAAGATTTACAATAGGGTAGCCTCTTGAGGTTGAACAGTTTTCTTTTAAGACTTATTTTACCTTATTGTTAAAGAGAAACATCCTTTCATCTCTGATTTATTGATTTTAGTTAAAAGTTATTTAGAATGAGAATATCTTTTTTCTCTTTTTTTTCTCCTTGTGTTTCTCTTTGATGGCTTTCTCATTAGTAAAGTTCTCACCTGGTCCTTAAATGATAATACATTTAACTAATTCATGAGGGTAATATTCACCTGGTATTGCATTCCAAAAGGTAACACACAATGTAAAAATTAAGAAAAACAACGGAATGCATTAAAGATAGCAAATCTTTATAAGTATGTCCTAAATTTTTAAAATTACATATATCTTAAGCTATGCTTTTAAGAACAGAAGACTGAAAGAACATTTCATGTCACACAATTCTTAATGCACATGTAAGGCATTTTCTTACTTTCTCATATGTCAAATTGCACATAACTGCCAAAAATTATTCTATACGTCTATCCATTTATTATCTCAGGTTAGCAAAATTCATATATATTTCATGTTATTTAATACATACAAAATAAAATATATCAAAGCACATTTTTCCCCAAAGACTTCTGTAATTCAATGATAAAAGCAATGTTGTAATAATACTCATTAAACACATGTGGTTTATTGACATCTATTGATGAACAAAATGAAGGGCAGTCATCCCTAAAGGGCAAATATATCTTAATGATTGTCACAGTGGGATTAATGGCATGTCTTTAATGATAACATTTTCTGTTCCAAAATAAAGGCAAGTCACAAAATGACGCTCAGCAAAAGCATTAGAAAATGAAGATATAGTATACCTAATGCATGTAGTTTATTTCTTGTTCTACTTGTTTGATTACTATCCCCAAAATGTTCATTTAGACCTATTTTTGAAATGATATTTAAAATTAAGTCATCTCATCGATGTTGGACAAATAAGTTGCTTCCTATTTCCACAAAATGAATAAAATGACACTGAAGATTAACATTAGGCATCTTGGAATATTTTTCAAAGGGATCATTTTTCTTCTCTTCTTTATGGATTTGATAGTGCTATATATTTGTTTGTATTCTGAGATTTTTCAAGGGAGATGAAACAAAAGTAAGATCACTACATCTGAGATTAGGAAGTATAGCCATGTGCTTTTAGTGTTGGAGTAGAAATAGCATTGAAGGTCGATTGGAGGAAATTTCACTGTGAGATTGAGGATGCAGAACTTTTCCCATAATTTTAGTTCTCTCTTCCCATAGGTGTAGTCACCACGTTTATTACAAAACCTCAGTGTAATGCTGTGTCAGCTAGAATGGTCTCCAACAACATATAATACTAGGTGTCATTGTCATTTCATTCCATTTTCAGTTACCAGATATCCATAAACAGAATTTAGGAAGAGATAAGAACAAAGAGCACATCTTATGTATAAAATAATGGTCCATCTTTTTCTTCTGCTATAAGTAACAACAACCACTTGCAATGTCTCTATTCCACACTCTGTGAGATGATTCACATTCACTGTATCATGTAAATACTCCAGGTATTAAAGTAGTCACTAAGTGCATTGTATTGATGAAGAAAACTCCTTTCCATAGAGTTTAAGTAAGTTATACAAAGTCACACACCTAGTAATGACACGGATTCAGATTCAAACCTGGCACATCTTCACTCTGAAATCTGGGCTTTGTAAACATCCTTCCTCTCCTATTCTGCCATGAGATTCAGATTTGTGTCTATGTAGATGTGGGGGTATAAATAAGCTCATAAAATAGATGGCAAATGTATAACATGGGTGCATAATATTAACCTCACTGTTTTAATTCCTTCTTCTGTAGGCAGATGAACACCAACTTTGTCAGGATAAAGGTTTTGTCACTTTTGTCAGGATAAAATGAGTTAGCATGTGCTCTGCTCTTAGGACAGTCTGTGACATAGAGGAACCATTCTGTAAATATCAGCAATTCTTCCTGCTATGACTACCCCTTACCACGCACGTACCCATAATGCACAGCACACAGCAGTCCAGACTGCAGGCTTTAGAATTAGCCCTCCTGACTTTAAAGTCTTTACTTTGGACTCCATTTTTTTAAGTTTTCACTTAAATTCCAGTTAGTTAACATAGAGTATAATATTAGTTTCAGGTGTAGAATATAGTGATTCAACCCTTCCATCCATCATCCAGTGTTCATCACAAGTGCACTTCTTAATCCCCATCACTACTCTACCCATCCTCCTACTGCCTCCCCTCTGGTAACCATCAGTTTATTATCTATAGTTAAGGGCCTGTGTCTTGGTTGCCTCTCTCCCCCATCCCTTGCTTATTTGTTTTGCTTCTTAAATTCCACATATGAGTGAAATCATAGAGTATTTTTCTTTCTCTGACTGACTTTTTTCTCTTAGCATAATACACTCTAGTGCCATCCACATCGTTGCAAATGGTAAGAGTTCTTTCTTTTATATGGCTGAGTAATATTCCATTGTATATATACCACATCTTTATCCATTCAGCATTTGATGGGTGCTTGGGCTGCTTCCAGAATTTGGCTATTGTAGATAATGCTTCTATAAACATCAGAGTGCACGTATCCCTTTGATTCAGTATTTTTTTTAATTCTTTGGATAAATACTTAGTGACATGATTGCTGAATCTTGGGGTAATTCTATTTTTAATTTTTTGAGGAACCTCCATACTGTCTTTCAGAGTGGCGGCACCAGTTTGTATTCCCACCAACAGTACAAGAGGGTTTCTCTTTCTCTACAACCTTGTCACCACCTGTTGTTTCTTATGTTGTTAATTTTAGCCATTCTGAAGGTGTAACATGATATCTCATCCTAGTTTTGATTTGCATCTCCCTGATGATGAGTGATGTTGAGCATCTTTTCATGTGTCTCTTGGTCATCTGTACGTCTTTAGAAAAATGCTTATTCATTTCATGTCTTCTGCCCATTTTTTAATTGGATTATTCATATTTTGGGTGTCGAGTTGTGTAAGTTCTTTATATATTTTGGATACTAACCCTTTATCAGATATGTCATTCTGATATATATATCTTCTCCCATTCAGTAGGTTGTCATTTAGTTTTGTTGATTGTTCCCTTTGCTGTGCAGAAGCTTTTCATTCTGTTGTAGTGTCAAACAGTGTATTTTGCTTTTGTTTCCTTTGACTAAGGAGACATATCTAAAAAGAAGTCGCTATGGATGATGGCAAAGAGGTTACTGCCTGTGTTCTCCTCTAGGATTTTTATGGTTTCTTATCTAACTTTAGGTCTTTAATCCACTTTGAATTTCTGTGTGACTTCCAAGGGTTGGGGGGACTTAACCTCTCTCTGACTCAATTTAGTCATTTAACAGTTAAATTAGTGGTATGTACTTCTTAGGGGTTATGTACATTAAAAAAGATTATTCAGACAAACTGTTTAGAATAGCATTGGTCATTTAAAAAGCACTCACAGCTCCTGTTCCTGATTCACTCAGCCTATTAAAGGTTAAAAGATTTTGTCTATATGTATTTTCTTAGTTAATGATGCAGAGAAAGGGGGTTCCTGGGTGGCTCAGATGGTTAAACATCTGCCTTTGACTCAGGTCTTGATCTACAGGTCCTGGGATCAGTCCATGTTGGGCTCCCCGTTCACTGGGGAGTCTGCTTCTCTCTCTGTCTCTCCATTCTGCTCATGTGTGGGCTCTCTCTATCTGAAATGAATAAATAAAATCTTTAAAACATGATGCAGAGAAAGATAAAGTTCCTATTATACAGCAAAGCAGAAGTCATTGTTATTCCTGAAAATATAACTCAACACTCATATCACCTCTTTCCTGGCTTTCCTCGGATCAGCCTAACATTGGGGTCAAATTGGGTCCCTCTGCTCCGTCCTATCTCTGAACTTGTCTGTGTTTGACAAGCTCTTTAATGGAAGACTAACGACCTAAGTGTATTTGTTCCCCAATGCCAGCAGTTAGTTCTGATCCTATTCTCATTTACCTTAGTAGTTTGTATTACATCATCTCCACCAACCAATCAGAGACCAAGGCATCTATAGATGGTTTTGAGGCACTCGGTTGTATGCTGCATGTACATTTCACCTCAAAGACATAAAATGCTTTAAGTGGGCAAGGTAAGGAGTCAAAGGCATGGGAGACAAGGAGACTAAATTATAAAAATATAAATTATTACTTCTTTAGAGGATACAATCAAAATAATTTATCGTACTGTGCATATACATATGTATATGCATATGTCTCATGCATATGAGACAGTAACTCATATCTATTCTTGAGTCAAGGAAAACTGAAGAACTTGTTACCAAATTTAAAAAGGAAACACCTTGGGTCACCTCGGTGGCTCAGTGGGTTAAGCATTTGCCTTCGGCTCAGGTCATGATCCCAGGGTCCTGGGATCAAGCCCCACACCAGGCTCCCTGCTCAGTGGAGAGTCTGCTTCTCCCTCTCCCTCTGCTGTTCCTCCTGCTTGTGCTCTCTCACTTGCTTGCGCTATCAAATGAATAAATAAAATATTTTTAAAAAATAAAAATAAAGGAAACACCGTTATTTGTAAATCATTGTTTTGTCAAATTACTTTTGCAAGTAGATGGTCATCTGCTGTATTTTCCATCTCACCCTCTTTTCCATGGTTAGTTGGAAGTAACTGAAGTTTGTGGCAAACTTAGGTGTGCTCACTATTAGAAAGCCATCTCTGAAAGGCATTTGCAAAATTATTCTTTGTTTTTGTGTCTGTTAAATTACAGTTTTCACTGAACATTACCTAATGGTAATCCTCTACAGTCTATAAACTTGTAACAATCCTTCATGAGCTAACACCTCATTAAACCAGTGTCTTGATTCAAAATAGTGCATAATTCAAAACAACTGCTACTCCCTAGCCAAATAAAAATTCTAATATTATCAAACTAAATATCAGGAAATCCAAACTGGCTAATTAAAGCAATTTTTTTGGTTCTTTGCATTTTGATTTTAATGAGTTTTTATAAAACTGATCTTGCATATTTCTACCACAGAGATCTAAATCCCTCCATATAAATCTCTTTAACACATATATTAATAATCTGGAGAATGCTGTAGAAAATTGTCTCAACAATATAATCGTCTCGTGTTCTCATATACACACACATATATGTATATCTGTATGAAATGTGTAGCCGTATAAATGGTATATATGTATATCTATATAAATTATAAATATTTTTAAAGTTACACACCAAATTCATCAAGACAGTAGATATTTTCATGGCACTGTTCGTCCGAGAATCCCATGTTTAATCTGTATAATAGCCATAATTTTGCATATAATAAGTTTCAAATAAATATTTGGTGAATATGTTAATGAATCTTGAAATGACAATTTATTGTACTTTTACCATATGCAAAGGGCCAGATTCCCTTGAAAACTCTGTATTGTAACACCCTATGATACAGATGAATCTTAATCATAAGAAAATGTCAAAAAACGTAAGTAAGACAAATAAAGCAGATCATGGCAAATGCCATAAAAGAAACCTGACAGAATGCAAGATTAGAAGGAGAGAAAGTGTGTCTCAGGGAATTTTGAAAGACCATTAGTAAATTTGGGAAATTTTAGTGAGGGCAAAAAGATAAGATATAAAACCCAGTATTTGCATTCATTAAACATAGGTAGGAGAGAAAAATCAGGTAGCTTAAAATGTGAAATTCTGCAAAGGTTTTACATGATGAGGAGCTAGTTTTTCTCTTGACAAGCTATGACTGGGAATTTTCTGGATTTTCTAGTTTTACGTAAATATGTAGAAACGAACTCATACATGCTTTTATTCAATTATAGTTTTTTCTATCTTGTTTTTCTTTTCTTTTCTTTCTTTTTTTTTTCCCCTTTTCGTTATTATTGTTTGCCTTCTCTCTCCCTTATACATATCCCTTCAATTCTCACTGGCTTATCAGCAAATCACCCAGGCAACCCATGTGAAATTCTAATAGGGGTGTGCTCATGTTTCCCTGTTGATATGGTTATAGAATGCAACATCTGTAAATACATGTACACTTTTTTAAAAATTAAGTCATGTGATACATAAGTCTCTGCATTTCGCTTTTTACACTCAGTATTGCTTTGCACACTCGTAAATAATAATTTACACCAAATTATTTCTTTTGAATTCTGAATACCATTTCATGCTATGGCTACACTATAAACACCTAGTACAATAGATGACCACGTCCGTTGAACTTTTTGACCTCAAGGAATTTTCTTTCTGTAGTATAGAGACTCCTGACACTGAGTTTTGCTTTCCAAAAATATTGTAGCACTTTCTGTTTCCACTAGCACTGTGTTAGGCTCCCCACACAGCCCTACGGACTTCAGGTGTTTGACTTTGTGTGTATGTGTGTCTGTGTGATTGTTGGTTCTTGATCTTGGGTTTTTTCTGTGATTGTTTATTTGTTTTTGTTTTGCTGGTCTCTGGTGAGGGATAAAATGATATCTTGTTTCATTACTTTGAAGTTCTATGCCTACTGGTATGGGTTTATTCTTCTGTGCATACGGGCATATCCCCCACCCATTTTACTATTGGATGCATTTTTTTTTTTAATTTCAAAAGCTTTTTGAGTATTATAGATTTTAGCTTTTTATCCCTTTCTGTTATCTTTTAAAACCTATTATTTATCCTTTCTATTGAATTTTGATAGGGAAATACCTTGTAGAGGTAGCCTTAGGTTTTCAGCTTCAATTAGAAAGTTCTTCTCACTATCTACATGTAGATTAGGCAAGTATTCTCTTAGAACTTTTCACCAGGGTTTTCACCTTCTACTTTTCTCATACAGGAGGCTTTAATTAATGGAGAATTTATTTTTATATGATGTAATACATGAATACAATTTTATCTTCTTCCAGACAGATGCTCAGATGTGTCAGATTCATTTTTCACATAGTTTTGTTCTAAATTTAGTTCTTTTTTTACCCCTTGCTTAGAAAAAAATTAATGGCCCAGGAGTTGTGAGGATGGGCCTGGGGATAAAACTGACTGAGTTATAAGGCAGTACTCTTTCTCTGTAGCTTGGTAGCATGTGATAAGTTGCTTATCTTCTCTAAATTTGGATTTTCTTCTTATTGAAATAGGTCCAGTGATACTTCTTAATGTTGTTGAGAAGATTAGATTACATGGAAAAGTTAACAGTCAGCCTCATACACAGTTGTTCAATATGTGGCAACTCCAACGATTTATTCTTTATTACCATGAACATCATCTGGTTATGCCCAATCATTACTAGTAAGCAGCTAAAATGCTGATTCCAAATGAACTGAATCTCTTCATTATCTAATGGTGACCCACTGTGGGATGATGTCTATTAAATTTGGAGGAAAGAACTCCTTTTGCAAAATGCTCAACTTCACTACAAGGCAAAGTCAAATCATGTCACAATTGTTGATTCTTCTGACCATATTGGTTCAGGAAAGGCTCATCTCCCAACCTCAACTGGCTAAGGTTATCCCAACGTTCTTAAGGTTAGCCCACTGTTTCCAAAACTATCCCACTATTAAGGCTATCCAAATATCCTTAAGGTTATACCAGTGTTCCTAATGCTATTGTATTGTCTGTATGCTGCCCAACTATTGATGGGACCATCTCAGTGTTCAAAAGGCTAATCTACTGCTCATAAGTCAATCTGAATGTTCCCAAAGCTATCCACATTTTCCTAAAGTTATCCAAATCTGAAGACCATCTCATCTCACTATTCCTAAGCCTATCCTAACATCATAGGTACACATGTTTTGTCTTTGTGATGAACATAAATATGTCTTAAACAACTCTCCAAGAGAAGTTTATTACCTGTAAACAGTCAAAGCTGATAACATTGACCAAAGAAATCAAATACTGCCCCAAGTGAAATTCAACCCACAGCCGAATTTCCAATGAGCCTTCTACAAACACGCTTTGAAAATTTAACAATATGTTCACAAAGCAATATCTACGCATGTGACTCTAGTTCCTTATATTCAGTGAGGCAGGAGCTCATCATTCAAGCTTCTAGTAAATTATCAAAAATACCTTTTCTTACCAGACTACTCCAGATGCAGTTTCAGCAGGAGGAATCGCAGAAAATTAGGTCCGGTTTTCCGCCAGTTTGTAGGCTCATTAATGTCTTTCCTGGATGATGTCTAGGGTAAAGCTTTGGTTACAGGTCACTTAAGGTTTGTGGACATATTAGCCAAGTCAGTAGATGTGCCCAAGGGACGTGAAGGAGAATCTTAGGTTAAGATTTTTACAGAGGCCAAAACTTGCTTTTGGAGAGGACAAAAAGAGTGTGTTCCGAAGCCTGTAAACACTCCTTCAGGACGTTTGACATCTGTTTGCCATTCACTTCCGTAGACTGACAGCTTTTCAAAGGCTCTTGCAACTCTCAGAGCTCTGTTCCCTGCTCTTTGTTTAAGCAAAATTTCAGTTGACTTCTGAACTCTTCTAGGGTCCCTGTTCCCAAATGAAAATGCAGCCTTTCCCCAACTAGTTCTATTTGTGGATATTCCCATTTATGTGCTTTGGTAGCAATTGCATCTGGTGTGGGGGGATGGACCTGGGTAAGTAAATATGTCACGGGCAGAGCACTCAAATCGCAGTACAAAATGACCACATGGTGAACTCAAAGATTGTTCAAACCATCCATCTGCTTAATCATGCTGAGAAAATCATATCTCTGCCTTAGGACCAATAAAGAAGCTCCTCACCTTACTGCCTAAAATGGTTTACACTGAACTCTCCTCTTAATGTTTTTCAAGTCAAATACAGTTTTTATTCTGCGGAATATGGTGAGGTGAAGATTTAAAAGCTTAAACCAAAGCATTCTGGTAAAGTAAACCCTTCACGTGATTCAATCTTCTTGGCTGAAGCAATGTTATGATGCACGATGAATCTCTTTTCATATTGTTAACAGACTAGACGGTTAATATGCCCAAGTTTCTTAAATACACGTGTTGCCTTTCTTAGTAGGCTCTCCCAAGAAGGGCTTGAGATAAGGGCTTTCATGCAGGTAATTGCTCTGGGGAAATTATTCCAGAAAATGAGAACGGGAGACGACGAGGAAGGGCAAAACACAGAAGGAAGAACAGCTAACACAAGCACGTGGTTTTAAGGTACACGCCTCTACCACCAGAGGTGACTAGGGCTCCAGTCTGTGTGATCCTTTTGAGAAGCACTAGAATGAGCCTCAGAACGGTTGGCCAGGGACTGAGGTGGGAAGCATTCCTCCGTCAGTTCAAAGGTTCCCCCAAGCGGTGTTAATTCACTTGGACCTCCAGGCTTGAGGGTTCCCCTGGGGTCAGGAAAACCATGAGGTAGTGAGTAAAAATGTACAATGCAACTGAGAAGTGTTTCCAGTTACACAGGAATGAAGCTGGTCGCCATACCAAGGACTAGAGTTAGAGGTGGGCGGAGATGACGTGGGGTGGGGTGGAGTAAAAGAGGTGTCCAGTATGTTGCCTTGACTTTGTAAGATTGTGCACCAAGTCCCTCTAAAGTAAGCTTTGAAAATATAGTTAACTTATGGCTGCCCACAATCCTGTCTTTATGTTATGCTGCATTAAGTCCTGTCTCAGAAGAGTGAGCTGGTTTCTAGATGATTTTCCTCAAAGCCGGAAGTCATGGAGAGTAGAAAATAATATCATGCAATGGGAAAGAATTGTTTCTTTCTGACATTAGAATAAATACTCCTTTATGCAAGCAAGAGAACATTGGAGATGGGGGCTGCCCATAAGACATCACAAGCCTTTAAAAGGTAATCTTGCCCTGATTTTGTTTTGCAGGACAGGGACGATTATCAGTCCAATATACAAAACAGGAATTCCTGTCTAGAAGAACATATTTAAAAGTGTTTCTATTATGGTTCATGTCAAATACTGTAAGGCAACACTCATCAGTTTCTAGCGATACACCAGAAAATGCCCAAGGTTTGGGGGACTTGCAAAAAGCCTTCCCATCAAAGAGAATAGCAAGAATCCTACTAGAAATTAAAGAATCATGAAAGTCTTCTAATATATTCTAAAGGTGGCCCTTTTCTGTTTTGATTTTTCTCTGTCTTCTGATAGTCTTAAAATGGCAAGTAGTTCCTTTAAAAACTTATTTCCATAAAAAAATGATAAAATTAATAACCACAGTTGTCTTAGGTACATGTTAGGAAATATAATTCTGGAAAAGTACCTTCAGCATTTTCTTCAAGATCTATAAAATCCAAAGCTCTCAAAATGCACAGAATTGACATACTTTTTCTAGATGTTTCCCAGAAAGAGCATTTAAAGTACACTCAGTAAAGGAGGAATCTAACGTACAATGGTTTGTGTTAGATACTGCTCTGTGCAAGCCTCTTAAAGTAATGCATTATGCTTTTGCTTATAAGAGATCAATAAGCACTAGTCCTGTTTTACCATTTCACTATGCCTTTATGGGCAATAACAATTATGGGCTTCTTCACATGATCATATTTAAATATAAACAACTTACTGTTTGGGGACTTGTGTGTAGTATTATAGTGAAATGAATGCTCTCATTGGACTTAATGAAATCTACACTTGCACGAGCCCAGGAAATCATTACAAACAAGGTGAAAGCAAATAAAGCAAAGCACAATTATTAGTTTTATTTCCTAAAATAAAATTAGCTCCTCTAAAAGTCATAGACACGGTAACCCTGACAGAACAACTTCTTCTCCAAACTATACCTCCTTCATACGTTACTAAAGGTGGCTTTTCATTTCTTTCCTGGGCAATTTTCCTGTGGCCTTGCTAATATTTAAGACCTCACATTTGTTCTGACCTTGACTTCAGGAAGTGCTTCCTGTGCTGCAATGCATAGGTCCATCTGTTTCATATCGAAGATTCCTCTGACTTAAGGCTGGGGAAGGAGATGTGCAATGATGAACAAATGGATTTGGGGAGAGTGCATATTAGAGTAAGCCCACGTCATCGTTGGGAAAGGTCATTCTTAAGAGTCTGCAGACAATTCATTCAAATGGAACACCCTACTTTTGAGTGGATCCTAGTACACGAAATGCTTTTTCCCACTGCATGTATTTACTGGCTTAGGCATCCAGTCCTTTACTGCAGAGGTAAAATGTTCAGCTACAGCATTTGCATTTTCTCCCTGAGTCAGCCTGGGTTTAATATTTTAGCAGATTTCTAGTTCAAGATGGCGAACAATGATCAGAATTAAAGCTTACAGTAGACTTCGAGTCTAGAGGGAAAACGGACATGCAAAAACACTCATTCAGTAAAAATATGCAAGTCTTCTAACACAGTGATGAAAAAGTACTGTGGGAGTGGGGAGAGTGGGGGCACCTGAGTTCCCGGGAAGTGGAGAAACGTTCTGGAGAGGATGTAGACTGGAGCTCAACCCCAAGGAGAAGGACTTGCCAGTTGGTGTTGGGTGCCCACTCATCGTCTTCACCACAAAGCCTCACCATCCCCAACCATCTGTGGGTTGTATAGCCATATATTTAGAAACAAAGCCGGAGAGATCATAATAATTAGAGCTGGGCACAACTACATTTTTTTTTCAACACTATTCAATAGGTAATAATGACGATGTCATTACTAAGAAACTGGCAAACACTCGAGGCTTCATTTACAAAATTGGGATGAGATAATGAGGAGCACTATGACCTCATCACACATTTTCGCCAACAGCCCCCCTTTATTCAACTGATCAAACCAGGCAACGACCGTGGTGCAAAGTTGAACATGTTCCAGTACTTAAATCACTGCTCATTTTAATAATGATTGCATTTAAGTCACCTGCTCTGCGTTTGAAACTACATTAGGGGGGTATGGTCTTCATTTCACTTCTGGAGGTGAAAAGAACAAACCCCAGTGGGAACCCATAACTGCTGAACAGGAGCTTTTGAACATACGTGCATCTTTCAGTCCTCCTTAATCACGTTTCTCATTCTCGCTTTATTGGAGCACAGAAGGCAAAATTGACTACAAAGGGTAGGGTCCGTTCTGAGTAACTGGCTTTGTTTAAGCATGAACAGCCACAGATAATCCTTGATATATGACACTGAACATTAGACGCATACACTTGAACTACATAGAAGTCATGTCCAGTATCAAAATATCTACATGCCTACGTTTACTTAGTCTATGTGGTGATAAAACCAAACTAATATGCTTTCCTAAGTCTAATATTCCCCCACTTATTTTTTTAAAGATTGTATCCATTCATTTGACACAGAGAGATAGAGCACAAACAGTGGAAGTGGCAGGCAGAGAGACAGGGAGAAATAGGCTCCCCGCTGAACAAGGAGCCTGATGAGGGACTCTTATCGCGGGACCCTGGGATCGTGACCTGAGCTGAAGGCAGATGCTTAACCGACTGAGTCACCCAGGCACCCCCTCATGAATCACTTTTGAATATGATTTGAAGACATGGAGATCCTTCATCATAAGAGCAAACATTCATTCGCTAATCATTATATATATAATCAATATATATAATGATTAATATATATATCAATATATATAATGATTAATATATATAAATATATATACAAATATACAAATATATATATACAATATATATAATGATTAGCGAATGAATGTTTTATATATATATATATATATATATATATATATATATATATTTGTGTTTGTGGTCATATGTATATATACATAAATGTCTGAATATGTTCCAGTACTTAAATTACTATATGTGCAAATCTATCTATGTATCTACGTATCTATCATCTATCTGTCTATCTATCTATCATCTATCTATCTAATGTCTACTGAATGACAGGCATTATATACACACATCCTGGATTGAGGAATTATATAGCATTCTGGGGTAGGTCTCCAATCAGTAAGGGAGAGGAAGAAGTAAATATATAACTATAAAATGTCAAGCAGGACCTGACCCTAAGGGACACCAGACTTGGCTTTAGGAAGAGGGGCCTCCGGGACAGAAGGACAGCTTTAACAATATCCATCATGGGCCAGCGCCACTCCGTATTTACGCTTCACCTTCTCCGTGCAGATCCCAGAGTCTCACTCCCCCTGTGATGGATAGGGTTTCTGTTTGATTGTGTCTTTTCCCTGGCTTTGGCTCTTGATTTAACCGTGTCTCTGGCCTTGTGGATTCACTGCATTGTCTTCTTGTTCACAGCTTGTCTCCTTGCTCCAAGTCCCTTGGCCAATTAAGAATGATCACATTGTAATCGACATCCGGCTGGGCCACATTGTGAATGGAGAGAACAGAGAGGAGGGATCTGATTTAGGGACTTATTAGGGAAGATGGAATTTGGTCCATACTAGGTAAGGGTGTGGTATGGTGGTAGTGGTGATGTGTGTGTGTGTGTGTGTGTGTGTGTGTGTGAATGTTTAGAAAACTGGAATGAGAGAAAGAGTCCTAGAATAAGGATAAGTTTTTAATTTAGGAAAATTTCTTGGTAATGGTGATAGAAAATAAATTGAAGAGGTGGGTAATGTTGAAATGAAAGTGTATTTTATGTTTAGTAAATATATGGATACAAGCAAATGTTGCTTCCTAGTTCTTACAAACATCAGTTTATCTAAAACAAGTATAGAAACTAATAAACGTATTTACCTGAAGCATTTTAAAAGGGAGGTTCGTTATTCTCAGAATCCCTGAAATTAAGCAAGTAGGCCAATCCTCCTCTGCCCGTTACAAAGTCCAATCTTTATTCCTAATGCCTGACATTCCCTCTTCTGGGGTTCAATCATGCACTCAATGCATATTCTTGAATACTTACTGTGTCCAAGAATAGCAAAAAAAAAAAAAAAAAAAAAGCAAACCAACCTTGAATACATCGAATGGCAATATGTTCAATGCAGCAAGGTAAAGAGAGAGTCTGCTGGAGTTGGCGATTATATTTTAGTTACATTGGTCAGAAAAGTCCTCTCTGATAAGATAACCACAGAATGCAAGCCCAATGAAGTCAGGGAGAAATCCATGAGACTGCAGAACAAGAAGGGTAAAGACGCTGGGATGGAGGGGTGCTTGGTGTAATAGAAGAATAGCCAGGAAGCTAGAGTGGAGTGAGGGAAGAAAAATAGTGAGGGAAACATTTGAGCAAAGACTTAAAACAACTGAGATGGCCCTAATGCAGGGGAAAGTGTTTTGGGCAGAGGAAGCAGAAAGCGGTACATCCCAGGGAAAACTCCCTTGAAGAAGTGAAGAGTAGGCTGAGCACTAAGGGGGAGTGAGAATGAAGGGACGGAATGAGGACAGGATGAGGGGGCCCTGCTTAAGGGCTCTCTTCCAGGGGCTGAGCTTGACTAGTGCCTGAATGTGTGATCATGAAATAAAAGAAGATTTATTGATCTCAGTTTATCCATTGATAAAATGGGTACACTCAGGACATCTCCCTCAGCCATTGTTGTATGAACTTTGAATGGTCCATGAAGGAGGCAGGAGTGTGGAAGGAAGAGTCACATCTGTTGCATTTAAAAGTATTTTCTATAAAGGGGAGCAAGGAACCTGGGGAATGCTAAAGTAGATATGGGGTCAGAAAGGGTGTTGTTTTGTATTTGCTTGTTTGGCAGAGATGGACCCTATAATGGAATGTTTGTATCCTGTGGAGAAGGATCTAGTAAATAGAATTTAGTATTAAAGAAAGCTAGAAGACAGTTGCAGGACTGCAGACCCGAGCAGATGAGGGATGGTGGGTCCAACGCACACGCAAAGCCAACCACCTATATTTGAAAGATTGGATGTTAAAAGAATACAGGGAATCTGTTCTGATTGCCTTTGGTAACCAGCACTCATTTCTCTCCACCTTGTGAACCAACCAAAACCTAATTTAGACTTTCTGTGGGTTGCATGTTAACAGATTTTTTTTCCTTTCCCAACATCACAAGATCATAGTGAGCCGCCATCAAAGAATTGCCATCTGTATCCTACTCGTGGCAAGTCCTATGACACTACTGTATTCAAGGTCCCCATTGGCCCCAAGTTTCATGGACCCTCCTTTGGAAAACGGATATGTCAGATTTATCTCTACCCTTCTCAGTAAGTCTCCAGACCTGCAACCATGCTGAGAATTGAATTAAAAACAATTGCAATTTGAGACTCTATCATGGTCCCTGAAAAGCTTTCTCTGAGGCCAGTGATGGTCAAAGTGCTATGCTCAGAGCACCAGCACCCAACACCCACAAATTCTCAGGCCCCATCCCAGAGCAGTAAACTGGGGCCCTCTGGATGTGGAGAACAGCAATCTGTTTGTTTTAAGAAGCCCTCCAGCTAACTCAGTGGCATGTTCTGGGGTGAGAGCCGCCATTTTGAGCAGATGAGACAGAGAAGAATACATATAAGGAGAATAAATAAAAGAATCTGCCTTCACTCTTTCACCCCACCACACCCCTCAACCAAGCAATAATTTAGAAAAAAAAAAAAAAACACATATCGGATACAGACTCATAGAAAATTTGGAAACTGAGAAAATTGGACAGCACTTGAAAGGCCAGTCTGGGTCCCATATACTCGAAGACAACTAGTGTCAACCTTTCGTTCTTTTACTTCATAAAAGGACTGCATGCTCCTCTCTTATCACACATACAGCTGAGTCTGGTACTTTCATTGGTGAACTGAAGACACTTACGGGGTTGGGATTAACTTGAAGCCTCGGGACCCATTAATATTTTTGTTTAGCAAAATGCACTTTGCTTACGGCTTGCTTTTCTTGAAGATGAGTATCTATGGCCAGGCGCACGCTATCTCCCGGCTTTCTTTGGGCATCCACACATGATTTATGCAGTCAATAAGCATCTTATAAGTAACTACTCTTTCAAGTTGAATTGATGTTCGTGCTCACTAGAAAAGAATGTTGATCCCGGCACCTTGGTACCTTTTCACCTTATAAATAGAAGAGATTCTGTAAAAGAAGCAGGGATGTTAGGGACTCCCTGAAGATTTTTGCGAGAGAGGCTATGAAGGGACCGGAACCCAGAGCCTGGAAGGAATTAGCGCACCTACTGCCAACTCAGGCATTCTTCGCCCCGCTGGGAGGTGGGGGGTGGGAGGTGGGAGGTGGTGAGGGTGGAGACTTGCAAAAATGTCTATCACATTAGCCATCCCACGCATTGGCTAATTCTTGCCAGTGCATCTCTTTCTTTCCATTCCTTCCTTACTCGGCACTTCCCCGGTCTTATTCTCTTTTCTTCCCTTCTTCTCTTTCTGCATCCTTTACTCTTCCATATAGGAAACACAATAAATATCTCCGCAGCATCTAGGCACCATCTCTCTCCTCTGCCTTAATAACAAATACTTGATTTTGCACGCACATCTTTATTCTCTTTTACCCTCTTATGGGCAAAGACTGCTTCCTTTTAGATTAACTCGTGTAGAGGATTTAGAATGTTCATACGGACTTATATAGTCAATTTTCTTTTACATTAGTGATTTTGCCAAGTAAGATTTATACGAGGCTGACAAAGAAAAGACTGGGGGAAAAAAAAAGAAAGAAACCTCTTTTATAAGGACATAGAAGAAATTAGTCTTCACAGCCAGTGCTTAAACAAAATTTTTTTTTTTTTTAATTTGCATCTCTAAATTTAAACACGCTTACACCCACTTACCTGAGGTAGATGGGAGGCAGGAAAGCAAAAATAGAGCAAAAGGATCTTAAGAGTGAAAGACAACATTTGTCACCATGAGTGTTTTATTGTACTATCCCGTAACAGGGAATACATGTGCATACTTTAATTCTGTTAATTGCTTAATGTAAACTCAATGCGGTATGTTTTATCTCAGTCGCTTATTGATTTAGCTTCATTGGCTTTTTTATGATTTTAGAGACTTCCTCATAAGCCTCAACTTCTCATGAAATGGTACTTTAGTTACAGTAGTTTTTTTTTTAAGATTTTATTTATTTATTTGACACAGAGAGAGATCATAAGTAGGCAGAGAGGCAGGCAGAGAAAGAGGGGGAAGCAGGCTCCCCGCTGAGCAGAGACCCCGATGCAGGGCTCGATCCCAGGACCCTGAGATCATGACCTGAGCCGAAGGCAGAGGCTTAACCCACTGGGCCACCCAGGTGCCCCTGTTTGTTTTTTTCTTAGAGAGAGATGGGGGCAAAGGGAGAAGGAGAGGCAGCGCGGAGCCTGCCGTGGGGCTCGATCCTATGACCCTGAGATTGTGACCTGAGCCAAAACCAAGTGTAGGACACGCAACCAACTGAGGCACCCAGGCACCTCTAGGTCTAGTAGTTGAAGAGCAGTACAGTTTTCCAATCTTAACTTTGTCTGCTTTAAAGAAGTAAAATGTTTATATTTTTACAACATCGAACGGTCAGTGGTTCTGGTAGATCCAAAGACAAGCTGCTGCATAGCACTAAGTGGGCAATGCATTTCATCAGTCAGGTGCCCTTTTGCTGCCTTCGCTATACGCATGCGTAAAATTAAACAGAGTCATCTTCATCTCATATCAATACAATTAGGAAGACATTCATGTCAAAGAATTATTTTAAATCGCGGTTTTCCCATGAGAGCTTTCAGGTGTTCATTTCAGTGCAGGCGGTCAATACAGCAGATGGTCTACCTTGTTAGTTTCTCTTGTTATCACCTTGTCCTCCGGTCCCAGATCAGGTCAATCAAGGACAAGTTGCCTTGACATCCAAGTCCCTGCTTTTGTGTATTTATCAGGAATATGGCAGAGAATGCAGAATGAACAGGCAATGGCAATTCTTTGGATATACTATTATGTTTCTCAG
The DNA here is from genome assembly GCA_028534135.1 of Potos flavus. Classification (NCBI taxonomy): domain Eukaryota; kingdom Metazoa; phylum Chordata; class Mammalia; order Carnivora; family Procyonidae; genus Potos; species Potos flavus. The sequence goes on from CM052885.1 coordinate 73,296,137, forward strand.
TCTGGGTAGTCGTGTATTATGGTTTAAATATTTTTATAATTAATATAAGGTTATATCTGTAAGATTACTATCACTGGACGCTACTCACATATTTTTGTTGGTGTTGCATCAATGTGTCACAGATTTTTTTAAGTCATACATCTGCATGCCCGACATTGTGTGGGTGTGAATGTGTGTGTGTGTGTGTGTGTGTGTTGGAGAGACAGATATAATATTGGTATCGTAGTGGGTACCTGACCCAATTCATAAAGAATGCAAAGGACTAGCAATAAATTGGGACACTCAAGGGAGCGATTTGGAAGATGCGCTTAAGATTAAATACTTCATGCTTAACACAACTGCTTTACTGACTAACACACTGTTAGCGAATGGTTCACATGGTATTTTCAGAGACACTTGTCAATCGGTTTTACCGGCTCCCTTTGTAATCTGCAAATCTTGGAGCTACAACCATCAAGGAGTGGGGAGAAATAAATGGTCAACTTCTTCTTGTTCTCTTTTTGTACTCCAACTATTCTACAGTACATATTTTTTCTAACATAATGATAAGAGAATAAGCTTTTTTTTTAGAAAAGTGATTAGTAATAACTTGATTATTGATTCTCTACTAAGTAGAGAAATGTGTGTGTGTGTGTGGGTGTGTGTGGGTGTGTACAATCATCCTATTTAGTCTTGTTACCAAAGTAGCATATATTTCCTTGGGAAAAGGAGGGTTAAAGGCCCAGCAAGATTAGAGGGATCCTTATCATTGTCAGCCAATGAAATCAGAAAGGGTCTTGTTTTCTCTCCTCTAAAATAATTACACTATTGGAATGTCTTTTTTATCTTTCTAAGATTTCCTCTAGTACCCCTTAGAGAGGTCCTTGATGAATAGATACATACATCAATTCATGGGTGAAACTTCTGCATTCTGCTTATCTTAAAGCCAGGTTAAAAAGGGGGGGAAGTAAAGAATTGCTGCAAATTTAAAATTCCTATTTTGGGTGGTATCATCTACCCTTTTTGAAGACAAATTCATTCTGGTAATGCCTGACGTCCTGAACTGATCTCTCTAAACTATGGGTGGGAGAGGTCATTAGCTGACTGGTCCAAGACCGATGAGAAATGCAATGCTTGTCTCAGAATCAGCAGGTATGACAGTCACTGTGCAAGTAAATCTAATGTGCCACTGAGGGTTATAAATGAAGACTCCCTTAGAAGCACTCTCTGAATCTCAGCTAGATGCATGGCATGGTGAGCATGTTATTCAGGCAGATATAACAGCGAAATTTGTGTTGGATGCCTGTCTAGTTTGAAGCTATGTAATCCGTTCAATATGTTCATCAAACTATTGTTTAAATATCTATTTTGGTTAGGAACTAGAGAGGCCATGATACTTGACCCTACTAATACACAGGAAGACAGCTTCAAAAAAAATAATAAATCCAGCAAGATATATTTTTAAATGGTACAATGCAAACACTCATGTAGATGGAAAAACTATATACAGTAGAGAGCAGATGACATCTTCTCTGATAAGTTATGAAAAAAAAAAAATCCCTGATGGTTTCCATTGATTAGAGCTCCAGTAGCTATCTTTGGAATATTCTTAGACAAATCTTAGATGGGAGGTGCCCAACAGGATGGATTGTGGCCTCCTCAGAAGACATTTCTTGTGTTCTCTGAGAGGAAAACGGAAAAGAGGGAAGGTCAAGTTAAAGAAAGATGTTGAGATGAATAGGACATATTAAAGGTGCTCCTATCAGAAGGCATCTGTTGCCTTAGGGAGATGAGTATAATTAATCTAATGCCCATCTGGGTGCCTGAGTGGCTCAGTGGATTAAAGCCTCTGCCTTCGGCTCAGGTCATGGTCTCAGGGTCCTGGGATCGAGCCCCACATCCTGCTCTCTGCTCAGCAGGGAGCCTGCTTCCCCCTCTCTCTCTGCCTGTCTCTCTGCCTAATTGTGATCTCTCTCTCTCTCTGTCAAATAAATAAATAAATAAAAATCTTTAATTAATCTAATGCCCATCAAATTGCATTTAATATTTTGAAAATGAATCCATTTAGTCTCTACCAAGGAAACAAAATCAAATGGAATCTAATACTAAAGAAACATCATCTTTGTAACTTACTTTTCAGATAATAATTTGTTAAAACCCTTTGCTTATAGCCATTGGTTGGTTATTTCTCATTGTACTGCCAGGAAATGTGAATGGATTTGTAATATAGGTGAGATAAAATGCCGAGAGATTCTTCACTCTCCTCTCAGGCAAATCCTACATGTATTTTAGTTTAATCATGGGGTTTTTGTTTCCCCACATGGGCGGGACGCCAAATTACCTTTAGTCCTCCACGTAACTTTGCTAGATCATGAGAGAATGGATTGGGATATTACTCCTGATCCCACCTAAGTTTCTTTATGTCCCTGTTTCTGAAGAATTCATCCACAATTTTTATTAAAAACTCAACATAATTATGTTCTCTTGAAATATCTATGGCGCTAGTCTATGAAAAGAATAAAAATAAACACAGTTGCTCTAAGAAGACTGTCTTTGACTTCAAATCAAATCTGTGCAAAAGCAAATAATGCAAATAAGCTGATGATTAACTTTTCCCTCCCCTCAGGGTAAACACACAGCTGCTGGTGGGGGTGCCTTTTCAGGTTCAAAGGTGATTCCGTGGGCAATGATTTTCAGTGTGGATACATACAGCTGAGGAGACTGATGTGTGACCTTTACTTTTCAAATCAAGTGCATGTGGTTAATGCCTGCATCCATATTCAGGAGAGACATTGACTCCCCTTGGCCCTGTCCCTGGGCCTACGTGTTTCTCTCAACACCGAGCTGACTCTCCACAAAGCCTCAGAGGCAAGCTCGCTCACAGAGCTGCCCACACCTTGCCCCCTGAGACACACAGTCTGTGAACTTGCTTATAAAAGACTTCATGTCACTTTCCTCGGATGGTCATGGCCCTGGGTTTGGACCATGGCAGTTGACGCGGGGTGCTTTTGTTCTCTTTAGAATGATAATGTTCTCCGTACATGCTTACCAATTATCGGTTGCCTTTTTTATAGTCTTAGAAATAATGTCACGAGGAGCACTGTTACTAACTTATGACACCCCTTTTCATTCGACATGATTGAATGATTCCCACACATTTTAAACTCCAAATAAAGAAGTGGGAAAAGAGGAGAGAAAAAGGAAGACAACCCACATACAGATTTTACCTCGCTAACGACTTAATTGGTATCACCCCTGGGGTGAAATGTTGTAACATCCTACAACTCTTTATGACAGGAAGTGAAAATTCCATATCCAATTGGAGCTACAGGGATAATTTAGGGAGGCAGAATGCAATTATCCAATTAGGAATTTAGCCAGAACAGAAAGGTTAATCCCTCTAAGTCCTTTCAAAAGAGCCCATGGGATCTTTAATGACGACAAGGGGTCAGGACCCGTGTTTTACAACTCCAGCCAAAAAATTATTCAGACTTCTCCCTCACTCCCTCAAAAACAGCGAGGCTCGAATTCACCGAACTTTGGGAGAAATCACTCCCACTTATCAAAACTTTGCAGAACGGGCAGTTTTCTCGTATTCTCCGCTCTGGGTTATGAAACCGCCACCTCAGAGCGGTTTTAGTTTCAGAAACAAGTGGAGTATTTGGCTAGCGATGATTTTGTGGCATGGCCTGCTTTCCTCACACAAGACAGAGTGGCACGGAGTTGGATGCTGACTCAGAGGTTTGGAATGCGTCATTGGTGCCTGGCTGGGCTCCAGCTTTGGGCTTTGAATCTGCCAACTTGGCAGGCTGGGGACTTTGCCGTGGCAATTTTTCAAAGAGGGAAGAATCCGTCCAAGGAGAGATTGTTTCTACATTTTAACTACCAGGATAAGTGACAGGGTCCTCTCTAACAAACAGTCTGGCCCAAGACAGAATGAGGGGTTGTGCTCGAAGAAGAAGCAACGGCATATTTGCAAGAATCTCTTGTAAAAGTAATATACCTTTTGGGCATTCGTTCCAAAGTGCCGGCCAAAAGAAATATGAATTACAAATTTCAGTCTGGGAGGCACCTAACAGACTTGCCGGATGCAACAACAAATGGTACTTTACAGGTCCTCCTATTAGACATACAGTTATGTCATGGATATTTAGAAGTGAAGCAATTTTTCTTTGGATGCTGGCCAATACAGGATCATTAAACAGAGCTTTTTGGATTCTCAACCCTAATGTGTCTAGAGAGAGAGAGAGAGAGAAAGTTCTCAGCCAATAAGCAAGTATAGCTTTGTTGTCTTACTTTTTAAAAAGAAAATCAGCATTCAATATTTCTGTTTAAATTAACTAAATTAAATTAAATTAATTAAAATCAGTTTAAGTATGTCTCTTCATAAATTCTAGTTGACCCAAACATTTTGATAAAAACTCTAGGATGTCTCCGAGTAGTGTTTACTTTTCTAAAGATTTCAGTGTGTACCAGTGTCCTATAAAATAAAGTCTCCTAGAAGCCTTAAGATGATATTTGCAAAAATTTAGGTAATGAATCAAAGCAAAATTTACAGGAGTTGGTTAGTTTTTGTGGATTGAGAGATAGGAATACAATCATATCAATGTGTAACTCAATCAAGTTATAGCATTGCTATATACACGTCGGATTGAAATTGTTATTAAACTAGTGTTAGAAAATGCATCAAACTGTGTCTTCATCAGAACAGTTAAACATTTACAGGACACATACAAACTTTAGGTCACCTTTTAAGTATCATTGATTTCATCTTTTTATTAAATTTCTCAAGAAGACAAACATTTTGTGTGTGGGAATGTAAAAACACCTAAATAATATTTTCTCTAGAAAACAAAAAAGAATCTGTACACAGAGAGAGGCAAGTTGCTACCCTTTGTACAATATTACATACCGCATGGTTAAATTTACGTTGAAATCTAAAAGTGTAAAAAATATTAATTAAAGGACATGCAGTAAGTTACCTGAGATCCCAAGAGAATTCAAGCTTCTTTTAGAGTACTTTCGGTTTCTCTTAAAATACTTAATTTTACAAGGCCTAATGATACCTGAAGAGATAAAAATCTAACATACATATATTTATGATGTACAATTTATACATCTCCTACTTATGCAGGCAAATCTTAAAAAAAAAGTCATGGCATTATCTTTTTCTAAAACAGTGTTTGTTCTATCCTACTCCCTTCAGAAAGATGACTGTTTACATCATGATTTTAATTATGACTTCAGCACAAATGTTTGCTGTTTTGTTTTGTTTTTTTTAATTATGTTGGAAGAAGGGAAATTTCTAAGAACTAAGCTTTCTGAGAGGCGCCTGAGTGGCTCAGTGGGTTAAGCCTCTGCCTTCGGCTCAGGTCATGATCTCAGGGTCCTGGGATCGAGCCCCGCATCGGGCTCTCTGCTCAGCAGGGAGCCTGCTTCCCCCTCTCTCTCTGCCTGCCTCTCTGCCTACTTGTGATCTCTCTCTCTCTCTCTCTCTGTCAAATAAATAAGTAAAATCTTTAAAAAAAGAACTAAGCTTTCTGAGAAGTTCAAGTATGTGTTTAAAGTGTTGATTGTATTATCAGATTGATGAGGCCAACAGAGCAGGAGACCATTATCACTGAAAAGATAGTTTGTTACTCACAGATCCCAAGAGGTGGGGGCCGGCCAAGCAGGCGGAGCCTTGCAGAGAAGCCCCAGGGTCAGTCAGGAGGTGGAGGGAGAAGGGATAAAACATGTGGGCAAGAGTCTATATTGTGGTTTCTGTGGGAAGGAGTGTGTGAGGCGAGGTAAACAGGTTTAGGATTGCCTACCTTCGATAATTTTAGCAGGCTCTGAACTATAGAGGCTGTCTCTAGTCGTCTGCCTCCAGGCCCTGGGGTGGTTAAGAAAGAGGGACAGTGTCTCGGAGTAGAAGAGCCTACACAGGAAGTGGCTAGGGGTGTGAGCTCCGCATTGGTTGGTTAGCACCGGAAAGCACACTCAGAAGCAAGTCACTTAGTATTTCTAGGAATTAGCTGGTCCTGGGAGGACCAGTCTCTCCAGGGTTAGCAAGGTTCCAGATGCCAAAGCATCAGAAAATTAAAAAGCCATGATTAATACAATATGCTCTTCATTTTGTTTTGCTTTAAGTCAGTAGGACAATCAAAAAGCTTTTTCAAATTGCCCAATAAGCACTCATTTTCTTTAATGTACACCCATTTTGTGTTCATTTCACCATAACCAGAAAGGATTATTTAACATCTGTTTGTATAATGAAGTCACTGTTTCCATAGGATCTCTTTCCTGTGTTAAGCCCTATTATTTCCCTTGGTGGACAGACCCAAAACCACCTTTGCCCACTTTCAGCTGGGCGACGGGGAATAATTCACCTCTACGAACCTAACTTTCTTCTTGTGTAAGAAGAGGTTTCTTTTATCTCTTAATTTGAGAATTAAATGAAATACCGCATGAAAAAATGGCGGTAGGGTGTCCAGTGCTCAGAATGTGCTGAGTGAGCGGAGATTCTTACTGTAATCATTCTCCACAAGTTGACAAACTGGAGCCAATAGGATTCTGATTAACACAGAGGCTGAATGTAACATCACTTTGAGCTTACTCATGGCTGTGCTTTTATATTTCCCTAAAGTTATTCCAACCATTTTATAGAAAAACTTGGCTCTAACGGAATGTGAAAGGGTTCAGTCTGTGAGACAGGTGTACCTGACTGATGGAACATCACTGCTCATGGTTGGCTCGTGGACATCGAAGAAAATGGAGGTCAAAAAGCCTTCGGTGATGCAGAAAGGACTCCTGAGAGTTTTTAGCAAGGAGATATATGGGATCTAGCAGAAATGGACCAAGAGGCTTGGGAAGCTTATAACCAAGGCATAAGACTGTCCTCAAAGAACAAACCACATTGTCTTACCACACGTGAGCTTTAGGGCTCTGGGGAAGCTACATAACCTCAAAGAGAATCAGCTCCTCAGCTGTAAAATGGGACTAGCAGCAACTGCATCATAGCAATTAAACAGCATAGTTTATGGCACATAGCAATTGATCCATATATAATATTATCGTGATGATGAAGCCATTTTTATCATTTTAGATGGGATGGAGGTGATACTGAAATGTATTTCTATTGGGGGGATATAAAGTGAAAATCAGAATTTTGCTGGGCAGTGGTGCAAATATTTATAGCAGAACACCATGGATGCATTTATCATTATTGTTTCATCACTGGTCACAACTGGACAACCATTTAATCACTTAGAGTCTATGCATTTTAAGTTATATGATATTTCCATGTGTTGTTATGTCTTTCTCCCCAAGTGTATTGACTTTTGCACCCCTTACTGAAATTGTTCTATGGGTTATTTTTAAGATTTTATTTATTCATCTATTTTGGGGGGGAAAGCGAGCATGTGCATGTACACGAGTTGGGGGGAGGGGCAGAGAGGAGGAAGAGAGACAAGCAGATTCTGCTGAGCGAGGAGCCCCACTAGGGGCTCGATCCCATGACCCTGAGATCATGACCTGAGGCAAAATCAAGAGTATGATGCTTAGTCAACTGACACACTCGGTAGGGTGTCCCTGAATTTGGTTGTTTTCCTGTGACCATTTTCCTATCTACAAGACCATTTTGAGTTTGTTTCTACTTTCTAAGTGATTAGAAAACCCATGTGACTTGATGTTTCAAGATAATATGATGAGCCTACTCTGCTTCATTCATTCCAGGTGTCAATTTCAATTAAAGACAGCAAAGGGTGAACCCAAGAGTTTAGATGACTCTCAAATGGTTCATATCTCTTTCCAAGGCTTCAGAAGCATGGCCTATAGCCTAGAATAAGGCTAAAGCATAGTAGGTCCTTTATGTATACTCATCACATTAAATAAAGTTAGCTCATAAATCAATGACATGCTATTGATGGTATTTTAATTTTCTTAAATATAATTATGTCTACACATTAAAAAATATATATATTATTTTAAAACTATAATTTTCTGAGAAAAAACTTAAATAAGAAGAAATGTGATTTTCTGTAAATTCTTCCATTACTGAAGAATGGAAGTTTCAGATAAAGGAAAAAATATATATGTGTCTCAGAATTAGGGTATGGGGGTATTTTCAATTGTTTCCTATAGAGTTACAGTGCTCAGTTTCTTAATTAGCTTTCTCAACAGTCCATATTCTTCCTGCATTCCAAACTGATCCATATCTAATTCAGGAGTTCATCTCAGGCCACGTTGTGGTCCCTGCTATGTAAAGTTCTCTGTTCTTTTATAGAAGGAGAGGTCCTTGCTGTAACTTTATTTCTCAAATTTCCCTGACAATACCACCTTTAGAAAAAAATCATCAGTTCATTCGTCTCTAAGTCTCTAAGAGTCTACAATGCCATGAAATCAGACTTTACATAGTTTGAAATAAATATTTGGTTTTTCTGACACTAATAGTTAACAAATGCCTGGCTATAATGAGAGACCACAGACATCCAGACTTCTCATTATGAACATGAAATACATAGACTCTAAATAGATTATGTTATTGCTAGATTTTTTTTCAGCTAATAGTTCTCTTTTAAAGATACAGTTTCTCAACCAAACTGTAAAGAACGGTCTAGTGAATGTCCAGTGATTGATATGTGTTAAATTTCTCATGTTCCTAAAGACTTTTTTGTTTTCTTAAAGTTTTGTTCACTACACAAGAATTTTTTTAAGATTTTATTTATTTATTTGAGAAAGAGAGAAAGAGAGCACAAGCATGGGGAGGGACAGAGAAGGTGAGAGAAGCAAACTCCTCTCTGAGTAGGGAGTCCGACTTTGGGCTCAATTCCAGGATGCTAGGACCATGACCTGAGCTGAGGACAGACTCTTAACTGACTGAGCCACCCAGGAGCCCCTCTACATAAGAATTTTTGTAACATAACACGTGCAGACCTATATGTAGTACACGGCTGATATGATTGAGATAATTACAGAACTCTGCCCTATAGGCAGGCACTTAGAGGTTCACTGACCTTGGAATTTCCACTGTCTTCTGTATGACCCAACTCCTGCTGGCTGACACAGGGAAATCTAAAGTGCTCTGAGCCTAACAACAGCAGACATGAAGATAATAAAGAAAAATGGAAGGGAACATTGGTATATTTCCTCATGCTTCCCAGAGGTCTGCAGTCATGAGCCATGTGATCAGTTCTGGGGCACATGTCCTCTCCTAATCAATCCTACACCAACACTGAGTGATTCCCCATGCTCGCTTTCCCTTTGCTGGAGTGATTCTAAAAGTCTCTTGTTGAGGTTGTGCAGACACAAAGGAAATCTTGAAAAGATTCCCAGACCACTCCTTGAAAGGCAACTTCTGCAGAAAATACAAGTTTCTTTAGTTAATTTACATGATGAAAAATACACTTTTTTATTAAACCACTGAGATTTGGGGGTTTGTTTACACAGACAGTCCTCACTATTGAAACTAATATAAAGCCCCATCTTCAATTATCATTACTGCATATCTGTAGATATTTCCTATCTGTCTGGCAGCAAAAACTGGAGTTCTAAGCATCTTTCTCTTTCCCTAAAGGGAATGTACCAGTATAATTTTCCATCAAATATTCAGTGATGCACCGAGGTTTTGTTCTCCATTAAACCCTTAGCACTCAGAAAGCGTCCTTGGTGTTCACTGAACTTAACCATTCTGTTTTTATGGCAAAATATACTTCAAGTTTCCAAACATATAAAATAAATAATTGATATTAATGAGCTAAAGACATACTGGAGAATGGGAGTTAGTCTCCTATCCCTGAGGGTACTTCTTTCCTAAAGATTTGGTGGAATTAACAATTGAAGCCGTCTGCCCATGATTATTTTTTGTTAGCAGATTTTAAACCATGGATTCAAATTCTTTCATGGATATAAGACTATGCCAATTTTCTATTTCTTCTTATGTCAGTTTTGATAAGTTGATATTGTCGCTGATTATTTTATATTTTTTAAGTAAATTCTACCCTCAATGTGGGGCTTGAACTCACAACCCTGAGGTCAAAGTTTGTGTGCTCTCCCAACTGAACCAGCCAGCTGCCCCTATCTTTGATCATTTTAGATAATTTTTCAAATTCAGTGTATAAAGTGTAATATATCACCAAAGGATATTAGAATAACCGGGGGACTACTGAGATGTCCTTTTTTTTTTATTGCTGATGTTACATATTTGTTTTTTTTTTCTTTTTTTTTTTCTTGTCAGGACTTTATCAGTTTTTTGACCCTATAAAATCTCTATAAGACATAATGGTTTTCTATTATGTTAAATTTTGCTCTTAATAATTTTAAAAAAATTTTACTATTTATGAGTTTTGCTGTCTCATTCTAAGTTGTCAAGATAGATGTTTTCAGTCTTTTTCTTTTATAATGTATGTATATATAAATACAGCTTAAGCCACAGTATGTTTGATAGCTTTTTTTATTACTTAGTTGTAAGCGCTTTTTTAAAAGTTGTAAGTATTTTATAATTTCTGTTATGATATCTTCTTTGACTTCTGCCTCACTCCAAACATTTCGGATTTTCTAGTTATCTGTTAAATTGGTTTCCTGCTTTTTTTTCTTTAGTTGTTTGGAGAATATAAACTGTACAATTTTAATCTTGAAATTTGTTTAGCTTTGTGTTATGGCCCAGCAAATGATCAATTTTATAAGTGTTTGATATATATTTGGAGACATAAGTCTATATATGCTAATTAGGTCATGTTTTATGATCATTTTGTTGAAATCTATGTTCTCATTGACTTTTTGCCTGCAGATCTCTGTAGGTGTGTTAAAATTTCCTCATTATAGTTGTAGCTTTGTTTTACTTCTGTAAATTTTTGTTTTATACATTTTGAGACTGGGCTATTTAGACATCTGCAAATTTTGAACTCATGTAATCTTGGAAAATGGAAATTTTATCATGACTAATGTTTATTTATAAAATTTCATCATGCTGCATTTTATCTCTTGTAATGAATTTTGCATTACAGCCTACTTGACTCTTATAAATACAGCCATACCAGCTTTCTTTCTGCGATTGTACAGTATAGTTTTATTTTTAAGCCATCCAATATTTCTTAATCCTTACATGTAAGCCATGATGTTTGCAAGATTCATATGAATTGATTCTCTTTATCTTCTTTCTTTTTAATGTACCATCTGACAATCCTTGTGGGGGTTTTTTGTTTGTTTGTTTTTGTTTTTGTTTTCTTTTTTTGATTGGAATTTTTAGTTGTTTTACTTAATGTTAATATGGACATTTTTGAGATTAAATTGTGATCTTCACATATGGTTTCTATTTTCCAGCTTCCCATGTTCCCTTTCACTTTATTGCATTTTTGAAATTGCTGATGTATTTTGGTATTATTCCACATTGCTTTTATTAGTTTGTTAGGACTATTAGTAATAGTAAAATACACTATTTTAAAAAGAATTTTCCTAGAAATTGCATACCATATGCATTATTACTTTTTAAAGTCTATCATACATTTGTAGTTTTGCCACATTTTTTACAAAGCAAGGATCTTAATACACTTTAATTTGGAGTAAACACATCCTCATATATATGCTCTATTTTATGTATTATTGTTTATTATTATCAAAACAACAGTTTCATTTAGATTAACCCACATGCCTTCACTCTTTCTCCCTGTCTTAGCTTTTATCTTGTATCATGTTCTTTCTTAAGATCACCTTCAGTGAGGTTGTGTGTTTAGCACATCACTTCTGTTTTAGTTTATGTCAGAATGGTTTTATTTTGTTTCCACTTTTAAATAATACTTTTTGCTAGATACAGAAGCCCAAGTTGGATTTATTTTCCTTTAGTGCAATAGAAGCATCATGATATTGGGAAGATAGCCAGTATTCTCATTGTGGCTCCATTGAAGGTAGGCTCATTTTTCTCCAGCTGCTGTTACATCCTTTTTTCTTTATCTTTGATCTTCATCAATCTTAGTTTTCTATGTCTAGCTGGGATTTTCTTTGCATTTGTCTTGCTTTATAATGCTTTATGAATCTAACACTTGAAGATTTCACCATTTCTAAAAATTTCTCAGCCATCGTCCCAGTAGAAGCAGTACTTCTTCTGCTGTGTGTTTTTTTTTTCTTTTTCCTCTCCTTCCAGAACTCAAAATTAAATATATATAAGAAGTGATGACCACATCTCATATGTCTATAATGCACTTAATAAATTATCTCATTTCTTTTTCTTTTTCTTTCTTTCTTTTTTTGAGATATATATAGAGAGTGAACATAAGTCGGGGGGAAGGGGCAGAGGGAGAGGGAGAGATAGAATCTCAAGCAGGCTCCACACCCAGGATGGACCCTGATGTGGGGCTCAATCTCATGACCTTGAGTTCATGACCTGCGCTGAAATCAAGTCTGATGCTTAACTGAATGAGCCATCCAGGAGGCCCCAAAATTATCTCCTTTTATAAAAGAGTGAGAGTATTTTTTTTCTTGCCGTATTTGCCAACCAACTAATTTTCACTTTACTTCTATCAGGTTTGCCATTCCAATCATGCACTGAATTTGTAATTTTAGTTATTGTATTTTTTAGTTCTAGAATTTCAACTTTCTTCTTTTTATAATTTAAACTTTGGCAAAATTTGGGATATTTTTCTTTAATTTCCTTCACATGTTAGTTTTAGTTGTTTTAAGGTCTCTGACCTTATTTCATATTCCTGATCTCTGTGGTGTGTCTGTTTCAACAGTTTATTGTTTTACTTTGCTGTAGATCAAGTCCGTGCATGGTGACTTTTACTGAGAGCTGGACATTGCATACGATAATGTAGAGATGATTTGAGGCTTTGAATTGTGCTATCTTTCTCTGGAAAGGATTGACTTCTGCTTACGAGGAATATTGAGTCAAGGGATGTTAACAACCTCAGCTTATTTTAGTCCAAGGAGGGATTGAAACGCTTGGCAGCCACACTTCCCTCAATAAGTGCACAGGTCTTTTCTTGGGTTAGCTTTATTCTGAGGGGTAACACTTTGAAGTTCCACCTGAAAGCCTGGGATGTTTACAGAACCACCATTGCTGGCAAGCATTGTTCTCTATTTTGTTCTCCTTCAGCTCTGTCATTTGGTTTAAAGATGCCCCCAACCTTTCACTTGCTACTTTTCATATTGGCCCTTACCAAAGGACCAAAACAGCCCCAGTTCAGGGCATGGCTCCCATGCCCTCCTTCACTACTGGGGCATGGCCCTGTAGCTCTCCACCACATTGATATTCTTCCTAAATCTTCAAATCTATTTTGAAAAATTAGATTTTTTTAAATTGCTCTTGGCGACAGATTTGATCAGAATCTGTTTAGTCTTCTATTCCTGTAAGTTGAATTCAAGGGCTTCCATTTTGGGATCCCACTTTTTAATAAACTTTCCTACTTGTCTCTCTTGATCTCATGTGTCTCCTGTCCAGCATCTGTTTGCCGCTTTCTGCCCCAGCTTGGCCCAATAGGGAACACAGCCCCTTGACTTTTATTGCCAGTAAAAATGGTAATGAAATAATTAACTAGAAGACATCTACACACAGGAAATAACTTCTGAATGCAAGTTGGAGTTTTGACATCACTGCACCACCCAGAAACTAACTTAGACTGGGTGTCTGCATTCCTGAAAGTTTTTTAGCCTGCTTGTACCAAAACATTCTCCCTGGCCAAAATTTCTCCTCATATCTCTTCATTTCCAGCCCAGGATCTGTTCTACCATAAGATAACATATACTTTTCTCACACACAACAAGATTTTGTAAAAAGTTACCACAGGAACCTTATTATATTTTACAAATTCCAAATTTTTTGGACACTTCTTCTTCACTCATCACTCCCATGAAAGGAGTCTGTTGTAAACTATGGTATTCTAGAGCGCTCATGCATAGTTTTATTTTTGTAAGGAAGCCAATTCATGAAAAGTAAAAATATTTATGTGCTACTTTGTGGTTAATCACAATAAAAATGTTTTTACCAGGTGTGATGAAATGATGTATATTATGTAAACAGGGATTGCATGAATTTTTGAAGGGAAGAATATAAATGAGAAAATTGACCATTCTTTATTGCCACTAACATTTTAATACCCAGGGCATTATTGAAATTGGTGACATAGAAGCAGATTCCTAACTTTTCAGCATGATGGGGAGCATGAAGCAGGGGTTCTCTGTTTCACAGAAAAAGATGGCCTCTGAGTAGAGTCATGATTGAACTAAAGGAGAACGTAATAAGGATCCTGATGATTTCTTCTAAATATTAATAAAGTAAATGTCAGGTGGTGAAATTTCAGTAATAATTTGAAGATAAAATAGTGAACATGGAAAAATCCATGTCTGTGAAAAGCGAAAGAATAATAAGCTTTATAGAATTCTTACTCAATAAAGGCCTTGTACTAGATACTTTAATAATTATCATATTTAATCTTTACTAAAATCTCCATAACCCCACACCAGCATACAGAAATAGAAAATGTCCTCAGGATTGAGTTAAGCAAGCAAATTAAACAAAGTTATAAATTCCATGCAAAAAAAGTATTATAGCAATTGGCTTTCTGGATTAAATGTATTCCTAATTAAGGTACTTAGATGTCAATGATTTTACCTCTTGCCTCTAAGCTTTATATCTTTTCCTTCCTTCTTGGTAACAATGATTTCCCGGGCTCCCTTGAAAACTGGCTTCTATTATGTTCTGTGGATACGGGATACCAGTGGGTCATGAAGAGCATGGAGGAAAGAGAGGATTTTCTTGTCTCTTTATCTTTCTCTGCTTGTCATAGACTCTCGGGAAGTGGCTTCACTCCTTCCTGAACTTGACTTTGGTCAAATAGCCACCCTGGATCTGCTTGATGGTCCCAACAATAATGGTTGGGTAGTCACTTGCTCATGATCCCCTGCTCCACTGGTCCACCTCTCTCATGGGTGATCAGGCATCAACCACAGGATTTCTTTCCACGATCCAAGCATCTTTATCACATTCCATAACTGGTTTCAAATGTACCAGCCTCAGGCCTTGTGACCTAGTAACACGACCTGCTCCATTTTGTTACCTTTGCTTGAGACATCTGCTGCTCCTGATCTCTGACTTACCTTACCCTTCCCTCTCAGCCCTTCCAACACGCAGTATTTAATACAAGTTATGTTTTCTGGACTAAAACTGAAGAATACACCTGCCAATATTCTAAAGAGCAAATAATTGAGACTGGATTTGGAGAGTTATTGCTTAGAACACAAAAGCATGAATTTCATTTTTTCCTCCCATATGTCATAGCAATGTCTTTACTCTCCTAAATATGAGACCCTGGATTAGAAAAACCCATGATCAGGAGAGGAACACAAAGAGCAGTATTTACATAGGGATAGTTTGAAGACTATTCCTTTCCTCATCAAATCTTGTCCATGTTCCTGAACAGCCTACTGGTTTTCAGGTGATTATCTTGTTTCATACTATATGAAAACAAAATCAAGGCCAATAAGAATGAACTACCTCAATGCCCACCACCGTCAAATGCCCTGACTTCTTTAAATATCCTTTATCCAGGCCAATCATCTCACCTCCAATCTGGATCCTTTCTCCCCTCAAGTATTTTGGACTGCTTAACTGGCTTTCTCTTCCCATCAATATTTATATCCTGGAGCTCTTTCCTCTTAATACATAAATGTGATAGACAGAATGCTCCCCAATTGATTTATAGAACTCGAATCCCTGAAACCTGTGATTATGGAAGGTACATGGCAAACAAAACAAAACAAAAACCAAAACAAACAACAAAAAAAAAAAAACTTTGCAGATACAATTAGGGTTACAGAGTTTACAATAGGCAAATTATTCTGGATTGATCAGATCGGCCAAATCTAAATATATGAGCTCTTAAAAGCGGGAGATAGGGGGCGCCTGGGTGGCTCAGTGGGTTAAAGCCTCTGCCTTTGGCTCAGGTCATGATCTCAGGGTCCTGGGATCGAGCCCCGCATCAAGTTCTCTGCTCAGCGAGGAGCCTGCTTCCCCCTCTCTCTCTGCCTGCCTCTCTGCCTACTTGTGATCTCTCTCTGTCAAATAAATAGATAAAATCTTAAAAAAAAAAAAAGTGGGAGATAGGAAGCAAAAAGGGAAAATCAGAAAGATCTGAAGCATGAGAAACACTTGATGTGTCTGTACTGGCTTGAAGATCGGAGGGAAAACATGATGAGAAAGGCAGATGTCTGAAGAGCCGAGAGACACCTAGCTGACAGCCAGGAAGGAAACAGAGAATGGAGCCCTAGAGCCACAGGAATTGAATTCTGCCAAAAACCCGAATGAGCTTGGATACAAATCCTTGCAACATAGTCCTACAGACACTTTGATTTTGTCTGTATGAGCCCCTCAGCAGAGAGGACCACCTGGCCCAAATTCTCATGGGCTTGTGATGCATGGCACTGTGAGGGCCTGAATGAATACCATGTTTGTCCACTAGGTTTGGGGCCATTTATTACAGCGTCAATAGGGAACTACTAGAATAAACATGAACAGTTACTTTCAAAAACAATTTACAACCTAATACAACACCTTTACTAAACCGAGAACTTCCGGCTACCATCTTATTTTTCTTTTCCCCTTTTGTCAATCTTCTTCAAAGAAAATTCCTTTGCTCACTTTCTGTATTATACTGCTGGCCCTGCTATGACAAAAATGCCACAGCCCGGGTTGGTTACACAATAAAAAATTGTTTTCTCCCAGTTCTAGGGCTGGAAGTCCCAGACAAAGGTGCCCACAGGGCTAGTCTCAGGCGAGGCCTCTTTCTGTGACTTGCAGAGGCAACCTTCCCGCGATAGCCTCACGTGGCTTTTCCTCGGTGTGCAGACATTCCTCGTGTCTCTTGTTTCTCTCTTTTCTTATAAGGTTAGCAATCCTGTTGCATTAGGATTCTGCCCTTATGGCTTTGATCGAACATAATTACTTCCTTTAAGTCTCTGTCTCCAAATACAGTCACGTTCGAATTTGGGGAGAGGGCATAACTCAGTCTATCACATAGTTCCCTCCTCACTATTGAAACAGCCTCTGTTCCATCCCTTCAGGAAGCTAGTTTAACACTAGTCATCGATGACTTGGCCTCAACCTGTCGTATCCAAAGAAACTTTGCCCTTTTCACGGCCGGCTGTCTGCCCGCAGACCCCCCAGACCAGAGAATTTTAAGTTGTAAAACCTCAACAACATATTTCTTTCATTTAGCTTTCTATCCAATAATACTACATGTAACAAAAGTAATACTTATCTGCAACAATGCATCGGTTTGAATAACTTCAAGAATTCCATACTGAGCAAGGATTTCCAATTATCTCTCTTACCCGCCCTTTAAAAAGTATTGCACATTATAAACATTTGAAACAAACGATGCAAAACAACAATTTTGATTTCTTACGAAATTTGGCAACATAAGATCTGAGTTAGCCAAGTAACCAAATGAATTCAAGTTAAAACATTCATGTTATACAAGCAAGGGAAATCCCTTCCACAATGCAAAGCTTGAGCACGAGCTGAAACCTGTAGAATTTCAGAACTGTGAATACGATGACAAACGTGAACACAGGGAATAAGTGAGATATGACCCAGACTGATGAGAGATTCTCTAAATGTTTGTGGGGTTTTTTCTTTTTCTGGAAAATACTCACAAGATATTTCAGAATGACCAGACAGAATGATAACTGTGAAGTTAAAAATTAATACATGTGTCTCAAATTATGATAAAGTCTGGATGTGTTTGCCACAAGAAAGGGAGATGGATAGATTAGTTTCCCAAACTTGTGGTAAAACACCTTCATTGGGATTGTTCCTCCCCAGGTCATGCAGTGAAATCAGACTCGGGAGGCCCCACGTCTGCCAAAAATTCCCAAAGGCTCCCCACTTCTTAAAAATCTTAAAGACAATGCTTGAAGCTATCAAGATCAGTTACCTAGAACATTTGTTTTTATGTAAACTGCACTACTTTTTGATAAAGAGTAATAGCACTTTTACTTTTACTGTGATAAATAATATTTTTTTAAGATTTTATTTATTTATTTAGTTGACAGAGAGATGGAGATAGAGAGAGAGAACACAAGCAGGGAGAGCGGCAGAAGGAGAAGCAGGCTCTCCGCTGAGCTGGGAGCCCAATGCTGGACTTGATCCCAGAATGCTGAGATCACGACCTGAGTTGAAGGCAGACACTTAACTGACTGAGCCACCCAGGCGCCCCAAGAAAATAATAATATTAGCAGGGCACCTATCTTAGGTGACATCTTTCACTCTCCTACTACCCCTGCAGTAAGCTGTCTGTCCTATTGCACAGCCGAGGGTGGTTTTAGAGGTGATAAATGACTTCACTGAAACGTTCAAGTTCAAAGGAAGCACAAGGTGAAGACAGGAAGTAAAATCTAGGCTTGTATCTAGACCTCACACTCACTCCGCCCCACCGCGCTGTTTGAGATGACCCTGACAATTGTGTCCGCGTGAGCTTTCTTGAGATATTTCTCAGGGTAGAAGAGGGGACAGAACAAAACTTTTCACATTATTTCCTCTCCGGATATCTAAAATACTCCCAGGGGAAAAACTTGTACTTTTTGGTGATAGAAGTGAGCTCTAGGTGCAGATCGTTACCCATACGCTGTCACACTCCCTGAAAGGGGTTTGGAATTTCCAGGCAGTATTTCCATAATCCTCCAATTAATGTGGAGGTGAGTCCTTAGGAGGAATTTTGCTTCTTTTCACTTGAAATGCATCAGAGAAACGAATGCTTAAAAATTGGCACTCAAAAAACTTAAGTAGTTTTTATAAAGAAGCATGCATATATTAAGCTCATCTGTATACAAACCAAAATAGGAAATAAATCAAATGATGAAAGTAGCAGTCATTTCCCTGGTTAAGTTAACCTATCCCCAGGATTGACACAATCACATACAACTTTAGAGGTTACCTACAAGGCCCCTGTCTCAAACAATACTTTACCTAAAAACATTTGAGATAGTTTTTAAATATACGGATAAAATTCGAAACTTTCTTCTGAATATCCAGACAATAGTTTAGAAAAGCATACGGTATGTGACAATTATTATAATAACCCAAAGTAGGGAAAAAAATATATACGCTTTTTGTTATTAAAACTTTTTCAGCCTCATTTTTACTATTGTTTTTATTTATTTATTTATTTAAAGATTTGATTTGATTTGATTTGATTTGATTTGAGAGAGAAAGATCACAAGTAGGCAGGGAGGCAGGCAGAGAGAGAGGGGGAAGCAGGCTCCCTACTGAGCAGAAAGCCCGACATGGGGCTCGATCCCAGGACCCCAAGATCATGACCTGAGCCGAAGACAGAGGCTTTAACCCACTGAGCCATCCAGGCGCCCCTACTATTGACTTTAGACAGGTGAAAATATATGGTATTAGCTTATGAGTCATATGAAGATAGAAGTTCTTATCCTAGATTTTCCTTCTGTAACTAACCCTATCTCACCCAGAGTGCTAGCTCCCTATTGTTAGCAGCTAAACTCATCTGCTCAGAGGAATCTCTGAAGCTTCTTTGAAGTCAGGCCCTCCTACTCTGTGGTTTCCCGGGAAGTAGAAGGCTGCCCACCCATGCTGCCCCCCTTGCCCGCTCTGCAGACACATCCAATGGTACCTAACACAGGAGGAGCAGGCTGGGACTCAGGGCCGGCTGCCTGAGCTCTCTAGAATCCCTGCAAGGACTTCAGAAGGTTCTGACATCCCAGTTCATCCTTCCATTCTCCTGCAGAACAGAGGAATTCTGTTCTTTCTCCTTGAAATTTTTACTTCATGTTTCAGTTTACTGCATTGTTC
Source organism: Potos flavus (assembly GCA_028534135.1). Classification (NCBI taxonomy): domain Eukaryota; kingdom Metazoa; phylum Chordata; class Mammalia; order Carnivora; family Procyonidae; genus Potos; species Potos flavus. The sequence continues at coordinate 73,315,902 of CM052885.1, forward strand.
TATAGTGGATGTTCACTTCAAGAATTGAGGAAACAGGGACGCCTGGGTGGCTCAGTGAGTTAAAGCCTCTGCCTTCGGCTCAGGTCATGATCTCAGGGTCCTGGGATCGAGCCCCACATCGGGCTCTCTGCTCAGCAGGGAGCCTGCTTCCCCCCCATCCCCCGCCTCTGCCTGCCTCTCTGCCTACTTGTGATCTCTCTCTCTGTGTCAAATAAATAAATAGAATCTTAAAAAAAAAAAAAAAAAAAGAATTGGGAAAACAAGTGGGACACCTGGGGGGCACAGTTGGTTCAGCATCCAACTCTCGGTTTCAGCTCAGGTCATGATCTCAGGGTTATGAGATCAAGCCCCGCATTGGGCTCACACTCAGCAGGGAGTCTGCTTGAAGATTCTCTTCTTCTGCCCCTCTCTCTACTCACACATGCACTCTCACTCTCTCCTCCTCAAATAAATAAATCTTAAAAAAAACACCACAGGATTGGGAAGGCAATGACACACCTACTCATACAGTGGCACAGTGTGTAAGAGATCTATTTGATACAAGAATGAAAATTATCTTCTACTAAGGATAAAACTTTCACCCAGAGGTGTGTGGGGGGTGAACAGAAGGGGTAACAGGGGGTACACATGTATGCCTACAATTATTCCTTTTTCACAGTTGACTGTGCGAAGTATTTCGATATGACCTGTTACAGGATGCAGAATTTTAATTGAAGATTGTGCAAAGCTAATGAAAATAAAGGAAAATCCTTATAGAATGTAATCATTATACAATATAACCCTCTCAGGTGAATGAGCATTTCATTTTAATGGGCAAAATTCTTGGTCAGGATCCTGAAAAATGGAGTGCCTGGGTGGCTGATTCAGTTAAGCGGCTGCCTTCAGCTTGGGCCATGATCCCAAAGTCCTGGAATCGAGCCCCGCATCAGGCTTCTTGCTCAGTGTGGAGCCTGCTTCTCCCTCTCCCTCTGCTACCATGCCCCCTGCTTGTGCTCAATCTCTCTCTGTCAAAATAAATAAATAAAATTAAAAAAAAAAAAAAGAGCCTGAAAAGTGAACTGGAATGATCATCAAATTATGATTTGATGCCGCCAATCACTCCTCTGCCACTTTGGGCTTTGGGAAGAAAGGGGAAGTGATTAATATTTACTAAGGGCAACACTATTTTCCTGATCCCTTTGATACTAAACTCACAGGTCAGGAGGCTGAAGGGTGGGAGAAATAGAAGTTGGGCGTAAAATCAGCCCAGTGCTTTTGTCTACCGTTTCTTTTTTTTTTTTTTAAGATTTTATTTATTTATTTCAGAAAGAGAGAAAGAGAGAGAGAGAAGGAGCTGGGGGAGGGGCAGAGGGAGAAGCAGACTCCCCTCTGAGCAGGAAGCCCAACACTGGACTCCACCCCGGGACTCTGGGATCATGACCTGAGCCAGAGGCAGATGCTTAAACGGCTGAGCCCCCCAGGTACCTCATCTACCTTTTTTATTAAAGAAAATAATAAAAGTAAAGATTAGTGGGTAAATCAGTGTGTTAGCCAGGATTCTCCAAAGAAACAAAGCCAATAGTGGGGGGGTGTGGGTGTGGGTGTGGGTGTGTGTATGTGTAGAGAGAGACAGAGAGACAGAAAGAGAGAGAGAGAGAGATTTATTTTAAGAATTTGACTCATGCAATTGTGGAGACTTAGCAAGCCCAAAATCTACCCAGTAGAGAGCCGGCTGGAGACTTAGGACAATTGCAGTTCAAGTTTAAAGCTTAGTCAGCTGACAGAATTCTATTCTTTCTTGCTTGAGAAGATCAGTCGTTATTATTATATTTTTAATTAAGGCCTTCATCTGACTCGATAAGGTCCTGCCACATTATGGAAGATAATCTGATTTATTCCAAGTCTACTGATTTAAATGATAATCTCATTAAAAAATATCTTCACAGAAAAAAAAAATATCTTCACAGAAACATCTAGAAGAACTTCTGGCCAGCTTTTTGCGTAGTGTGCCTGAATCTAGCTGACACATAGTAACCCTTATAATCAAGTTACTTTTTCCATGTAACAAACTATAAAAAACAGTGGTTCAAAACAGCAAACACGCAGACAATTGGCACTGTGCTCAACTGTAGACAATGGGGAAGTTCTTCTGATCTTGACTAAGCTCATTGCTGCTTCTGTGATGCGGCTGCCGGGTTGGCTGGGGCCTGCTTGTTCTAGGATGGCCTCAGGTGAGATAAATGCTCTCTACTCCATGTGATCTCCCATTATCTAGCAAATTAGCCCACACTTGGTCACAGAGCAAGCGGGCAGGGTTCCAGGAGCCAGAGAGCGGAAGTACACCAGGCGTCCCAGGTCCCGTGTCTCACGGCAATTGGCCAGAGCAAGTGAGGAGGCCACGTGGATCCAAGGTGTGGGAAAGAGACTCCACCTCTTGATTTAAAAAAAAAAAAAAAGGCGTAAAACACTAAAATGGATGAAGAAGATGGACATGAAGGAGTAGAAAAGAGGCTCTGGGGAAATTTGTGATTTATGGGTTTTAAACAATGAAAAGATTTAGGGAAATTCTCTCATTTATCTTCATATCAAATACTAGGTATGCTTGTGGGACTTGCCTTGGCCCATCGCATAGTGCTGGTGCTTTCTAAAAGAAGGAAGAAAGGAGGGGAGGCGGGAAAAAAACAACAACAACAATAGCCAAAGGGTACGTTTATTCAAGATTGTTTCAAAAAAATATTTAATTAGAATTCCGAAAACAAAGATACATTTGTTTTTAAATGTAGAACATCTAGGGAAGAAATTTACCCTGAGTAAAAAAGATCACAAAAGGGCTGGCAATTTCTCTCCTACATTTCTTTGCAAAGGGCAAAACATCTCATGCCCCCCGGCTGTTAGAGTTTCCCCTCAGTCTTGGTTCTGTGCTGGGATTTATGCCGAGTTTCAAAGCAAAGGAGCCGCAACCCTTACTTGAAGTTGCTAGTTCGAAATATCTCCCCTCCCCTACCCCACTCCTCATATTTAGGTGTGCTCTGTCTTTTTTTGTTTGTTTGTTTAAGATTTTCTTAAGTTAAGTTTAAGTTTATTTTTGAGAGAGAGCACACAGGAGTTGGGGGAAGGGCAGAGAGGGAAGCATACTCCCCGCTGAGCAGGGAGCCCCATGCAGACTCCAACTGCATCCCAGGACCCTGAGATCATGACCTGAGCCGAAGACAGATGCTTAACTAATTAATTAACAGGTGCCCTAGGTTTGCTCTCTTCTTCTGTTTTCTACCAGGGGAATTGGGAGAACCAGACATGTAATAGCGCAAGAATTCAATACTTAGAAAGTAGACAACGGGGGTGCAGGGTTTTCAAATCTGAAGTCCCGAGGGGCCTGCTACCTCATCAGGATTGAAGTTGCCCCCCCGCGCTTCTGCAGAACAAGAAAACACCAGCAGCAGAGCGTGGAAGGCCATCTGATAGAGGCTCTGAGACGTGGCACCCCGCGATTGCACACGACACTCGGGGCCACGCAGCAAGTTCAAGTTTTTCATGAGGTAGGCTGTGGCCCGGCTCGTCTCATCTCCCCCAAGTGGGTTGGTTTACAGCAAAGTGTCCCGATATGAGGCCACCGCAAAGGCCAATCCATCACCCCCAGCTGGTGTGCGCTGAGCAGGACGGGTAGGGGGTCTGAGGGGTTCCATCAGTGCCCATACTTTGTGCTCTACACAGCTTATGTTCCCCTCCGGGCTGAATTTATGACCTTTCTGTCAACTGCTTCTCTTATGCCTAAAGCTACATATCGGCGGCGTGATTCCGAGACTCAAGCCCTTGAATGCCTACTGGTACCAGGACCGCGCCCGCTGCCCCCACTGGCAGCACCGGATATTAGAACAATGCCTAGCGGACCGCAGGTCGGGTCCCTCACTGAGCAGCTGGCACACTTCATGCCATCTTTCCCTCTTCTATTCAAAAGAAAGGTCCGAGGTGTCAGATCCCAAGAGAAGCAATATAAGCATATATAAGCAATATAAGATCCCAAGATAAGCAATGCCTTTTTTTTTTTTTTTTGAATGAACGATTTTCCTCCACTGTTTTTATGGGAATTATACGGTTTGCCAAATATTAATCTACTACGTAAAGGGAATTGTTGGCAGAATTTTCCCAGGATCTTTAGGTTATCAGGAATGTGAAAAGGTTTACTGCCCATAGGACATAAAATCTGAAACTCCTGAGACCTCTCGGCCATTAGGAAAATAATACACGTCAAACGTCAGAAACACATTTCAGAAATCCTGGCTCCCCCTGCTTGTGGAAGCAGCTGCAGGCCCCAACCGCCAGAGATTTGAAGGATTCCAAAGCAGAGGTCTCACAAGTGGGCCTGGACTGTTCTTTTCATGCGTTTAGATCCAGCCGCCTTGTGGACATCAGGGAAGTCCCCACAGAAGGTTCTTCCCATTGTCTCACCAGCTAGCGCCCACTAGGGGCCTGCTCTAGGATTTGGGGCAGGATGCTTCATCCGGGGCTCCCAGCAGTCTACCGCGTAATTGAAAGGGCTAACTGGTTCCTGTTCCTTTCACTGAGCTGTGGAGAGCTGGGACCTGAGCAGAGGGGAAATAAACATCTTCTCCCCCAGCTTCTGTTCTTCCTCCCTGGGCACCAATGTAGATGTGTAGTATAGCTACGGTCGTGCTTAATGGAGTCTCTTGTGAAAACAATTTCTTCAAGTTCTGAATTTGCCCGTTGGTCTGAGGACTCACACCCAAGTGCTTGGAAATGGTCAAAAGACAGCTATCGGGGCCATTTTGTGTCCTCCCAACCTACTCACCCTATCTTTTCCTCCAAGCATGCTTTCAAAATTCTGCCTTAATTCTCTTCTGGCGGAGAAAACCGCTAAATCCAGTAGGCCATGTAAAGACAAGAGAATTCCAAAGTTTTTACCTCAGACACATTTCATGTTCAGTGAAAGCTCAAATTAAGACCACAAATGCACTCACGTGCATTTATAAATGACACAAACTGCCAAGTACCACGTTTCAAAAGGTGTGGCTTTATTAAAAGAAATATTCTACTCTCATATAGGGATACAGGGTGGTGTAAATCAACTATCAGAGGTTTGTAATGCACAATCATGCCCAGGGCACAGAGAACTTCTGCATAAAGAAAGTCATCTGACTTTGCCTAAACCAGCTTTGCCAAAACATATTTGACAACGGGCACCCCCCCCCTCTTTTTAAATCATTTTCCCAATGCCTATTTCCTGAGGAATCCATTCAAATTTCACAGAACAGAATTTGGCTAATGCTACCGTGAGAATATTCCAGACCAATTTTGTTAACAAATACTTCTGGCCAGTTACTTGCTAAATTAATGTGAGAAGAGTGTAGTCATTCACTCTGTTGCTTTCTAAATTCACGTCAGACCAGTTTGCACACTCAGAAGCAGAGTGAGGCAAGCAGTATACAAACTAGACCGACAGACAGTGGTGTCCTTGAGTGACGAGGCTTCCTACAAGGGCCCCGGCCCCTGTAGCAGTATGGGATGGTAGGGCCATGGTTGCAAGATCATTCTACTGTCAAGGGAAACTGATAAACCAGTTTCTGGTGAAATCGCCTAGTTTTAAATGTTGGCAACTAAATTTCGTATTTTTTACAAAAAGAAAGGAAGACATTTCACAGGCACCATCCTCCCCCAACCAACGAAATAAAACAAAATACTTTGGATTGAATCCAGTCCATGGGTTGCCAGGTTAATCTCCATTATTCTGAATCCAGAGGGTCAGAAGTAAAGGAAAAGTCTACTGGGTTCTTAATTCAGGCTGTGTTCTTAAATTCCGACTGCTTTTAACTGTTGTATATAGCCTGCTTATTGAAGTAAATAACAGAGTGCTTGGTATTATTTTATTATGGGCATGCGTTTGTAATTGATCTCCAGTGAAAGGGGGAATTATGAAGTAGGTGTTCACAGGAACTTGACTCAAGTGAAATCTTTTTATACAGTGAAAGTCAATAGTCAGTGCTTTAGGCCACACTCCCTCTGGGGATGTTAAAGATTAATTTAGTTGGCACGATACTTAAAAATATAATTTAGTGATAAACTTTGCCATTACATGATTACCTTAAATGTCTGAACTCTAATACATTATCATCAAGGATGAAAAGAATATTATTTTAGAGAAATCTAACAACTTAAGGGAAGTTTTAATATTTGTTTAGGTCGCTTGGGAATTATTTAAAGCCCTAGCAGAAAATATGTATCAAATGCAATTACCTCTCAATGGTCCATATGGGGCTTATCCTTGACAGTATTTTCACTGTAGGCTGCTTCAACTGTGCCATCTAGCTCTGCAACCCAACCTTAATAAAAAAGAGGCCAGCTTTTACACACATACATACACATATATGTACACCTACATGCACATTATATATATATTATATATTTCATAAAATAATTTCATTTGACATTGATTGGATAATATGTCATATCGTGTGACCCTTGCTAATGTTGAAATGATTTTCTGGATTGTTCATCATTCTCTATTAGCACACGATTTGCAATAGACTCTGACCCACTATGGAATGTGTTTATCTCTTACATATTTTGCTTCCAGAGAAAGTCAATGCAAAATGACATTCTTTAGAAAAAAATAGCAACTTTTAATTTTAACTTTTAATTAATACGTAGCTTTTTTAATATTATAGGTAATTTTTATGCATTTTTGTTATCATCCCATTTTGTAAACTACGTATACCTGACAAGTCATCATTTTATTTTTTAGAAATCACATCGAATTTTTGAGAAGGGGATTAATCTTAAACAAACGCTTTCTTTTTACAAAGGATATATCAACTCTAAATAGGTCTTTTTAAGATTCAGGATTTTGAAGAATGAATTTATTAATGTGAGCCACAAATATACGAAATATACGCTTGAACTGCGTTATTGTTATCTTTGCCCTCGATTTAATGATTCTTCAGTTATGTCTCCATTTTTTCTACAGTTTAAGAGAAGTGATTTTTGAAAGAACAGAAATTATAAACTTTCCTTCTATTCTCTTCGGGGGAATAAAAAGATTTTTTTTTTTTTTTTTTTTTAATCTAGAAGAGATCAAAGAAACAGGCAAGAAGAAGAGAGTGGCTGGCAGAGCCGAGGAAGGACGGGAGGAGGCAGATTTTTGGCAGAACTGAATGTGTTAATCTGCAGTGAAATTAGCGATTTAAAAAAGTATTTCTCAGCTGCACATCTAAAAAAAATTTATGGGTCTAATTTTCCTTTGGAAATTTAAAATGTTACAAACTCATAAGATATAATTATCCAAGTTTTTCCACCCTACACTCACCATGCCCACAGAAAGAAGTGGGGATTATGTATGGATGCAAATGGGATGACTATTGCAAAGGATTTAGAAACATTTCAATAAACATACTTGCAAATATTTTCGGTATTTTAAAAAAGTAGGACACATATGTTAAATTCAAGTGAGGAGGGCCTAAAAGGGAATCTCCAAGTGCACAGTTTGCTTCTATATTTGTGTGAACCATTTGGTTAAGTATTTTACAAAATATCTACACTTTATTTTCCAGTCCTTATGGAATTTTCAAAATACTGTATATCCTACAATAGACTTTTCAACATATGTGTAAGCTGTAGTGTGAAAATAATTGTGGAAATAATTCTAGATCTATATAATTCCACAACCTACTTGCCTTGAATTGGCGGAATGTGTTTTTCATGTAAGTATGTATCGAAAATGTTTAAGTGTTTCACACAAAACTCCTCCTTGAGATCTAAAAGCATCCCTGCAATTGACGAGGCTTTGCCAAACTAAAGAAATTAGCAAAGATAACATTTAATAACACCAACCAAGAGAGCTCTTACTTTTGTCAGATTTCTTTGAAATGTTTAGAAGTTTGGGTGAAATATAGACATGTTTAGTTAACACACTCATCCTTTAGCTTATAAGGTATTTGCTCGTAGGGACTGCTCTGGACATTTGGGCTTTCCAGGAATTAATTATCTAATGACCTTTCTGGAGAAATCAAAAGATCACTATGGAGGGGCTCTTTCCTATTCCATCCTCTGCTAGGAAAAATCTTTTCTCAGGTTGTGGGGTCCTCCTATTCCTCTGTTCTCGAAAGTTGCTGAGAGTCGTTTTAAATAGCCAAGGCTTTTCCTTAACCTTCTCTTCCCTAAATTTCCTCCTCCTCCAGCTTTTCTTTACCCACTTAAGATGTTACAAAAATTATCAAAGAAAAAACTAGCACTCAGCAGAACTATACACATGTGGATGCTAAATAAATACTTTTGATGATGATAAATGTTGGCAAGTCTCCATGGAAGAAAGACCTTACACAAAAGATGTTATAATTATTATGTTTAAATGATTATGCTATAATTATTATGTTAAAAATCTCCCATGCTCTCTGAGCTGCTTGGCGGTGGCAGGGCTGTGACATCCCCATTAAACCTCATCTATTGCTAAGGCACTTGCCACCTTCACAAGCAATGGAAAGACAGTAGCGTGGCCACGCCAGAGTGACCTGCCTGAGTTACGGGAGGAGGGATATCTGGGAGCACTCTCTCTCTCTCCCTTTCTTACTCCACAAAGTTCATTCACACCAAGTTTAAATGAGGCTCAAAAACGTTACCTACCTCTCCTGGGGTTAAATCACTTTTTAGAGGAAAGATGATAAAAGCTAAATAAACGAATGTCTAATGATGAAATATTTTATTAGAGGGGGGGTTCCCCTGCAGAAAGTCTTAGCATTCAGGGTCAATTGTCCACAGATTTCCAGGGTCCAGAGATGCTAACCTACATGCAAATATATTCTACAGAGGCCTGGAGGAGTGTCTTTGTTGTGGTGAGCATTGGGTGTTGTGTGGAGGTGTCGAATCACTACATTGTACACCTGAAACTAATATGACACTGTATATTAATAACTGGAATTTAAATAAAACTTAAAAAAACCCAAAAAACAAACAAAAAAGAACTATATTCTAGAGAAGTATTATTATTATTATTATTATTAATTATTTGCTTTTTTGGGCTCCTATACTTCCTAGACTGAGAACAACATGGCCGACTGGATGACTCTTCATAGACTCTTGTAGGTACATTGATGATCTTTCACCAACCTCAGAGCATTCTCTAGAATTCTGGCGAAGGCTGAGCTCAGCCAGGTTTTTAGCTCTGGGTGAGGCAGCAAATGTCTCAGAGTAAATGTACCTCTCTTTGTTGACATCCAGTAGAATTGCCAAGTTGCCTGCGGCTGAGGAGGTTTGGCGGTTGTCCTGGTTACGTCAAAGTGCATTTTATCCCTGAGAACCAAAATCCCCTAATAGCCTGAATTTTTATCACTGTTGATAAGGTCTTTTTTTTTTTTTTTAAGTTTATTTATTTATTTGACAGAGAGAGAGATCACAAGTAGGCAGAGAGGCAGGCAGAGAGAGAAAGGGGGAAGCAGGCTCCCCACCCAGCAGAGATCCCGATGCAGGGCTCGATCCCAGGACCCTGAGATCATGACCCGAGCCGAAAGCAGAGGCTCAAACCACTGAGCCACTCAGGCACCCCTGTTGATAAGGTTTTGAAGAGTACACACAAGAGCCACAGTTTTGAATGGCATGCCAGTACTGCCCGCATTTCTGACCTCAACCAGGGTAAGGTGGTGGGGGCAACACGGGTTTAGGGGCAACACAGGTTTAGACGCAGACCCTGGTTCACGGGCAACTTGAGACCTTTCCTTGCTAAGTTAAAGAGCCCACCACACCTCTAGGCACATAGGAGAGTCAAGTTCATCATAATTATGGTTACCAATTACCACCCCTCATCGTTATAGTCAAATTCATGAAATTCTTCCCTTCAGATAGGAGAGAAGTGGGATGAAGCAAGAGAGGAGTTGAAGGCAGCACAACAAATCTGTTAGGAGGACTTTTTGTGAGTATATTCAAACAGGAAGGAATGGCACAAGAGCAAAAAGACAAGTTCACAAACCAAAGTTGGAGGATTTGGGATTAATTGAAATCCTCAAGTGGTGCATGGTAAGTGACTGCCTATTTAGAGCCAACAGATAGGTTTCCGTGAGGTTAAGGAAGCGAAAAATCCCATACGAAGCTACTGAGATGTTAAATTCTAATTAGAAGTGTTAATTAAAAAAAAATTCCAATTTCATCAGTGAGAGTGCTTTTGTTGTTCCGATTCTCTTTGCTACAGTGAATCCTAAGTATTCTGACTCACTTTGTTCCGATATTATTTGCCACTTCTATAGGGTAGAGAAAAGTTGACTATGGCCATAGGAGCATGGAGCATTAGAGTGCTCTTTCCGGGGCTGCCATGATAAGAGGCCTATGAGTATTTTCATGGAAAATTCCTGTTTTCATTCTTTATACTCAAGCATAGGAATTCATTGTGGCTCAAAGTTTAGCAAATCAAGTGTGGGGCTCTCTGGAAGGAAAAGTATCTATGTTTTTCTTTACGACATCCTTTTGCCATTATTTTCTGCTTCTTAAAAGCCTACAAAAACAATTCAGCGAATTTCCCAAATCTAGATGAGGTTATTTTGTATTGTGTAGTAAGTTAAATATAAAGTAATAATATCATTTAACATGATACTTTGCAGACCATTAACCCATAATGAGGACTAAACTTTTTGAATAAGCATAGAAATATTAGCTACGTGAACTTATTTAAAAATTAAAGATTAAATTAAATCTAATATTTAACCGATTTCCAAAAATATGCAAGTGGACATTCATGTTTTTATTTCAATAATTATAATCAATGCTCCAAATTATTTGATGTAAACCTAAATGTTTTCTATTATGCTTTTTATTTATGCTTGGTTAATTTCAATTTTATAGTAAATGTTAGAGAAGAAATTGTTATGTATAATATTTAAAAGGTGTTTCAAATACAATCTTGAGCATAGGACGACCTATTCAATAAAACACACAGTATAATTTGTTCTTACATTGAATACTTATTTTTTAGCCCCAATAGTCATTTTAAACCATTGTAGTTAATATAAGACATTTTTAGAAAATATACATGTATTTCTATTTAAACACACAATTTTTCCCAAAGAGATGATGTCATCTCATACATATTTAGGGTGGTTCTTCCAATGCTAATAGAAAAACAGAGAATATAATTAAGAGTCAATGTATTAAATCCCCAAAACCCACCATTTCCAAGTGCGACTCTTTTAAATCATCTCGCTATATTAAAGAATCTGCAATAAGTGGATGACGTTTCATTTGTAAATTATTACAGAATACATGTAAACTAGTTCAAGGAAAGTGGAAACTAGGTACCTTTGTTCAAGCTCTTCATTGATAGAATGATACAGGTATCTTCCCATCATTTGTTGAGTGAAAAGACTCTTTTTTTTCTATCATTCTTTATGGGATCTAAGACCCTCTCATTTTTTCATGCTGCCTCGTATATGCTCAGAGCCTCCAGTTACAAGGGCTTCTTCCGCCCCATCAGCCAACCCAAGGACAAAGGTAGACACTTTCATTTCCATATAACTGTCCTGGATTCCATTTTTCCAAGTTGCTTTTATCTGTAACAGACCTAAAAAAAATCCTAGCTTAGGTTTTTAATATTGTAGAAGTAGAATTTTCAGGTCTCAGGATGGATCAGCAAGTCCCTAGACATAAATAATTAGATCATTTCAACATGCATCACATATGGTAGATTCTACATGACAGAAGATTAAGACAAATACTTCGATCATTAATTTCTGTTTATTTTTATTCATCATTCGTCATAATTTAAAAATATATTCTGAAAGTATTTTAGGACTCTAAAGTTGTTACTACACCATTTTTTTCAGGATTAAAACCATCATTATTTTAATAGCTGGAACCAGAATGCCTCTAGGGGGAGAGATGGAACTACTCATCTTGGTAAGAATCCATGGATGCAGTAGGCTCCCCGACAACATGGATGTTGGCAGGTGCTGGTGAGTGGAGGGTGGGGGTTAATCTGCGTGATACAGAAATACAGATTTATTGGTTTTGCTTTCATGAAAAAGAAAAGAGGAAAGAAAAATTAAGAAGAGGAAGACAGAAGACAGAGAAAAGAGTGAGGGGGAAAAAATGGTAAAAACTATGATTCGGTATAGGAACAGTGAAATCTCCCTAAAGAGCTGTGACCAGAAAACATTGCAATGGTGCTGATTGTTTTGTTCAAAATTACCAGTATCCCTGGGATGTCACTCTTTCCCACCCAAGGCCCAATAGAACCTGTTAAGCTGGTAGAATTCCAACCATTTGAGAAATTGGTGGTAGTTAGAAGGGATGAGTTCTGTGTTTAAATGGTAGTACCCAGTGGGAAATCAGGCACCAAGGGATAATAAGGAATCAGGTACTAGGAAGTAAGTAAGTAAGTAATCTATGTGGATGTAATAACTCCTTACACATTTACAGAAATCTAGAGGAAATGAGTATGGACCATGGTACTGGGAAGTAGAACTCAGCCGATGTTACTTTATTATGAAGAATTAAAAGACACCAGATCATATTACTTATTGAACAAAATGATCATTACACACAAAGTAATTCTGATGAAGACAACTTTACAAATATCACATATCTTGATTTCATCACAGTATCTGACAAAGTATTTTGTAGATACAGATATATGTGCAAAATACTTAAACCTGGTATCCTTAGCTGAATTTTCAGTTGGTAGAATTTTTGTAGTAAGCACTGAACTAATATCATCTTAGAAGGATTTCCCATCGTATGTGTTGGTCAAATCATGTGTAGACTAACACTTCAATTTAGAGAATGTTATCAAGTCAAGAACACTCTGAGAGGAACAACAAACCAGTAACTCACTCTAAAGTAGCATTTATTGAGCCTTTTTAGTTGCCACATATTAATTCTGGGCACCTAGGTCTTCGAGTGTTGATGATCTTTGCTATGTTGGCCAATGGGATAGTTGCCTAGTAGCCTCTAGCCACACCCTAACAAGGTACACATCTGTGTCTGAAACTCTACATGTCAATCCACCATGCAAAACCACCAGGTAGGGAAAGCCCATCTATTGCTTCTAGCTTCCTCTTTCTCACTCTTATCCTCTTGGAAGGAGAGGGTGACTCATTCTCTATTTTTGGCTATTATATTTTTGGACACTCTCTCCTTACCTCTTATGACAACATGTTCTTATGAAAGAATCTGATGTCCAATACAGATACCTGCAATTAGTGTGGTTACGAGAAAAGTCACTGCTTCTCTCATTGCTCATGGGCACCAACAGGAACAGGAGAGCAGAGAGGTAGGGCATAAGACTGAAAAAAAAAAGGAGATTAAATGAGTCTCTAGGGGCACCTGGGTGGCTCAGTGGGTTAAAGCCTCTGCCTTCGGCTCAGGTCATGATCTCAGGGTCCTGGGATCAAGCCCCGCATCGGGCTCTCTGCTCAGCAGGGAGCCTGCTTCCCCCTCTCTCTCTGCCTGCCTCTCTGCCTACTTGTGATCTCTCTCTCTCTCTGTTCAATAAATAAATAAAATCTATTAAATGAGTCTCTATATGATACATGGTTGGAGCACTGCTCTTTTCCAACTCAACTCTACAAATACTGGGTGCCAGTTACCCTCTCTGCAAAGACTAAATCAAAATGACTTGATTCTTCTCTGCATAAGTTGGTAGGTCTCCAAAGAAAAGTCCCACAGATAACAATTGTTCTATGCTCTTCCTCACCCTCCATCCACTCCCTGTAGATGAACCTCATCAATACACCAGCTCATCACAGAAATAGTGTACCCAGACATCATTTTTATGTCTCATTCCTAAACATAAATAACTAGCCAAGGATTATTGAGAAAGCCTCCAAAATGGAAGGCCAAAAACAAGGTAGGAAAATTTAGAATGAGGGAATAAATACATATCAGGTTAAAAAAATGCCCAGGCTATGAGTAAATGCTTCAAACATCTACAGTGTTCTCAGAGTAATCCAATAAGATATAATTCCACCCATGAAATATGAATAGGAGGAGACAGACAGGGTTTGGAATGAGCTCATGGGAGGAAATACAATGAATTTTAAAAAATGATAGACCGGTTTGAAGAAGAAGTCAATTAAATATTCTGGAACATAGAACAAAAGTTAAGGTGAGGATGGAAAATAAAAGAAAAATGCTGATGGTTTTTCAGAGAGACCAGAGAATCACAAGGGAAAAGATTTGGAAGGAATGAAATCAGGGATATTCCACATTACGCATGCTTCTGAATTGAAAGTGCCCACTGAGTAGCATTGTGAAGAAGCATATTTTCACTAAGGCACACTCACATTAAAATGTAAGAAACTGTCAGATAAACTAAAAATAAGGAAAAAAAATTCAAAGGAAAGATAAATGTCATATACAAAGGATAAAGAATCTTAAGGGCACTGAGTTCCTCAAAAGCAACCCAAGAAGCCATAAAATGAACTAAAATATCTTCAAAATTCTGAGGGCAAATGAATTTTACCCTATAATTGTATGATCAGCTTAACTATTATTTCATTGGGAGGATAAGATAAACCCTTTTGAGACTTCAAAAAATGTAAAAAAAAAAAAATCCACTGTGGATTCTTTCTTAACAAACAACTGGAGAGGTTTTTTTTTTTTTTTTCCACCAGAATAAATCAAGAAATAGAAAAAAAAAAAAAAAGAGATTCTTTCAACCCAGGAAAGAGGAGCAGGATTTTCCAGAATATCAGCGAAGAGATGTTCCAAGAGTTGGCAGAAGGCAAGGAAAGTGACCAGATACTTTGGAGCAGGAGGATGGGAAGCTCTGGAGAAAGTTCTCATAAGAATAAGGAGATGCAGAGGATTACATGATGTGTTAAATATAAATAGGAAGAGTTTCACAAAGTCATAGAATATGTGAAAATTCATGATAAGTGAAGTAAAAATATAAGCAATGAAAAATCTAGGCATTGTTAATTATAGGAAAAGCAAAAATTTGTAAAAAAAAAGAGAGAGACATGTAGTAAGTGTTTATTATTTGGTTTAGCAATGAAAATACATATTCATCATAAAGCTAAATACCAATTTAAACAGAATTTTTATGCTAGCTATTTTAGTGGAATAAGAGGAGGTAGTGTTACATAAAGTCTTCATTATCATTTTCCACGATTAAATGGTAAAAAGTAGGTAAAAAATAGCGATATAAACATGTAAATACTATATAAATACCATAAGAAACAGCTAAAGGACTTGAAATAGATTACCCTGGAGAGGAGAGTAGTATGGAGAGTAGGAGAGCAGAAAACTGATACTGTGTTTGCCGCTTCGTGGTACTATTTTCCTTTTTAGACTACACTCATACTTTGTTTTTGTTTTTTTTGTTTTGTTTTTTTAAGCAACCCAAAAGAGCTACTAACTCCTTACATCAAAAAACAGGAATACTTGCCAGATCACATGGCCATGTTTCTACTACATTTATACAAATACAACATAGATAAACATTCATTTTCGATATTTCCTGGAGAAAGACATTTTTTTTAATCCACAGGCTATGTTGAAATAAGTTATGCTAACAAAAAAATTATGTACAGAGCACCTGGGTGGCTCAGCCAGTTAAGAGTCTGACTCTTGATTTCAGTTCCAATCATGATCTCATGGGCCCTGAGATCGAGCCCTGGGCGGGGAGGCTGCTTGAGGATTCTCTCCCCTCTGTCTCTCTGCAGACTGATGAGCTATCTCTCTCTCTCAGATAAATACATAAATGTTTTAAAACATATCACATACAATGGGGAAATACATTTTAAAAAAACACGCATGCATGCGACATTTTCTTTTGATATCCACAAGCACTTCCTGCGAGATTCGCTTGTGTAGTCAAACACTGGAATGCTGTTTCCATACTATAGTTAAACTTCAAGGAGCAATTTATCAGCATCATTGTTCCAGGGATGAGCCCAGTGACTTACAGTTGTAACTATCTTGCTCAGAAGTTTCCACTACTCAGTTACCTTTGTGTATCTTGGCTTTACGCCAAGCTAACACCATGAGGTGGTTTCAAAGCCTTTTTTTGTGAAGCCCGCTGGGCTGATGTCTACAGAAAATGATTCATAGGTCATTTACGCTCTTTATGTATAGACTGTCCTCCCGAAAGGCATTTCTTTATATTTATCCTCTTGGAAGTTCACATGCCAGTTTTCTGCCCACTGGCACAGGCTTTTGAAATACTTCTGCAGCTGGTATTTCAGTCACTGTGAACTCAGCGACCGGATCATTTATAACACTTTAACATGAGGCCAGCACCCACACCACGCTTGGGGGAAACTCACTATTTAGTAAGAGAACAATAATGTCCTACATTTCCACTCTATTTCTCCCCTGTTTACTGTCCCTGAAATAGGTCCCTCTGCCTGGCAGGCAAATCAGGCTTCTCAAGTCCGTGGTGATGTTTTGATTGATTATAAATGAGTTTAGGGATTTAAATCATTTTTATGTTTTGGATGGTCCTTTATAATTTGTCTAGACTCCAATAGATCATTTTGTTATTATTACTTACCACCACCACTCTTGTTTGCAAGGGATGGAAATCCAACTCAAACCAGCTTAGCTGAAAAAGGGGGATTTATGGTAAGAATTTAAAAGTATTTCCTAGAAACCAAAAGCAGGAACAAAGCCTGGACTCAAAAAAGACTGGAACCAGGAGTCCTAATACCATCCTGCCTATTTTTTTTCTTTCTGCATCATTTTTATTTTCCTTTTGAGAAAATCATTTTAGCATCTGGTCCATACAGCGGAATTACTTTCTTGTTCATGTCGACCAAGTTCATAGGAGAAAATATACTATCATATTTTATTTTGATTTGCATTTTTATTAGCATTTTATTTTTTATTAGCATTTTATTTTTTATTAGCATTTTATTTTTATTTGCATTTTATTATTATTTTTATTATTTTTATATGTCTTCACTAAGACATATTTTCTTACTTATCTTTTTTAATTTTTTAAAAAATAGTCTTTTTATTTACGAAATTTTTTAAAATTTGTAGTCATTTATAAATTGTTCCTTTACTTGGCCAATTTTTGGAAGAAGGTGATATGGAGTATTCATAATTTTAATTTCTTTAAGAGCTTTTTATATTTTTAGAATATTAACCATTTTTTTTGTTAATACATATTCCCAATGTATTTGTATCTTTAGATTTTTATGTGGTAGTTAGTGTAATAAAATTTGTAAAATTTCTATTTTTTTTCTGTTATCAACGTTTGTGTCATGTCAAGGAAGTTTTCAGTCATCACATAAATCTCTCCTATAATGTGTTCTAGTAATTCTGTGAGATTTAAAACCACTTCAATCTTAGATATGTCTGGAATTTACTTTGTAAGATGTGAGGTAAATAATGATGTTTACTTGGAGTTCTTTTGCTACTTGTTTTAATAATTTTACTACAAACTCCATCCTTTGAAAAGACAACTCTATCATACACACACACACACACACACACACACACACACACACACACACACACCCACTCTTTAGTCCGGTGTGCCACATAAAGTAGCCAGTGGCATAAAGTAAGCATTACTCATGATTTCGTGATTCAGAGATTCAGAAGGGGCTCAGCTGGTTGGTTAATCTCTACCTCGTGTAGCGTTAGCTTGGGTGGCTGCTATTGGAGGACCCAGCAGCAAGGGAAGAAATCCCCTCACTTGTCTGGTGTCTTCTGTTTCTTTGCCTCATTTCCTCTCACGACACATAGCATCTCATCCTCCAAAGTTTCTCCATGTGCCCTAGGCATAGCACCACATGACAGAATATTTTCTGGGCTTCCACAAGGCAGGAGACAAAGCTTGCCAGGGCAGACAATGGTTAAGCCCAGAAATGACACAGTGTGACTTTCGTCATATTTTACTGGTCAGTGCAATCACAGAACCAGATTCAAGGGTACGGACAAATAGATTACATTTCATTCTGGAGGAGAGGCAATGCCCATTATACAAATGTACATGCAGTCACAGATTTTTGTGGCAGCTATCTATGGAAAATGCATCTGTGTACACACACAAAAATAACCTCTACATAAACACAAACATTAACTCTTATTATTCAGGGATGTGCTATGCCGTTCTTCTTATTTAATGTTAAGTATTTGGTTAAAATAATGATTATTGCATGTTTACAATGTGAGAGACCTTATACTAAGGCACTGATGATAAAATAGTAAACCTCCCAGAACAGAACCTTTCTGGAGCTTATAGATTTCCACCATGTTCCTCAGTAAAACTTTTATTCCTCTACCATTGTACAATAATTCTTATATTTATACACCTTTATTCCTATAAAAGCAAGTCCTTATGAAAGAAAGTATATTCCTGATTGATTCTGTTCATTGTCTCTGTCTTCCCCACTAAATTTCTCTAAAAAACAACTTGTTGTTTATATGACTATTTATTTTGTGATCAATCATTTATCATTCAAAATTCCAGCAGAAAAGAGATGTCACGCTCAGAGGTTTTCGGGAGGACAGTTTGATGGAATGATGCTATAAAAATGTGAGCAGAGTTAAGGGAAGTGAGAAAAAGATAGTAAAGGACTCAGGCAGTAGTGGCACTGGGTGACCATTACTTAGCTTCAAGAGATAAGAGGATAAAGAGTGTGGAGGACATTTGGAGCTATGAACAAAGGGCTGCCTTTCATATCCTGACCTCTTTTCCTTTGGGCCTTCCAGTCTCTTGCCAGCACCTCCTGTTGGTAATCCCAGCCAGGAACTGGAGGGCAGAGAAATTCAGGTGATGGAGTCCACAGAGTCAATCCCAAGCACACACCCGATGAGAGAATCGCCACGAGTAGACCTTGGGGGAAGGTAGCAAATGGAGAAACACCAGCCCAGTACCCAGATAAAATCTGTATTTGTTTGTTTCAAAGATGTTAGATCCAGTAATCCCATTTCTGGGTCTATATCCAAAGACACTGAAATCGGGATCCCTGAAGAGACACCCGCACTCCCACGTTTCTCAGTGAGAAACATATGTAAACAACCTAAATCAACAGTGGAATGGATAAAGGAAATGTGGTATATATGCAAAGGAGCGTTATTCAGCCTCAGAAAAGAAGGAACTACTGTCATTTGCTACAACATGAGTGGGCCTGGGGAACATTTAGCTAGGTGAAATAGGCCATGCACAGGACAAATACCAAAAGATCCCACTTTTATGTGAAATCTAAAATTATTAAACTCATAGAAGCAGGAAACAGAATGGTGGTTACCAGGACCTGAGCAGAGGGGGATCTACGTTAAGTGCTCTTACCAGTGAACGAACGAATGAATCAATCAATCAATCAGTAAAAGGGTGGGAGAAAACTTTTGGAGGTTATACATATGGTTATGGCCTTGTGATGCTGATACATACTTCTCTCCAAGTTCATCAAATTGCATACATTAGTTATGTACATCATTTTGTATGTCAATTGTAGCTCAATTAAGTTTTTTTTTTTACAAACGTGCAGACATATAGCAATCAGAAACTACAAAAATGAAATTAAGAACATTAAAATATTAAAAATTAAAATAAACAATAAACCAATAAACAGAGGTGTTTGAATCGATTCTCTCTCATTTTCTTGGTAGAGGGATGGAGATAATAATGATTTTGCCTGTTCCATCTTTGATAGTGAAAATTAAAATAAATTGAAATTGTAGTCATGCTAATGACAAACATGAGTGCATTTTATTTTAGTTTGAGGGTTTTTATCAATTTCACGAATTGAGGTAAATACCTCTCCATGTCATAGACAAGGTGCTACAGTGCAGAGAAGTTGAGCAACTCACCAGGATTATACTAGTTAGTAAAAGTCGAAACCAGGAACTTAGTCTGAATCTACCTGATTCCAGAGTCCTCATTCTTAACCATTACGCTTCCAGGCCTCTTTTCTTTCTTTTTTTTTTTTTTTTGTCTACTTGCATTGATTAATTCCTAAGAAGTAATTGTAGTGAGAATGAGAAAAGGCAGCTTGTTTGGTTATTTGTTGGATGGTAGCGCCTTGAGCATTTCACAGTGCGCCATGATGTGAGCTCTTTGTTTGACAAAGGTATGTTTGAACATATTTAGAAAGAACACTCTTGTTACCATATTTATTACAAAGTTTTTTTTTAATTAAAACAAAATTCTTAGTTAAGTTCGACATTCAGGGAGTCCACCAACCTTGATATGCATGTGATTCTCTCTTTTTCTTAACCACCTGTACTTCCAATAACTCTTTTGTTAGCGGCTGTGCTAGGCATGGAATCTTATGTTATAAATTACAACAACAAAATATCATCCACACCCTATTTTGAGCTTGGGAAATTATTACCCCTTCCTGATCTCAGTTTGCTTGGGTGGGAAATAAGGTCAATTTAAGGTCATTCTAGGCTCAACATTCCTTTATTTTCCTGGGAGTCTGTAAATGTGAAGGAAAATCCAGTGAATTCATTCCCAGATACCTCCCAGCTAAATTTGGAGGTCCTGATAGTTAGACACATTCAAGGCACCTGTCCCATGCCATTTTCTTGATAGTACATAGTCACTGAGAATTTGAGTTTGTTTACCAGAAAATAAGAGAAAAGGAGATTTTTATCACATCCTCCTTTTAATATGTACATATGTACATCTCTCCTCTATAAATATAATTTATGCATATATTATATTTGTCTGTGATTCTAATATCCATTTCTGTATTAGTCAGACATTCAATTGTTAAGTGTTAATGTTATATCCACTTTCTGGGAGCTGTAGTTATTTACAAAAAGGACTCTGGGGGGTGCCTGGGTGTCTCAGTCAGTTAAGCGCATCGGACTCTTGATCTCAGCTCAGGTCAGGATCACAGGGTCTCGATTTCAAGCTCTGCTTTGTGCTCCGTGCTGGGCATGGAGTCTACTTGAAAAATGAATAAAATAAAATAAAAATAAGAAAGACTCTGGAATGCATTAAAGTCCTAAATACACTAAGTAATGACGTTTCATTATAGTTACTATAAGGATTCTGGAAGCTGCCTTTTCCCCTATTTTTATATTTATGAAGATTGTTGCCAACAAAGACATATAATTCCTGTAACTATCACTTACAACAACAACCTGCTCTCCTATTTGGTGGCGCAATGTGCAGTTATCCTTGAACTGTATGGATTCTGTGTTTGTGGTGCTCTGGAGGCAGTGAGATTCTCACGAGCCGAAAAAGCAGTGTATTTAGTTGCATGCATTTTAATTTTAAGTCTGTAATGCTAGAAGAACCAATTCATTTTTTTCTATTCTATTTCCCTGTGATTAGATAATTATGTGTATATACACTTATTCATTAATTCATACAGCCTCTATACCTTCAGTGAAAACAGAGAAGGGTGAAAGCCACTATTGTGATAATCTGCATTTTTTTTTTTTTTTTTTTGCAATCTCCATCTTTTAAACAAAGTGGTATATACACGGCTAGGATGCATTTTGTCTTTCACTTTCTTTTTAAATTCAGATTATGAGCTGATTCACTTTATCTAGATTTAACCTTGTTTGTGACTCTTGGCACATATAAAATTGAAAGTGATGTGAAACCTGGAAACAATTAAAGTTCATCTTGTAAGTGATAGAAAACATCACTGAGGCTTCAATTGCTTCTCTCCCACTGTTAGGGAAATAGAGTTGAAGATGTGCTTTTCTACCTCTGATTGGTGTGAGTAACCGAAAGTGAAGGATTATTTAGCATACAGAACCTTAATGGAGCAGTTCAGGATTTATTATGTAAAACGCTACCTTAAAATAGTATACTTTAAAATGGTTTTGCTTTAATAGGTGGGGAAAAAAAACCCTCCAGGCTTTAAAAGTATTTTTTAAATATGCAGTCTTTCTGTCTCAGTCATACGTGGCTTTTAAATTTTCCTTTAAAAAGGTGCAACTTAAAATATCTCATAATAGGATTTTCTTTGTTCCAGCTGTGATATCAGGGAAGAAAAAGGAAGAAATATATGATATGGCTTAATCCCTTTTCAAGGCAACATTACTACATCTGCCTAGTTTTCAAAAGGCTCCATTCATTTTTTAGATCATGTTGTCCTTTTCCCCCTCTCCCAGCAATCCTGTGAAACACAAGTGGCATTAGTCCTAGGAATGGGCCATAAACTAGATGTAGCTGCTTCTGAAACATATATTGCATTTTTCTGCGTGTGATTATGATAGAACACCAGGCATTGTTCTAAAGTGATTATAATGATAACTAGTTTAACTATAACAAACCTGCAAGAGAGGGACTGTGATTATTCCTCTTTTACAGGTGGTGAAATTGACACTGGGGAGATTTAAGTGATGGGCCCCCAAATAAAACAATTAGTACATAATGGAACGTCGCTTGAATCCAGGCTACCCGTCTCCAGCCGCTGTGTTCTTGGGCACTCTGCAAGATGAGCCTTGTGATCAAGGACAATTTTTGTTTAATTATTTTATGCTATCCATGTTTCTCTTTTCTTTGGCTGGATAAACAGATACATTTCTGATACAATCTCAAATTGCTTTTCTTTTTTTATTATTTATTTATTTGTTTACTTTACAGTATAGTGCCAAGTGATAGTTTTCATGGGTTAAGGAGACATGAGTTTTGGGCTTGGACAACTTACTAAATCAGGGATGGTTGCTTGTCCTTGCAGTCATAGTGCTCTAGGCTTTTCTTGGAGCTTCCTTTTCCACTGTATCCGCTGCCCGTCCCATCTGTTGTTCTTCTAAAGTCACTTTCCTTCTGAATTCTTACTTTGCCTCTCCAGTGTCTCTGTAGTTAACTTTTGCTTAAATGTTTCCCAGAGGCCACTCATTCCTGTCAAGTTGTTAGAAGGACATGTGATATTTTCGGGTTATTTTCACTAGAATAAACATCAGGGAAATTTGTAGGTTCCAAGACTGAGAAGTAGGTCTGATGGTGGCTCTCAAAAGAGAAATATATGCTGAAGTTGACTTTTGCCAAAGTGTGAGCTCAATATGGGTTTCGTGAATTTTTGAATTGAAATATCAACCCTTCAGAGGGAAGTCATATTTAATTACACAAGATTAAAATTAATGTGATGTTCAGTTGCAGAACATCTAGGAAGAGAAAGAGAATACAGATGGTTCTCTTTGAGAATAAATACAAGAAGACCTCGTATGTTAATGGGGATTCTGTAGAGTCAGAAGGATCAGAGAGTGTAGTGCTGACACGCAGAAGGAGAGGCTAGCGGGATAATGGAATCTGCTGTCATAGATTCAAATATAGATTTACACTGCAAACCAGACCCGGATAATGCCCCAACTTCGGCCCTCAAGCCTCAGCTATTGTTTAGACTGTATCAAAAATCTCAAGTTGGAGGTATAGAGAAGAGATATCAAAAGTGGAAAAAGGTAGTGAATCCTTGCAATGAGCTTCTGAGTTATTCAACACTCCAGACCAAGCATACTTCTCAGGGATTATAGCATTAAAGAGGCTCAAAATCACAAAGAATAATGACAGAACAAAGGTCTGGCCAGCAACCATGAATGTAAAAGACAAAAGATACCAAGGGCAGGGCTGTTACTTAAAAAGGCTAAGACTGGGGGGACAATAGGGAACCAGGGCATTTATGGGATTACTTAAATCATTACAAATGGGGAGGGGACAATCCTGGTGGGCCCCAGCAGGGCTGGCTGCCAGAATCCCAACATATCACATGAACACGGGAAGTTACATGGCAGGGGCCCCGGTAACATCACTCCAGGAACACAGTGAGCAGGGGAGTAAGTCAGCAAGGGAATGAAGCCTGGGATACAAGTCTAGGCTCTGCCACTTGTCGCTGTGTGCCCTTGGGCAGGTCACTTGGTTTCTTTTTTGTAAGATGGTAATGTAAGAGATTATATCAGAAGATTTTCATGAGACACACATAATTGTTGCATGTTATTATGCTTAGAATAGGGCCTGGAATATCAGTATATACGCAACTATGTTGTCTTTGTTGAGGCTGCGGAAACAAAAAATATTTCTTACAATTCAGGAAGTCGGAAAGTCTAAGATTAAGGTGGCAGCGTGGGGTTCTCGCAAAAACCTTCTCCCTGCTTCATGGCTGCCCTCCCCTTTCTACATCCTCAACTAGCAGAAAGGCCTACCCACATCTTTGTCATCTCTTTTATAAGGCCCTAATCCTATTCATGCAGGTTCCAGTCCGATGATCTAAGCATTTCCTGAAGGTCCTACCTCCTAATACTATGAATGAATTTTTAAAATTCATTTATTTAAATGAATTTATTATTATTATTATATTATATATAATGAATATTATTATTATGATTCAAATTTCATTTATTTATTTGAGAGACAGAGAGCGTGGTAGGGGCAGGGAAGGACAGAGGGAGAAAGAGAAATTTAAGCACACTCCATGCTGAGCACAGTGCCCCATGCAGGGCTCGATCTCACGACCCTGAACCGAGACCAAGAGTAGGATACTCACCCAACTGTGATGCCCAGGTGTCGCTCAACGTATGAATTTTGAGGGGACACAAATATTCTGACTATGGCATATATGCTAATATTATTGTAAACACTAGGTTATGTGAAAGTTGGAATAAGTTGAGTTTGAATGTAAGGACTAGAGGTAGCTGATTGGAATAAGAAGCATTCTTTGGACACATGCAAGAGGGAATGCAAGGGAAAAGATATTGAGGCATTAAAAGAGAGGTGATCCGGCATGATGGAGAGAAAGCAGAGGACCTTAGATGATGATTACAACCAATGAATTCCGCAAAGATCACTTTTGGGAATAGGGATGCTGTATGAGACTTTCAGGTTGTTGGAGTTATTTAATGTAATTCCGTATATTCCCCAAATACTTAGCAAAGCCTGATTGTCATACGCCTGATAGGCCTTTTAGGGAGGCATATGTGTGTGTGTGTGTGGTGTGTGTGTGTGTGTGTGCACGCATGTGTGTCTGTGTGTTGTACGTGTACATAAATCAATAAAAGAGGGTGAGTCCACATCTGGGTTGATGGGATAAAATGGGAACAGTACACTTTGAAGAATAAGGAAAGAAATAACTAATTCATCTCAGGCATGAAATCAGAGACAGATAAGACTTTGAAATTATAAAATTCCAGGAAATGGATGGAAATTTTGGGAAAGGCATTATACTTCAACATTATCTAAATCTGAAAGAGCAAGCAAGGTGAGCAGAGATAATATTTGGGCCATAATTAATTTAACAAATCTTTATTTATTTATTTATTTATTTTTAAAGATTTTATTTATTTATTTGACAGAGAGAGATCACAAGTAGGCAGAGAGGCAGGCAGAGAGGGGGGAAGCAGGCTCCCCACTGAGCAGAGAGCCCGACATGGGGCTCGATCCCAGGACCCTGAGATCATGTCTTAGCCGAAGGCAGAGGCTTTAACCCACTGAGGCACCCAGGCGCCCCTAACAAATATTTATTAAGGCCATCCTCTATGCCAGACATTTTGTTGATCTTGGTAATAATAATGATAACATACATAAGTGAATTTTGAGTACTTTTTCATGTCTGAGGGAGACAAGCAAATAGACATTGAGAGTACAATATAGTATGAATAGATGAAAGATAATTTTACTCTGCCCAATGAAGGAAAGTTGACCTCTAAGAAGAGATGATGAAATGATTTTTTACCTGCAATATGGAAATGAGTCACTCAGATGGGTTTAAGAGAACAAAAGGATATTCAAGGACTGAAAAATTGTGACTAAAAAGTTGCCATTCTAGGAACGGCAAACAATGAAAAGATGATAGGAAGAATGAAAAACAAAAATAGCAGGAAATATCCTATATTGTAAGGAATCTCTTAGAACACAGTAAGGAATTTAAGTCAAAATTTTTGATTGGGGGAGGCCCAGGTAAGTTGCTGATCTGGATAGTATCTAATTATCCTATAGGATAACCTGCTATTTCGGGATTATGGGCTTCCATTGGCCAAGAAACTCCGCAGCATGATGTTTAAAAGAAAATGGATTCAGATTCTGTAGTCTTATCCTACTTGAGAATATGCAGATTCCTATCTCTACGTCCCACCTTCCAAATGATATTTTCTGGGAGTTGGACCTGAGTTTCTACACTGTTGGCAAATATGACAATTGTTCTTCATGCATGAGAAAGTTTAAGGATAATAGTTTCAGGGCCATTCAATGAGCAGCCCTGTTATCTTCCCTACCAGGGTTGTCTGGAAGGAAGGAGCCACAGGAGTGGCCACGCTGAGATATGAACCATAAGTGACCTGGTCAGGTTTGTCCATTTGAAAGATCATGGCTATGTTAAAACAACACAAGCCTGGAGGCAGTGAGGCAGGATAGCTGATAAAAATTGTACGTTATAAGGGCTTAAATGAGGGCATTCGTGTGTTTGGTGAAATATTCAGGCCTTTTCATAAATGATTAGTCCGTGCAATATCTTTTTTTAAATGGAAAATAAAGATTTATTCTACATCATTTGGAAAAAAATCCCTAAAGCCATCCTCTTGTTTATTAATCATATAATAACTTCTTTCTGGCTGTCAATCATTGCTTCAAAAGTTTATAAAGTAAAACGCAGGACAGATTTTTCATGTTTTTCTAAGGCTACTATAGTCCTAGAAAATAATATCCAGTTATTATTATTAAGAATAATATATCTATGTGTCACAGTGACCACCATTTAGTGAATTCCTAAAATTTTGTCCTTAGAAAGAGGCTAACTACTTTAACGATTAGCGTTTGTTCTTATGTTATTCCCATGTAGTGATGAGCCATGGTATTCTTCTCAAATAAGATAGGAATGTTAGTTTCACATGCTGCCACAATCCCTGTCATAACTAGCAGCTAAAGAATTAACATTTATTTACAAAGTCAACATTTAAGGAATGAGTGGCTGTTCCTGACAATTTTGTATTCTTTGTGGGGAAACATCTTCCAAGAAAATCTTAAGATTTAAAAGCTTGTATTTTTAAACCTTGGATGGAGATTAAAAAAATAATCGGAGGCACAGAGTATGAATTGATGGGATAAACTGACAGCAGAATGTGGTATTGTTCTGAGCACATCCACTGATGCGGGGAGACTATAACGTAAATGGCTGGATAGTTTGAATGTGTGGGGTCATGAGACAAAGCTGAAGATCCTTCATGAGAGGTGGAAGAGAAAGCGCCTCTTCCCCCATAAAGTTGAAACTAATAGGGTGATATCTTTAGAGGATGAACTGAGGGTTAAGGGGGAAACAGACCACATATATCTGGAAACTCGTTATATATACATGAGAGAGTGGAATTTCTTATATGGACAAAGGATGGGCTTTCCAGTAAATTGAGATGAGCCATTGACTCTCCATATTAAAAATAAGAATAAAAAAATAGATCCCTACCTCATGCTATACACAAAATTAAATTTTGTTTGGAGTAAAACAAATGTGTAAAGCTAACTTTTACACATTTTAGAAGAATACGGAGAAAAATAGCTAGATAGTGAAATAGGAAAAGATTTTTTTTTTCAATAGAACACAATAAGCAAAGCCAATCGAAGTACAAGATTGAATAATTCAAGCATATTAAAAGTAAAAAGTCTTCTTTAGTATCAAAATATGGGGAAAGTAATAAAACAAGACAAACACCGAGACTATATTTGCAACACATATAGTGTATGGATGTTTAAAAGTTTAATGATTTGAATGTGTTTTTTAAAAGCTATGAATCAATAAGAAAAATTCTTTGCATCAAAGAGATGGTTCAAGAATACTAATTTCAAATAAGAAGAAACATCTGCTGTCAATACACATATTTAAAAAACGTAGTCTTATTAGTACTTGAGTTGATGCATTTTTATTTTACTTAATTTATTTTTTTTAAAGATTTTATTTATTTATTTATTTGACAGAGAGAGAGAGAGATCACAAGTAGGCAGAGAGGCAGGCAGAGAGAGAGGCAGAAGCAGGTTCCCTGCTGAGCAGAGAGCTTAATGTGGGGCTCGATCCCAGGACCCTGAGATCATGACCTGAGCTGAAGGCAGAGGCTTTAACCCGCTGAGCCACCCAGGCGCCCCTCCAGTTGATGCATTTGAAAACAGATGGAGATAACATTTTACACCAACCAGATTGGCAAAAATTGCAAAATTGGACAATAATAGGTATTGGAAAGAGTATGGAGAAATAGATTTTTTTTTTTTTTTTTGAGAGAGAGAGAGAGAGAATGCGGGGTGGGGGTGGCCCAGAGGGAGAAGGAGAGAGAGAATTTTAAGTAGGCTCCATGCTCAGGGCAGGGCTTGGTCTCATGACGCTGAGATCATGACCTGAGCCAAAATCAAGAGTCGGACAGTTAACCGACTGAGCCACCCAGGCGCCCCAAGAAACAAAATTTTATACACAGCTGGAGGGAGGGCCCCTTGGTACAACCACTTTGGAAAATGTTTCCTAGTGAATTTGAGCACACACACACCCTATGATCCAGCAGCTCCTCTCCTGGCCAGACATTTCCCTACAGACATTATCCAAGGACACAGGGGCCTGGAGGACAATATCAAAAGTCTTGCTGTCATTTAAGCTTCACCCATTGTAATTGCCCATTTTAAGCTCTAGTTTCTAGTTCTCAGAGAAATGTGATTTATAATATTCAATTTTATTTTTGTGCCCCTTTATTATTTTAATGACTTTCCCAGAATTGTTTTGGTTAAGTGAAGCATAAAAGGAAACCCTGACTTTTCATCGTATTCATTTTGGTTTAATCACATGCCATGTTAGTGCTTGTAAAAATTATTTAAATTGTTAATATGAACCTCTTCTAAAACAAGTTTCTTTCCTTTTGTCTTTCCCTCCTCAGAGGAATTTTAACAAAGTAAATTACTGGAAATTAATAATTTTTTCCTTATTTTTTATTATTATGATGGGGCTTTCACATTTTTCCCAGTGATGTAAAAAATGATGTCATCGTAACCAAATTACCATGTAGGAATGCTGATGAAGACTCTCAGTTATTCTTCAATACTTAGGAATGTAAATTGATAGTTTTACGCAGTTCTAAAGAAGACTGCTAGCAGAATAAGAATACGATGCTGATGTACTTTCACTCAACAACCAGCATTAGTTCTCATTTCATAATATTTACCTTAGAGATCTAAGTCACAATATTTTTCTTGAGTGAGATTTCATTGTTAAACACACCGTAATGAGAAGTGTTGACATTTTATTGAAAACCACTCTATATTGCTAATCTGCTATGAATATTGCTATGGCAGTGGAGAAAAATCTGTCAAAATGTGTTGGACTATGTTCTGCCTTGACGAAAAAGAATAACTTCTCACAGTACAGGCTCTTATTTAATTACAATTCTACAATAAAAATGGGTTGCCTTTCACCCTTTGCCTTCTCCTACTTGATGCTTATTCATTCTTTGAATCTCAAGTAGAATGTCCATTCCTTCCTCAGAGAAGTCTTGTTTTTGTCCCAAGTCAATGTTAGCTGCTGTGTGCTTTCTTGGTTGCCTGTCCTCATCCTGCATGACATTTCTCACAATTGTATGCTCCTTTTCCATGCATCCACATTCCATGACAAGGGGGGCCATGTTTGTTTCTTTACTATTATGTCTACATTGTTTAACTTGCAACGCCACTTGCGAGTTGCGATCGAGTTAACCACTGAAAATCCTGGCTTACGTTCCTTTAGGAGCACTGGACAGTTGGAGAAGATAAAGTATGACATTCCATAGCACTGAAATCCATTAGCTAAACTTTTAAGTTTATTAACTCTACACAGACTTTAAAAAATTGAAAACTTCAATGAAATCTTAATTTGGGAAGCACAGGTAAATTCTATCAGAGCTGCAAATAGTTTTCCATATTTAACATAGTAAGTGTATTTATCCACCTATGCATCTCACGGTATCCAACAGGAACCATCCCTGTCCTAGGATTTCACAGTTGAGAAAGGAATGAATATCTACAAACACAAACAACATCAACTTTGTTATGGGAGATGTCTAATTTGTTCAAAGACATGCTAAATATTCTAAGAGTTCAAAGGTGGTGCTAGTTGCTTTCTGCTCAAGTCATCATGCATTCCATGAAGAAGTCTTTGTAATGTACTTTGGAGAACTGTAGGAGTCAAGAAGAAGCAAGACTGCATTGAAAGTAGAGGAAGCAGCATTGTCAAAGCCAGTGGATGCTGGTTTAGGTATGGATTAACAGGCTAGTTGGAATGGCTAGAGGTGAAGGTATCAAGTAGATGAGGACTCTCATAGGTAAGGCAGTTCATTTCATCTAGGGACATGCTACCATAGAGGAGAATGTCAGCAGCTTAAGGAGAAGGAGAGGAGGGATTTTGTATTTCACGCCCATAGCACACTCACCATTTCTACTCATGGGACACGCCTCCCCAGACGTTCTACTGATTACAGTATGTTGTGTCTCCCAGCTTTGTGTTAGCACAAAAACAAAAGGAGGGAGCAGTATTTGAGTACTAACAGAGTCAATGTTGCCAAATTTAATTATGTACTTTGTCCACTAAATAAACGACTATTGAGCTCTGTGTAAGTGCCAGGAGAAAGAGAATTATCAATATTAAAAATCAAAACACAAGGGGCGCCTGGGTGGCTCGTTAGGTGTCTGCCTTCGGCTCAGGTCATGATCCCAGGGTCCTGGGATCGAGCCCCACATAGGGCTTCTTGCTCAGCGGGAAGCCTGCTTCTCCCTCTCCCACTCCCCCTGCTTGTGTTCCCTCTCTCGATGTTTGCTGTGTCTCTCTGTCAAATAAATAAATAAAATCTTAAAAAAAAATAAAAAATAAAAATAAAAACACAAATGAAAACTGCCACCAGAAAACAACTCAAAAGTTCACAGATCCCTGGAAAAGAAAAAGTTTTGTGAACATGATAGTAATGCCTATGATAAGTGCTTTATCTAACATGATGATTACATTGGTACAGTAACTACTAGAAGCCCAAAAAGTTGAATTGTGATATTCGAACACATCTAATTCTCCTTTATGTTTTAGTCCCTAAAAATCTCCTTACAATGTGGATTTTCATTTTATAAAATCTGGGGGAAATAACCTTTAGTTCAGAATGGACAATTGCTTAAAATAAATGTAGGGTGGGGGAATGGGTGAAATAGAGAAAGGGGATTAAGTGTACACTAATGATTACAAGTAACGAGTAATGTATAGAATTGTCAAATTGTTATATTACACACCTGAAACTAATATAACACTGTTGTTAATTATACTTCAATAATAAAATAAAATAAATGCAAAAAGCCTAATTCTTTAAAAAGCCAAATTAAAATATATCGAAATAATTTTTTCTTTTCCTTTTTAAAAAATATTTGAGTATAATTGACACACAACGTTGCATTAGTTTCAGATGTACAATATAGTTAGTTCTCTCTTTGCTAAGCTATGCTCACCACAAGTGTAGTTGTCATCTATCACTGTACAATACTATTACTATATTAGTTACTGTAGGCCCTGTGCCGTGCCTTTTAGTTCTGTGACCTATTCATTCCATAACAGGAAGACCGTGACTCCCCCTCGCCTTTCACCCATTCCTTCATCTCCCTTCCCTCTGGTAACTATCAGTTTGTTCTCTGTATTTATATGTCTGATTCTACTTTTTGTGTATTCATTTGTTCGCTTTTTAGGTTCCGCATATAAGTGAAATTATGTGGTACTTGTCCTTCTCAGTCCGACTTATTATTATATTATATTATATTATATATTATATTATATTATATTATATCTGCCTTATTATTATATTATATTATTAAAATTCCCAAGAAGGAATTATTAGCATAATAATAGGCTGTCACAAATGGCATGATCTCATCCTTTCTTATGGTTGCATAATATTTCAGTGTGTGTGTGTGCGTGTATACATGCATATATATATGCTATATCTTCTCTATCCACGGATGCTTAGGTTGTTTCCATATCTTGACTATTATAACTAAAGCTGCAATAAATGTAGGGGTGCATCTATCTTTTTAAATTAGTGTTTTTATTTTCCTTGGGTAAATATTCAGTGGTGAAGTTATTGAATCATATGGTATTTCTGTCTTCAGAGGAACCTCCATACTCTTTTCCACAGTAGTTTCACCCATTCACATTCTCTCCAACAGTGCATGCATGAGGGTCCTTTTTCTTTATCTCTACCCACACCTATCATTTCTTGTCTTTTTGACTTCAGCCATTCTGACAGGTGTGACATATCTCATTGTGGTTTTGATTTGCATTTCCCTGATATTGAGCATTTTTTTATGTGTCTGTTCACCATCTGTACATTTTCTTTGGAAGTTATTTGAACGTATTCAGGTCCTCTGCCTATTTTTTAACAAGATTGTTTATGTTTTTTCGTATTGAGTTGTAGAAGTTCTTTATATATTTTGGATATTAACCCCATATTGGATATACCATTTGTAAATTTCTTCTTCTTTTTGGTATGTTGCCTTTTGTTTTGTTGATAGTTTTCTTTGCTCTGCAAAAGCTTTTTATATTGATGCAGCCATGAGATTTAGTTCTATTTTACGGCTTAATGTTTGAGGGAAATTTGATAGTTTTTTTTTTTAAGATTTTTATTTATTTTATTTGACAGAGAGAGAGATCACAAGTAGGCAGAGAGGCAGGCAGAGAGAGAGGGGAAAGCAGGCTCCCTGCTGAGCAGAGAGCCCGATGCGGGGCTCGATCCCAGGATCCTGAGATCATGACCTGAGCCAAAGGCAGAGGCTTTAACCCACTGAGCCACCCAGGCGCCCCGGAAATTTGATAGTTTTGATATTAACCCTACGTCACTGATGTAATTGAAAGAAACTTTTACATTTAGTTCTGTTTATTTGAGCATTTCTCCATTCATCCTTCTCCCAAACATTACTGTGTACCTACCATGTACACAATGCACCATCTTTCATCCTAAGCTTGGTGAAATAAGGATACACTACACAGGGAGCATATTTAAGAGTACTATAACCTTAGTATGGAGCACGAAGCAAAATTTCAGTTTTCTTAAATTGTTTATTTGAATAATTCAAGGAGAAAAATCTCGATCTCTTCTAATTGTTGGTATGTTTTGCATAAAATCATATAAAACCACATGAAATCATTATTTTGTCCCCCACCCCTTCACAAATAAGATCTCATTCTCTCCATTGGATTTAAAGTTATAGAAGTAATAATAAAAAGTAACAAGTGTGTTGAGAGTTAGGTGCCAAACGGTGTTCTAGTTACATTTCAAATTTACTCATTTTATACCCAAGTCCTCTCTGAAGCAGGTTCTATTATTAGCAGTATTTTACAGATAAAGAAAGTACAGTTGCAAACACTTAGTTCATTTGTCTAATATAACTCAGGTCGTCTGTGGTTAAGCTATGCCAATATCACAATGTTCCCAACCAGAGGGGGCACCTCAGACCATGCTGTTCTAGCTCTCAAAAATATTTACAGTAAACTCCTTGTTTACAACCTTTCTCTGTGAAAGAGGTACTTACTGAATTCATAACATGTGGCCATCTTGGTGCTAAACCTGTCACAAAAACTCAGTACAGTTCTTCAAACAGGCTTTGCCAACTGCAGTGCTTAGCTGAGTTCTGAATGCTCTGGGTTAGCTCGTTTAGATTCCTCAGACAAAAGGTCAGTTCCTAAGACGTCTGCTTTTCAATTCTCTGTGTCTCTGTTTATTAGCACACTAGGTTGAGTGAAGTAAAAATCCACAAACATGAGGAAGTTTTTCTGGTTTTAGCTTGTGTTCTTGTTGCTATTTTAATGATCACGTAGCCTTATCATTTTTTGTTTATCTTGAAATGGCCCTAATACCACTCTTGAATGAGGTCTCATCAATTTTTCTGACTGAAGGTTATTTTCCTTGGAGAGGGACAAATAAAAATAGCTAGAAAAAAGGTCAACTATACTGTGCTCTGGGATACACGATAACTTCCATGTTGTTTCCCTCGCTAACAAAATACTACTCAAAATGCAAGTGTCTGTAACCTCAGAGATTAATAATTTTTTTTCTTTGATTGTTTGTTGTGGTTGCTTTTATTCGAGTAATGAAAACAGAACAAAGCCGGCTGTGTTCAAACAGCAGTGATTCCGTAGTCTTTACAGATATTGTCCGAATCTAATTGGATTTTAATGAAATGATATTTCCTTTGTGATAAGTACATAAAAATTATGTTTTTAATTAACATCACAAGGTATAAGCTATAGATACCAAGTTTCAACAGAAGTAGTAATTCTTTAATGTTTTCTTCATTAAAAAAAAAGACAGAAGTAGTAACAACTTGGGAGGAAAAATGAATAAATTAACTGGACAATGATTAGCCTGGGCCTTTTCATCCTAGGGGTTGTGCCGATTGACAATGTCTATTTCTTTTACATTTGAAACCTTATTAGTTCTTTTTGTTTTGAAATACGTCCCAAAGGATTGTTTTTCCTTTTAATCTTTGTCACTCAATTTTAACAGTGTGTGTACAGGATTGCAAATAAACTAAGTTCAGTGTACATTGTGATGATCATTTTAAGCAATGTTCAGTATATGTACTGAACCTTAAAATTCATCAAGCAAAACAGATTTTTTAACATAAGATAGAGTGTTTGCGAAAGGTATCCGATTTTTCATATGAAAATGTTATCTATTTGAGAAGAAGAATAGTTGATTTTCAGGAGGAAAAAATGTGAGGAGGGAAGGCTATTCTAGAAGACTCGGGAGTAAATAGGTAAAGGATTTCTCATCTGTGTAATTTAAAAAATGGCATGAAAAAAACCCTCGGAAGAAAAAACAAAGAACAAATTGTAGTAAATCAACTTCAGTCAGTCCTGTTGATGTTTCCAGTTAAGATACATTGTTTTGCTTCTGTTAGCTATTAATTACATTTTCATGACCTGCTGGCAACCTATATCAGTGATCCATATAGTGATCTATGCATTTGGTCACCTGCTAATTAACAAAATGATCACACTGCTCTATTTAATGATCAGTTATGGATTTTTTTCTTTCAATTTTAAGTATATTTTATAGATGATTTAAAAAATTTCTCTGATTTAGTTTATCATCAGTGCTCTGAAACATAATAATGGTATTCATAGGCAGGGACATAAAAAAACTTTAAAAGTTTCCTCATGGAAGTAAAATAAAGAGCGTGCCTCCTACTCTTGAGCCCCAAACAGATGGTATTCTGATAACCTCTTTCCTCGTTTAACAATTCTTCCCACTCAGTGTCTAAACCGTTTTAAGAAAACTAAGTGAGCATGTGGAATCAGAACATATCATGAGCCTCCATAAGGCTGAAAGGCTCACATTTTCAATTAAAGAAGACTTCCGAATTTCTGAATCCACTGGGAATATCTGTACTTTCATTCACTTTCTGAGCAGATGAAATAGGCACAATCACTCAACTTTAAAAGATTCTCGAATGTGAAAGAAAAATAAACAGAAACACAATTCACATTCAAACAATGCAAATCAGTCAAGTTCAAAGAGCTCTATTAGTGAGTGTCCCAACTAAGTATTTATTTGCAAAGATGGAGATTTTTGCTTTACTTTATTCTTTAACTTTCTTATCTAAATATTTGACATTTTATAAACATCCCCATGTGATAGAAGTTATTTTGTTTGCTTGCTTTTTGGTTATAGTTTTTTTTTTTTTTTAATCAAGGTATAATCTACATGAGTAAAATATATAAATCTTAAAGTACAGGTTGATGAATTTTAATGTATTTTGAAACT
Organism: Potos flavus; assembly: GCA_028534135.1. Classification (NCBI taxonomy): domain Eukaryota; kingdom Metazoa; phylum Chordata; class Mammalia; order Carnivora; family Procyonidae; genus Potos; species Potos flavus. The sequence continues at coordinate 73,351,515 of CM052885.1, forward strand.
GTGTAACCACCTACCAGACTGAGATATAGAATATTTCCTGCAACACTTGAGGATCCTTATTGTCCTCTCCCAATTGGTAACCTCCAAAGTAACAAGTATTCCTGCACTATCATCATGGGTTAGATTTTCCTCATGTGGACCTTCTTACCATGAGATAATACAATATATACTCTTCTGTGTCTGACTTCTCTCACTCAGCATATGTCTCTGAGATTCATGTATCAATAAGCTATTAACTATATTGCTGTATAGAATTCAATTTTGTGAACGTACTGTCATTAATTTATCCATTCTATGTTGATGGGCATTTAAATTGTTCCAGATATTTCCTACTATGGATAAAATTGCTTTGAATATTCTTGTACAATTCTACCTGTAGTCAGAAGCACTCACTTTTATGGGAGTTGAATTGTTGATTGAGGAGTCATTGGGGATCTCCAAGGGCTAGAAAAGGAAGAGAAGGAAGAGGGGAGGAGGATGAGGAGAAAGGGAACAGAAGAAAGAGGAACAGCAACAGAAGGAGCTAAAGGCGGTGGGTGGTGTGGTGTTTCCCTAGTGGAATTACAGGTAAGCACTCCACATTGTGGACTAAGCCCAGAGTTCATCCTTGGAGGTCAAGGCAAAACACAAACTGCCTCATTAAGTTAACATTCAGGAAGTGTGCTACAGTGGAGACTTACAAGCCTATGTTACTTGCAAATTGAAACCCTCTCTGGAAAATGAAAAAAAAAAAAAAAGAACCTCCAATTAAAAATTCTCACAGCAATACCAATCCTACAAGGAAATAGGTGACCAGAAAAAAGAATCAGGAAAGGCAGAAATGACAAAAATAGACTCCTGGAGAATGCAGATTTTGAAATCATCACATATGGAAGAAAAAATAAATATATATGAACTGTTTAAAATGTAGAGCCAGATGAGTTCACCACATAGCCTTTTATTGTAAAAAGTACATTTTTATTTTTATTTTTTTTGAGAGAGAGAGAGGGTGTGAGTGGTGGGGGCGGGGGAAGGGAGAGGAGAATCTCAAGCAGACTCCCTACTGAGCACAGAGCCCAACAAGGGGCTTGATCTCAGGACCTTGAGATCATTACCTGAGCTGAAACGAAGAGTCGGATGCTCAACCAACTGACTCACCCAGGCACCCCAAAAATACAATATTTAAAAAGAAATTTACATACAGTATGACAACACATTGCCGTTGGAATACAAAATGGCACAACCACTTTAGAACGCAGCTCAAGGGGGTCTTAGAGCTAAATGTAGACCTAACCTCTGACCTAACCATGTCACTTCTCAATCTTTACCCCCAAGAAATGAAAACTTATCTTCACACAAGATCCTATACACAGATGTGTATAGTAGAGTCATAAAAAAAAATCACCCCAATTTGGAAACAAGATATCTGAAAACTGGTGCATGAGTAAAAAATGGGAATACATCCATCTAATGGAATACTACTGAGCAATATAAAAGAAATAATGACTGATAATTCAACATGGATGACTCTCAAAAGCATTATACTCAGGGAAAGACGTTTCTGATACAAGGCTACATACTGGATGCATCCATGAAATAACTCTATATGGAAATCTAGAAAAGGCAATATTACAGGGACACAAAACATATCAGTATCACCAGGGCCTGGAGTTTGGATGAGGGTATTCCCCACTAAAGGTTCATAGGGAACTTCCTGGGGTGGGGGGGGCGCGGATTATGTAACTATTGTATATTATGACTGTGGTTGCATGACTGTATACATTTGTCAAAACTTGCAAAACCAAACACCTGAAAGGAGTGTACTTTATTGTTTATAAATTATGCCTCAATAAACCTGACATTAAAAAGGCAAATTTTCCTTCCAAGTTATGAATTTAAGGTTATCTCAGGATGCAAGTTTGTAATAATTTTAAATGCATAATATAGATTTTAAGATTAAAATAGATGAAGACAGGAAAAATATAATCTTCATAATAAACTAAATCATTTGAAGAGAGTCATATGAATCCATGATATAAACACTTACCAAAGAAGGAACAAAAGAAAACTTCTTTGATCAGATAAAAGTATCTTATTTAAAAAATAAATAAAATCATATGCCGACATGATTGTAAATAGGGTAACATTCGGAGCATCCTCTTGAAAAGTCTCTTTAAAAGAATAAGAAACAGACAACCCCTTCTATTTAACATTGAAATGTGGGTCCTGGACAGCAGAGTGAGAAATAAAAAGAAATAAGATACAAGGACAGAAAAGAATAGAAAAAAAGAAGTCATTATTCAAAGACATATGGTCATCTACAGAGATAAATGCAAGTAATATACAAACAGATTATTTTAATTAATAAAAGGCAGATCACGAGCCAAGCATAAGTTCTAGAAAGAAAGAAAGAAAGAAAGAAAGAAAGAAAGAAAGAAAGAAAGAAAAGAAAAGAAAAAAAAAGAAAAGAAAGATCATTGCATTGCTTTATGTTTCATTTTAAGAAGATCAATAAAATTTGCAACTTATTTCTTTAGAAGTATGAAAATAAGTACACCACTTCAGGATTGAAGACCAGAGATAATTAGAAAATATATTCAATTAATTGAGAGATTCATCTATTTATGAATGTCTTTCAAATCCAAATATCTGTAAGCAGACTTTTATGAATAATTCTTAGAAAAATGCCAGTGAAAAGAAGCCTTGACATGATTCAGTTTTACTGTGAAACAGGCAGTCTGTGAAGTGGGGGGTTATCTGTGATCAGCATGAGTAGCGAGGCATTTATGCAGAAGTTAGAATAAGAAGAGCTTGAGGACGCCGATCAATGTGGCCCCGGCTTTCACAAATTAAATTAAATAGCAGCAAGCTTCACTTTAATACTACCTGAAGAGTAAAATATATAAAAACTTGATTTTATATGGCTGTTTTCTCTGACAAAATCTTCATCGATTAGGGATACTCATTTCTTTCTTAAAAACATTTTAGCAAGCTGAAAAAGTAGCATTTCTTGCGCATAATGTTTTCAAAGGGAAAGCAAGTTATAAAAGGCAAAAAAGATAGCTTTGGTCAAGTGAGCATCCCCAAAGTCCTGAAAGATTGTAAGTAAATTTATTCTTCAAAGTGTTCATAAAACAAGATGCTTACACATAATTAGAACCACGTAGTGCAATACCCCTCCCGTCTTTCTAGTGTCAGCAATGACGAGCAAAAAATACCTTGGCTTAATCAGTTAACATAACATAGAGAGCAAGCACCAGTGTCAAGAAATAGACTTTCAAATTAAAACGTCTCTTTGGAAAACAGACCACTATGCAAAAGAATGTATTGGAAAAATGCTGCTGGCGTCTGAGAAACCAAAGAGACAATGTCATCACCCATAACATACCAGGAAGCAGACAGAAAGTTAAAAGGATGTCTTCACTAACAGAATGAAAGCATGTGATTGTACACATCTAACAATCGTTTGTTACATGCATTGGAGAAGTGTGTAACACCAGGAATACCTTTATTCTGGGAAATCCTTTGGCTTCCTAAGAAGCGTAATTTGAATTTGAACGAGCTGCTCTTGAGAATTTTAGAATCAGTTTAATTGCTTATTTAGAATCATCACTCGTAGTGTATGATTTTGAAAGAGGCCCTGAAACTCCTCAGCATGGCATCCATGGTTTTCCATCACCACATTCAACTTGACCTATTTGTTCTGCCTCTTACTTCCTCCTGCATTAGCTTTTATTCCCCAACTGTTGTATTGCTTTTTCAGCTTAATGCTTTGCCCAGAGCTGAACTATACTGCTCCACTTCCAATCAGGTCTCCCTTTCAAGGTCTTGGTCAAGGTTTAATCCTGGTTCTTGATGACCTTTTGCTGATTTTAATGCTCTTCCTACATGCAAAAATATATTTATTGCCTAATAGACACACACACTGTTCCAGACACTGGACAGGAAGCGATAGTCAAAAGAGATAGAATTCCTATTTTTAGGGGCATCCCCCCATAGTGGAGGCAATAGCAAAACACACAACAAATGAATAACTACAATATCAGTAGAGAAGAGCATGGAGACAAATAAAGCAGGAGAAGCTGTCAGAGGATGTGGGTAGCAGGGAGGAAGGGCTGATTTTTTCTAGCAGTGGTCAGGAACATCTCACCTACTAAGATGAGATTTGAGTGAGTAAATGTCCTGAAAGAGTTGAAAGAATACACATGGAGTATGTGGGCGGAAGAACATTCTAGGTGTAGGATGAGCACAGAAGAGAGAGCTTGGCCAAGGGACTACAATGGAGTGAGGAAAGGGCAGTACGGGAGCAGAAGATGAGGTCTGAGTTGGAAGCTCTGCCATGTAGGACCTTCCAAGCCTTTTTAAGGACTTTGGTTTTCAAATAAGAAGGGGTGGGGGCTGGAGAGTTGTTACAAATGCAGCATGTTGCAAACATGACTTGCTAACATGTTTCATATCTCACAAATTCAATCCAAATTAATAATAAGATATGACATTCAACTATTAAATTATCTAGGGTATTTTTGTTGGCCAGATCCTATGTTTGAAGAATAGAGAGTGAAAAAGTACTGGATGCACTTAGGATAGGAATACGGAGAGATACAACTTTTCTAAAGAGGAAATTCTTAAATGAAACAAAATTCTCTTTTCAACAAAGTTAATAAAGATTTTTCTAGAATTTTATCTTCTCAGAATTTATTCTAGGGATAAAGTACAGACCAGGGTTTATGGGTGGGTCAAGATGTTTACTCCTGATTATTTAAAGGAAAAGAAAAAAACCTGAAACATTAGGTTCCCTGTAATCAGTTAAATAATTACCACTTAATCACTAAATTAAATAATAAGCATTCTGTAGACTTATTGTAGAAAAAGATATTTCAGGGGTCCCTGGGTGTTTCAGTCGGTTAAGCCTCCAACTCTGATTTTGGCTTAAGTCATATTCTCAGGGTTGTGAGACTGAGCCCTGCATCAGGCTCTGTGCTAGGTGTGAAGTCTGCTTGGGATTCTCTCTCTCTCTCTACCCCTCCCCACTGCACACAATCTCTCTCAAATAAATAAATAAATAAATCTTTTTTTTTTTTTAAAAAGCTATATCAGTAACTTGAAAGAATGCCCACTATAAATCCAGCTGCAAATGTCAACAGATCCTAATTAAGTAAAAATTTTTAAAAAAGACTTTCCATGGGAAAATAAAATTCAGCACTAATAGCAAGTATTACAACCTCATCTTAGTGCCCCTCCCAAGATGGAAGAATTTGAGCTGGGAATAGAGCTACCCAGCTAGAGACCACTTTCCAGTAAACTTTGCAGTAAGGTATTTCTATATGACCAACTTCTGGCCAATAATTAGTGAGGGGAAGTGATATTTGACCATTGCTTTAAAAAGGATCAACCTATTATTTCCCTCACTCTTCCTCTCCTCCAATTCACTGGAATTAAAACATTATGGTAATAGCCAGTATAGTCAACTTGGAAACAAGATGAAAGCTCCATGGTAGTGAGAGCAGTGCAAAGTGATAGAAAGTTCTCTGGTGACTGGGGAGCTGCCACAGCAGCCTTGAAGTACCTACCAGAATTTTATGTAAGAAAAAAACAAACTTCCAACTTGCTTATATTACCGTTACGTTGGGTATCTCTTCTAAAATAATTGACACTATATTCTAACAAATGCATCTTACCTTTTTGATACTTCTGTACATTTTCCAGTGTTTCCACAATAAACGTGAGTAACTTCATAAATCTAAAACTAAATGTGTAAAGTCTGCACAATATTAGGATGCATGCATAGAACCACGGAATCCAAAATAAGAGAAGACCTTTCTGGCCTTCAGTTAAAAAAAAAGTTAACCAGGTAGAAACCAATTAAAGAAACAACAAAAAAGTGCAATACATTATAATCGGATATCATGTGACATGTTATTGAAGGAATTGAGGTATTTTTATTTGGAAACATGGGAAAAGGAAAGACATGATTGTTGCTTTTAAATTTTGAAAAGTTGTTAAAATTAGTCAGGTTTTCATTGTACCTGATGCCCCGAGTTAAGATAAATGGTAAGTTACCGTGACACAGAAGGCAACACAAGCATGGAAGACCATTAGTACCACTTCACTTCTCAGAAATGGAATGTCTTACCCCCACAGGAAGTGAGAGTTGTGACACAGGAAATGATCACCGAGAAAATGTTTGCCTGATCACATGGAATCAGTACTTAGTAGACTATGTAATAAATGGTCTGTGAGTCCCCAGGAGATTTCTGGGCATTTCAGTTCTGAGATTCTCTGACTACATTAATGGAAACCATATTGTGTACTCTGTATGGAAGTATAAGCTAGAATACTTCCTTATTGATTTGAATATATGAGAAAGTAGCTTATTTGCTCAATTCCATTGGTTATATAGCAATTGACTTTTAAAATAACTGTGCCATTAAATAATCCATTTCATAGGGTTGCTTAAGAAAATATAGATGGGGCACCTAGGTGGCTCAGTCTGTGAAGCATCTGCCTTCGGCTCAGGTCATGATCTCAGGGTCCTGGGATCGAGCCCTGCATCAGGCTCCCTGCTCAGCTGGAAGCCTGCTTCTCCCTCTGCCTCTGCCCCTTCCCCCACTCATACTCTCTCTCTCTCTCTCTCTCAAATGAATAAATAAATACTTTAAAAAATAAAAGAAAACATAGAGACACTATTTTCCTGGACAATGTAGGCAGTCTATACTGTACCTGGAACATCTCGCTCTTTCTCCATGTGCTATAATAACCTACTTAATAAAGAGCTGTTAAGAAAACTGGCAGTGTGGTCACAGAGCCTCCATAAACACATTTTGGAGGAATCCTATGACTTGTTATCTGAAAGAGTCACTTGTTTCCATGAAAGCAGGGCACTATCCACTTTACTACTACTTGACACCTTCCTCTCCAGTCCTGGGATGCATTTGACTATAAAGGGAATCTTACCTTGTGGAGACCTCACTCAGTCCTTCTAGATCTATCCGGGTAACATGACCTCATGACCTGTCTTTGGACTTTACTCTCGTCCCTCACACCTTAGTACTTCTACAGAATTCTCCAGCTTGTACTGAAATTGGTATGAACACAGAACAATTACCAAACATATTGCAATGGCCAACTATAGTTATTCTAAAACTGGGGAGAAAAAGGATAATGACTGAGCAGCTGGGTGAAGTATCTTCAGCTTCTCTGTTGGAAGAACCATTAAAGAAGGAGGGTGGAGATTAAGTAGTCCCTCGAGAGACTCAACAGAGGCAAGAGCAAACAAGCTTGGCGAACCCTGGCCTAGACACGTACCCCAGTCCCGCATTTTTATGGGCATGCACACTGAGGCAGTGACTTTGCTACTGCAGTCACCAGCTGTCTCGGGAGGCTCTTTGGGGGAGAATTGCTCATCACCCCAACTGGCTACACACCATGGAGGAAACTGCCCTCTGCTAGTGTGAGAAGTGCTGAGACAAGACTTCGCTTCCGGGGGGTGCTGGGTGAATGCAATTTCCTTTTAGAGTGTCTGAGTTGTAATTGGATACTTGCAAAAGCTTCTGCTGGTGATGGTGTCCATGTTGCTGTGGCTGGGACCCATGAGAAGTGAGGAGCAATCTCGATGGGAACCAGAGCACACAGAACACTCCACAATCCAGAGAGCTCGCCACCATGTCTCTATCTCTAACATGGTCCTTTCTTCCCCCTGCTGAGTAGAAGCTGGTAGGAAGAGATTAGAAAGCCTGTAACTGTAACGGAACACGAGAGGTCACCAGAAGAGGAAACCAAGGTCTAAACTCAATAAAAGAGGGAAGAAAAGAGAATCATTTTGGAAAGCTTTGTTAGGAGTAGGTTCTTAGTTTAAATTTACTTTTTGTTTAAGAAGCTCATCCTCATCTTGCCATTTGTGACAACATGGGTGGACCTAGAGGATGTAATGGTAAGGGAATGAAATAGGAGGGAGACGAACACCGTATGATTTCACTTATATGTGGAATCTGAAAACAGTACAAATGATAAGCAAACAAACTAAAAGCAGAATCAGGGAACAAACTGATGGTTGCCAGAGGAAGAGGGGAGAGGGGACGGGCAAAATGGGTGAGGGGGAGTGTGAGATACAGGCTTTCAGTTATGGAATGAATAAGTCACCTGATGAGAAGATACAGCAGAGGGAATATAGTCAATGGTGTCGTCATGGCACTGTACGGTGATGGAGGGTAACTAACTACATGTGTGCTGAGCATAGCATAATGTATAGAGAAGATGAATCATGACTTGTACATCTGAAACTAATGTAACACTGTGTCTCAATGCTACTCACACACACACACACACACGGAAGAAGCACAGCCCAAGACCAAAGTTTGCTGTAGTCTCGACAAGTGTATCTGGTGTAGAGTGAGAACAGGCATGGAGCTTTCAGAAGCTCTGAGTGCAGGGTCCAGCTGAGATCCCCTGACCAAAGGCCTCAGTGGAAGGAAGTGCCCAGTGTGGGTTCTGGGCTGGGCCAGGGGACCATGTGAGCTCTGCATACAGTTTTCTCTGGCAAGCCTGCCTATAAGGCGGGATGGAGCACAATGGGGGGATGCGGCTCATGGCCTGAAGAACCTTCCAGGCTTCAGGAGCCAGTTGGCTGATGATTTATAGGCCTCCCTTTTTAGACATAATAATCATTCAGAGAGAGAGAGAGAGAGAATGCAAGGTGAGAAATGTCATAATAGGAGTAAAGTGACATTCATGCAGAATATGAGAAGCTAGTAATCCAAACCATTTTTCCCCTATTTTGGGATATTTTAATAAACTAGAAATGAGAAAATCAAACCTCTCCTACTAGCACACAGGGAAATGAAACCTCCGTAGCTTGCTTGGCCTCACACCCAGGGGGCTTGGCTGCCCACATCTCTGGTTATGTGGCATGAGGGTCCCAGCTTTTAGCATATGAGAGTCTAGACATGAGGATTTAGTTTAGTGTTATTTGACATTCAAATCTCCAATGTCTTGAGATGACTTATAGGAACTCAAGGGCCGTGTGTCCCTCACTGAGTGTGTGTCAGCAGTCCCGGAATTCTGCCTGCGGTGTCGGGGAAGAGCAACAGTGTCGGGGAAGGAAGCAACGGGAGGAAGCTTAACATTTACATTTAAGCTTTTAGAAGGCGTCGGTCTGGACTTTCCCATTATTGCTGTGATTTTTGGCGACATTTCTGAGGAATCAGATGCTCAAATCATATTTTATTACAGTGATTGTATTCAACAAGGACAGTTTCAAGCAAAACCATCAGTGTTACGGGCCAACCTAGGGGCTTTGCAGGCTTGTGGAGACACATGGCAATTAGCTACAACCAATGCCACTTTGTATCCCCCACCGTGGAGGGCGAGGGACTGCAGAGTGTTTGCCAATGGCACATACCTGGACTCCTTGTTTCTTCTCTTTTTTAGAAGCCAGAAGACACTGTGAATCAGAGGGAGATGATGTTCAACTTTCTGTGTGGTGCCAGATTTGTCAGATGAATCAGAACTGCCTTCCATTATCTCTCCAAGGGTGCCATTGGAGTATGCCTCACATAACAGATTGGCCAGAACAGTGCAGAGAGTATGTTTTATCTGGTTTGAAAGGCAAAAGCTCTGTACCACGCCAGATTCATCCACTTACCGATGGCTTAAAAACTGACTGTGTGTGTATCATAGCTTTGTCACAAGGTGCCAGAGTTTGAGGCTCGACACCATGAACTCGGATATTTGTGACAGATGCTTGTCACTCACAGCTGTCTGTGTCTTCTAGACTGCTAATAAATAATTGTCAAGGAATGCATCCCTGGAGTTGCAAAGAGTTATGCGTTCTGCATATTCCAATGACATCCTTTAAGCCCCTTTAAGGGGAGCTAGTTTGCCTTTGAATCATGCAAACTCTCGGGGGGGAAATCATTCTGTACAAAAGTGTATAAAGAGTAACTTGAAATGGGGAATAATCATTTGGAATCAGAGTGGCTGCTCTGGATTCTGGCTTAAGGGCAAAGTCCAGAGCTAAAAATACATTTTTCTACATTACACCCACACATTCTTCAGATCTGTAATTTACAGCCCTTTTCTATACTATCTTAATTAATGTCTTTATCTATTACAATCACAAAATGGTGTGTGTGTGTGTGTGTGTGTGTGTATTCGTTTTTGGCCTCAGAGTATGCTTCACTGTTCCCTTGTTATATTAGTCTCCTAGGGCTGCCATAACAAATTACTGCAAAATGGATATCTTAAAAACAACAGAAATTTATTCTCTCAGAGTTCTGAAGGCTAAAAGTCTAAAATCAAGGTTTTAGGAGGACCATGCTCCCCCGGAGGATCTAGGGAAGAGTCCTCCCTTGGGTCTTCCAGTGTCTGCTGGTTCTAGGCTTTCTTCACCCACAGTGGTATATCTCTGCCTCTGTGTCCACATGAATTTCTCTGTGTGTCCTCTCCTTTTCTTATAAAGACACCAGCCATTGGATTTAAGGCCCACCCTAATGCACTAAGACCCCATCTTAACTAATTCCATCTGCAAAATTATATTTCCAAATAAGGTCACATTCTAAGATTCCAGATGGACATGAAATTTTGTGGGACCACGTTCACCCCTATGACAAGAGTTGATATGAGTGAGCTGATGACTTGGGGCATCCATTTGGCCTGCAATTGACAAACATGAGGGGAGAGAACAGCGATTCTATGCTGCTATGATGTGTCAGTTGTTGTTAGAATCTGCAAATCAAAAGATTCCAGAATCTCATAAAGTGACCCTTGGATATACTTGGGGAGAATCTTGAGGACAATGGCACCTCACCAGTCCCACAGCTCCTGGTCATGTGAAGTGATGCTGAGAAAAGTGTGACGTCGGAAGGTGTTACTTCTTGAAGCTATTATGTTCTAGTTTGGGATGTGCCCCATGGAGACCAGTTGCTAAGTGTAGTCCAGAACAACTCCCTTGTGGCCTGTTGACTTCGCTGAGGGTGGGGACTGAGAACCGCCCACACACACACACACACACACACACACACACACAAATACACAACTCTGAAGTTTCTGGAAACCACGCTTGTCATTATCTCTCTTGGACTACCCTGTTAACATAGGGACAAGACCTTCTATATGTGAGCGTCTGTGTCAGCAACCAAATTGGCACAGCCAAACCTCTTCATTAAAAACACACAAACAGAAAAACAAAGTCCAGGAAACACGAAAAGGTATTTAACTCATGCCACTAATGGGCTTCATTTTACCTTGTGTCAAGTTCTGATTAAGTAAGAGGGATTGGGGAGATGGGAAGAAAATAAAGAGGGAGCTCAAAGAGACAGCACAAATAGAGAAAAGGAAAGAATAAAAGAAAAAAGATGAGGAGAAATGCCTTAAACATTCATTTAAACTGAAAGAATTTTCTTTGAAAAACAAAATGACTTATGACATCATAAAACATAATAAAATGTATGAATAGAATTTTACATGCGCATGCGTGTGCGTACGCACATATTTTCTCTCTCTTTCTCTGTCTCTCTCTCCCTCATTTCATGCTCACAAGAACCCACGATCTACTTTATACATCAGGAAACTGAAGAAAGGAGGGGCAAGATGGCGGAGGAGTAGGGGACCCTGTTTCAACCCGTCCCCTGAACTGAGCTAGATATCTATCAGAGCACTCTGAACACCCACAAAATCAGCCTGAGATGCAAGATTATACACTTCTGGATCTCTACGGGGGCAGAGGATCATCGGTGGAGAGGTACAGAGGAGCTGGGATTGTGGGACAGGTATCAGAGGCTTAACAGAAGAAGGAGGGAGCCACCAGAAGGGAGCCATTAGAAAGTAATACCCCAATGCAAAAGTGCCCTGTGCTTGGGGACCAGCGATAGCTGGGAGACCGGTGGCTGTGAGACAGGAAGGGACTAATAACAGCACTCAGAAAGCAGAACAAAGGGACTTACCAGACACTTGCTGGGACCGGAGGGCTGCAGGCGCAGGCGCGGACCTAAACCCTCAGTCCCAGGACGGCCGCAGCCGCCACTCGCCTGAGAGGACCCCTGCAGGCTCCAGTCTGCAGTCCCTGTGGCTGGCGGCGGCCGAGGCCACCATAGCCGCCTCCACTTCCTCCACCACCACTGGGGCTGAGGGCACCGGGTGCGGGCTCAGGATGGTGATCCCTGGGCCTGGCAGCTGCCGCGGCCATTACAGCCACCTCCGCCTCTGCCGGGGCCGAGAGGAACTGCTCAGTCCCGCCAAAGGCGTGAGTCAGCGGTCCCGGGAAATGCAGCCGCGGGGACTGGTATGGCTCACGGTTTTGGCGACCCGGGGGTACAGAGACAAGCGGGGACCTCGGGCGACCACGGGGACGGTGGCTGGGGGTGCGCACTGCCTGTGGAAGGCTGCGGTGTTCAACAGAGCTTGCAGAGGGGGCGTCTGTATGTTCTGGACCATCCAGAGGGGAGCAGACTGTGGCTTCTCTCTGAGGCGGAGGTCTGGGTGTGGACAGTTTACGTCACTCTGAGCCTCCGAAAAGGCGAGAAAAGCCACCAGAGAACAAAAACCTCCAGAGAACAAAAGCCCAAAAAACTGGTTTCCACGAAGCCCAGCCCCTTGATAGCGGGCAGGGCAACTCCGCCCAAGCAGGACTGACTGAAAAACAACGCAGCAGGCCTCTCCCCCAGGAGGTAAGCTGAAAGAACAAGAGGACAACAACCACAGGATCCCCATAAAACTGTAAAACCCCAACATCAGAGGAGAACAATATATTAAGCTCCTGGTATTGCCTCACAGCCTGTATATTTCTTAGATACAACTTTTTTCTCTCTCTCTTTTTTTTTAATTTGTTCTCATGAGTCTTGTTCTTTTATTATTTTTTGTACGTACTTGCCATTTCAACTAGATGTTTAATACAACATATTCCGTAGTAACATTTTAACTTGAACTTTTTTCATACATATACTTTTTTCTTTTTCTTTTATATATATGTATATATATGTAGATAGATAGATATAGATATAGATATAAGCTTCAATGTAGTCCTCTTTTCCCTATTCAATACTACCTCTCTATATATACCGGTTTTAATTTAATTTCCCTGTATCTCTGGAAAGTTAAGTCCTCTAACAAAGATAACAAGATACACCCAGGAAGAACTGAAATAATCCTCCTTGCCCACATCGAAGGATTATAACCACCTTCCCATAACCCCCTTCCCCTTTTTATTTTGTGTTTTAATTTTTTTTTTTCTTTTTCTTTTGTCAGTCTTTCTGTTTGATTGTTTTTGTTTTTGTACTTTATAAATCTTACTCTTGGGGCTTATTTTGGCTGGGCTTTTTTTTTTTTTTCTTTTTTTTTCTTTTTGGTGGTGACTTCTTATTCCTCTGAAACTTTTCGGGGCGTACCGTGCCTGGATTGTGGGTAGTATTTTCAGCTATACATCCCCTCAACCACCTCTCACCAGAATGACTAAGAGGAGGAACCCCCAAGAAAGGAAAAATTCAAAGACCATGACCTCTGCCACAGAACTATTGGATAAGGACATAACCAAGATGTCAGATATAGAATTCGGGGTAACAGTTATGCAGACAATGGCTAGGTTGGACAAAACCATTAGTGGCAACATAGAATCTATAAGGGCAGAAGTGAGAGCTGATCTGGCAGAACTTAAAAATGCTATCAGTGATATCCAATCTAATCTAAATACTCTAACAGCTAGGGTAAATGAGGCAGAAGAACAAATTAGTGATCTAGAAGACAAACTGATAGAAAAGAAGAATCAGGAGGAGGCCTGGAACAAACAGCTTAGAAGCCGTGAAAACAGAATTAGAGAAATAAATGATGCCATGAAACTTTCCAATGTCAGAATTATTAGGATCCCTGAGGGGGTGGAGAGAGAGGACTAGAAGATATAGTTGAGCAAGTCCTAGCTACAAATTTACCTAATCTGAGGAATGGAATGAGTGTTCGTGTCCTGGAGACAGAGAGGACACCCCCTAAGACCGATGAGTGTAGAGAGACATACTGGCATGTGATTGTGAAATTCACAAATCATAAATTCAGAGAAAATGTCTTAAGGGCAGCTAGGGGGAAGAGATTCCTTACATACAGAGGGAGGAACATCAAAATAAAGTCAGATCTGGCCACAGAAACCTGGCAAGCCAGAAAGGGCTGGCAAGATATTTTCAGGGAACTAAATGAGATGAAACATGCAGCCAAGAATACTTTATCTGGCAAGGCTGACATTCAAAATGGATGGAGAGATAAAGAGCCTCCAAGACTGGCAAAGACTAAAAGATTAGGTGACCACCAAGCCAGCACTACAAGAAATATTAAGGGGGATTCTATAAAAGAAGAAAGACCCCAAGAGTATTATAGAACAGAAATGTACAGAGACAATCTATAGAAACAAGGTCCTCACAGGCAACATGATGACAATAAAAAAATATCTTTCAATAATCACTCTCAATGTGAATGGCCTAAATGCTCCCATAAAATGGCACAGGGTTGCAGATTGGATAAAAAGACAGGAACCATCCCTATGCTGTCTACAAGAGACTCATTTTGAACCTAAAGATGCATCCAGACTGAAAGTGAAGGGAGGGACAACCATCTTTCATGCCAACAGACCTCAAAAGGAAGCTGGGGTAGTGATTCTCATATCAGGCAAATTAGATTTTAAGCTAAAGACTGTAGTCAGAGATACAGAAGAACACTACATCATTCTTAAAGGGTCTATCCAACAAGAAGGTCTAACAATTGTAAATATTTATGCCCCCAACATGGGAGCAGCCAACTACAAAGTCAACTGTTAATCAAAATAAAGAGACATATTGATAAGAATACGTTAATTGTAGGGGATCTTGACATGCCACTCTCAGTAACAGACAGGTCATCTAAGCAGAAAATCAACAAAGAAACAAGAGCTTTGAATGACACATTGAACCAGATGGACCTCATAGATATATACAGAACATTCCACCCTAAAACAACAAAATACTCATTCTTCTCGAGCACACATGGAACTTTCTCCGTGGATCTTTTTCATATACTGGGTCACAAATCAGGTCTCAACCAATACCAAAAGATTGAGATTATTCCCTGCATATTCTTAGACCACAATGCTTTGAAACTGGAACTCAATCACAAGAAAAAGTTTGGAAGAAATTCAAATTTGGAATCTAAATACCATCCTGCTCAAGAATGTTTGGATCAACCAGGAAATCAAAGGAGAACTTAATTCATGGAAACCAATGAGAATGAAGACACATTGGTCTAAAACCTATGGGATACAGCAAAGGCGGTCCTAAGGGGGAAATACATAGCCATCTATGCCCCACTCAAAAAATAGAAAAATCTCAAATACACAAACTCTCTTTACACCTTAAAGAAGTGGAGAATCAACGACAGATCAAGCCTATCCCATGCACAAGAAGCGAAATAATTAAGATTAGAGCAGAAATCAATGAGTTAGAAACCAGAGATACAGTAGAACACATCAATGAAACTAGAAGCTGGTTCTTTGAAATAATTAATAAGATCAATAAACCACTGGCCAGACTAATCCAAAAGAAAAGAGAGAGGACCCAATTAATAAGATTATGAATGAAAAGGGAGAGATCACGACTAACACCAAGGAAATAGAAACAATCACCAGGAATTATTGTCAACAGCTATATGCCAATAAGTTAAGCAATCTAGAAGAAATGGAGGCATTCCTGGAAACCTATAAACTTGCAAGACTGAAACAGGAAGAAATTAACAACCTGAATAGACTGATAACTAGTAACAAGATTGAAGCAGTGATCAAAAATCTCCCAAAAAACAAGAGTCCAGGACCTGATGGATTCCCTGGGGAATACTACCAAACATTCAAAGAAGAAATAATACCTATTCTCCCTAAGCTGTTTCAAAAAAACAGAAACATAAGGAAACTTCCAGACTCTTTCTATGAATCTAGCGTTACTTTGATCCCCAAACCAGGCTAAGACCCCATCAAAAAAGAGAATTTCAGACCAATATCACTGATGAATATGGATACCAAAGTTTTCAACAAGATCCTAGCTAATAGGATCCAACAGTACATTAAAAAGATTATCCACCATGACCAGGTGAGATTTATCCCTGGTGTGCAAGGGTGATTCAACATTTGCAAATCAATCAATGTGATAGAACAAATTAATAAGAGATGAGAGAAGAACCACCTGGTCCTCTCAATTGATGCAGGAAAAGCTTTTGACAAAATACAACATCCTTTCCTGATTAAAACTCTTCAGAGTATAAGGATAGAGGGAACACTCCTCAACTTCATAAAATCCATTTATGAAAAACCAACAGAGAATATCATTCTCAATGGGGAAAAGCTGAGAGCCTTTCCACTGAGATTAGGAACTTAACAAAGATAACCACTCGCCGCTGTTGTTCAACATAGGACTAGAAGTCCTAGGAACAGCAATCAGACAACAAAAAGAAATAAAAGGTATTCAAATTGGCAAAGAGGAAGTCAAACTCTCTCTCTTCTCAGATGACATGATTCTTTATGTGGAAAACCCAAAGACTTCACCCCTAAATTACTAGAACTCATACAGCAATTCAGTAATGTGACAGGATACAAAATCAGTACACAGAAATCAGTTGCTTTCTTATACACTAAAAATGAAACTGTAGAAAGGGAAATTAGAGAATCAATTCCATTTATAATAGCACCAAAACCCATAAGATACCTTGGAATAAACCTAACCAAAGAGGTAAAGGGTCTATACTCAAGGAACTACAGAACACTCATGAAAGAAATTGAAGAAGACACAAAAAGATGGAAAAACATTCCATGCTTGTGGATTGGAAGAATAAATATTGTTAAAATGTCTATGCTTCCCAGAACAATCTATACTTTCAACACCATCCCAATCAAAATACCATTGGCATTTTTCAAACTGCTGGAACAAACAATCCTGAAATTTGTATGGAACCAGAAAAGACCTCGAATTACCAAGAAAATGTTGAAAAAGAAAAACAAACCTGGGGGCATCACATTGCCTGATTTCAAGCTTTATTACAAAGCTGTGATCACTAAGACTGCATGGTACTGGCACAAAAACAGATGCATAGACCAAAGGAACAGAGTAGAGGGCCCAGATATGAACCTCAACGCTATGGTCAAATAATCTTCGAAAAAGCGGAAAAAAAATATCCAGTGGAAAAAAGACAATCTCTTCAATAAATGGTGCTGGGAAAAATTGGACAGCTATGTACAGAAGAATGAAACTCGACCATTCTCTTACACAAAGATAAACTCAAAATGAATGGAAGACCCCAATATGAGACAGGAATCCATCAAAATCCTAGAGGAGAACACAGGAAGTAACCTCTTCGACTTCGGCCACAGCAACTTCTTTTAAGACACATCTCCAAAGGCAAGGGAAACAAAAGTGAAAATGAACTTTTGGAACTTCATCAAGATAAAAAGTTTCTGCACAGCAAAGGAAAGAGTCAACAAAACAAAGAGGCAACCCATGGAATGGGGGTAGATGTTCACAAATGGCACTACGGACAAAGGGATGATATCCAAGGTCTATAAAGAACTTCTCAAACTCGACACCCCAAAAACAGATAATCAAATCAAAAAATGGGCAGAAGACATGAACAGACACTTCTCCAATGAAGACATACAAATGGCTAGAAGACACATGAAAAAATGTGCATCATCATTAGCCATCAGGGAAATTCAAATGAAAACCACATTGAGATACCACCTTACACCAGTTAGAACGGCAAAAATTAACAAGGCAAGAAACAACAAATGTTGGAGAGGGTGTGGAGAAAGGGGGACTCTCTTACACTGTTGGTGGGAATGCAAGTGGTGCAGCCACTTTGGACAACAGTGTGGAGATTCCTCAAAAAATAAAAATGGAGCTACCCTATGACCCTGCAATTGCACTACTGGGTATTTCCCCAAAAGATACAGATGTAGTGAAAAGAAGGGCTATATGTACCCCCAATGTTCATAGCAGCAATGTCCACAGTAGCCAAACTGGAAAGAGCCAAGATGCCCTTCAACAGATGAATGGGTAAAGAAGATGTAGTCCATATATACAATGGAATATTACTCACCCATCAAAAGAATGAATACCCAACTTTTGTATCAACATGGATGGGACTGGAGGAGATTATGCTGAGTGAAATAAGTCAGGCAGAGAAAGTCGATTATCATATGGTTTCACTTACTTATGGAACGTAAGGAATAACATGGAGGACATTAGGAGAAAGAAAGGAAAAGTGAAGGGGGGAATCAGAGGGGGAGACAAACCATGAGAGACTGTGGACTTCGAGAAATAAACTAAGGGTTTTAGAGGGGAAGGGTGTAGGGGGATGGATGAGCCTGGTGATGGGTATTAAGGAGGGCACATTATTGCATGGAGCACTGGGTATTATACGTAAACAATGAATCTTGGAACACTACATCAAAAACTAATGATGTATTGTATGGTGACTAACATAACACAACTAAAAAAAAAAAAAAAAGGAAACTGAAGCTTAGAGAGGAACTTTCCTGGGGGAAACCAACCAGGTCTTCTTTCCCCTGAGTCTATACTTTTTCATTACAAAGTGCTGGTGGGAAGAAAAACATCTACTATTCAGTACATGACCACTAGTTACATTTTATAACAGGTACTTCGAAAAAGTTTGGTGCTACCCAGTGAAATTGAATCTTCAGCTCCCTTATGACCCAGCAATCCCATTTCCGGCAGTGTGCTCCAGGAAGAATGCACAGAGCAGCCCTGGGCATAACGACACGTAAGTTGAAACAACCCATATGTTCATCAATTAAGTAACTGAAGTATGATTTGTTCCCACAGAATAATTGTTGACAACTGTGGAAAATGCACAAAATCTATTCATGTGTATGAGAATGGATGAGTCTTAGAAATATTAGGTTGAGGGGAAAAAGTCCAGAGAGATTTTCATAAAGTTCAAATAAGGAGTCACAATTAATAATATATTTTTTAGAGTAAAGTGTACTCACAAAATATAAGAAAAAAGAAAGGGAAATAGAAGAACAAAGTTCAGGAAGTGATTACTTTGTGGTGAGAAGGTAAGAAGTAGAATTGGGGAAAGATATGGAAGGACACAAACTTAACTTTGAGTTGAATAGGTGGTCTTGGATACTCTCTTGATACTTTCTTTTTTACATAATATGGGGGTTTTAATATTTCCTATTTTAAATAATAAGAAAATGAATAAGGGGGTGTCTGAGTGGTACAGTAGGTTAAGTGTCCAACTCTTGGTTTTGGCTCAGGTCATGATCTCAGGGTGTTGAGATCAAGCCCCATGTCGGGCTCCGAGGCTCAGTGCAGAGTTGGCTTGAGATTCCCCCTTCCTTTCCCTCTGCCTCTCCCACCCCCTGCGATCTCTCCCCACTCCTCTAAAATAAATAAAGAAATAAATTTAACAAAAAACAAGAAAATGAATAAAAGATAATTGAGTGAGTGAGGCCATTGAAGAGATGGAGAAGTGAGAAGGCGTCTTTTTAGGCTGAAAGTGTAGGTGGGACCCAACCTGCTGAATGAACATTTCAGGAACAAATTAAGGGGTGGAACGCACAACCCTTTTTTTCCTGCTGATCCAGAATGTTCAATTCAGAAGAATTCCAGAATATTCAATCTTGACTTCCATATCTGATGAAAATAAAAGGTTCTAATCCACAAGAGGAGAAAAAGAACTATAATTGCAAATGAGATGAACAAAAACAAATCAAAATTTAAATTAGCCACAAATAAGAACATGAATATGATATCCATGAGAAAATGGTTTTGGCTACAAGCTTGGCTATAAAGTTACTAAAAACTGGTATTCTCAATGAAAAAACAATTTGGAAAGTTGAAGTTCTTCATAGAGAGCACACAAAAATCTCACACAGGGAGCTTAATGTCTCTTGAAGTTTTTATTTAAGAACGTATGGAATGAACAATGACCCAAACATACGTGACTAACTTTGAGAATTGATTTCAACAAATATTCTAGCTATCATAAAGGAACAAATTCAATAAATGTTACCTAATTTATTACTTAATTTTAGTACCTGGTGATGCTGGGGTAGTCACAAAAATCCCTACCTCTACATTTTAATTGGACTTTTAATAACTGTACTTTAAGATACCCATGCCGTAGTTATCACATGGTGTATGTGGTATAACAGTAGCTCAATAAATGTTTGTTGAATACATGTTTCCTATAAATAAAGCATCTATGAGCATGCAGAGCTCCATTGTATTCTGGGGAGCTTGGGCCTGTAGATTTGCACACTTTTCATTTATTCTTTTAGGATTTGCATATTATTTAGAAACTGAAATTCACAAACTTATTTCCTTAAATTTTCTAAATACATTGTTCTCTCTTATGTGTCTATATGTACTCAGTTTTTGAGGGTATAGATCTGCCAATGAAACTCAGGGTAACTAGGTAACAGGGACAAGGACAAGAGAGGTAAGAAATGTGAACAGGGAAACTATTTTTTGGCAGGTCAATGTCATCCTTTGAGTTAAGATAAGGTCCTGTATTTTGCTTATTTTCTTTAAAGGTGAGCAGTATTAACACTCACTCACCATGCCGAAATAAAGAATAAATACATGTGTAGCTTGTCAAGACATGGACAAGACAATAATTATAAACACATTTGTATCAGTATTAGAAAAGAAGCATGTGTTTTCAATTATTTAAATTTTATTTACTTAAAATGCATTTATTTGAAATGAAAACAATGCTAGTTTGAAATAAAAAAATAGTTATTTAAAATTTGTTTTTTAATAATATCATAGCTCAATATTCCAAACAAACCTTTTGAAGTCATAATTAGCAACATAAGAACAGATTTTGTGTCAAAGCACAAAATTTTATTACGAACGCACAAGGAAATGAGGAAAGGGAACTTTCATTTATCGAGTACAAAATAGATGTTAGGTCCTTCTCAAATGGATTATTTCATGAATTATCCCAACAGATCTTTGTAGAATCTTTGTAGGATGGGCCATAAGGGTATATTATCCTTATCTCAGCCTGCACTTCAGAAAAACTAAATAATGTGCCCATAGTTACACAGTCGAGCACTAATAAAACCAAGATTCAAATTCTCTTCCAGTGCATATTCTCACTCTTTATTTTGTGACAAATGCCTGACCTCTGTAACTTAGATTCTGAAGAAAAACAATGTGTTGATATCCTTTCTATCCAAAAACAAAACAAAAAAAAAATAAAACAAAAAACCACCAACAACAAAAAAACCCAAAACATTCATGTAAATCTTTTTCTTACCAATTTTGCTCACAATTGGAAAGACAAGGGAAAGAGAGCATGTTACAGGGAGCGGAGTATAAATATGTAGAGGGGCACCATAGGCAACTGAGAAGATATATATACTTCTGACAATACTGATATAAAGCCGTAATTGACTGGTATTGTTTATAGTTAAATGCAAACTAAACATATAAATACTGTCAAAGTATGATTCAGTCACTTTACTGAATGTCCCATGTCTATCCAAGACTGAAATTCAATATATAGTCTTGAGGAGAGACCAAGTATAAATTAAGGGTCAGAAATATAGCAAAATGAACAACCTCAGCTATACTCAATCATGAAGTTGTTCCCGAAAATGAAATGAAGAAATATAGGAAGGTGGAAAATCACACACACACACACACACACACACACACACACACACACACACACACAATCAAGATAAAAATTTGTTTCACTTTGCCTGGAACATTGAGGCCTATGTTAGAGCTAGGCCAGGAGGCATGAGTAGAGTGAGAAAGACTCAGAATAGCCACCGTGAGGAAGGAGAGAACTACAGCCAAGGAAAGGAATACTGGTTTACATGCCTGGGCTGAAGGCTAAAAAACATGGTAGCAGTTACATGATATACTCCAATATCCTTCAGTAAGTCAAGGAGTAAAACAGTGTCAGGGAGTAGAACACTATGTGTTGACTCAGAATGAAGCATTTGGAGGATAAGGGAGACAGAGAGTTTGGGCAAGAGTGGATCCATTGGCAAATCACATTCTATAGATTGGTTAAGGAAGGGACTGAAGGCAGCCAACAGTGTATATGTTTATGTCGTCAGTGGCCTTGCTAATATTGCATGCCATTCTGGTTGTGGACTTAACACAGTGCCTGTCACATATTTGTGACACTTATAAAAATATATGAAATGCATGTCAAATTAAAAAAAGTCAGAAAATGAAGAGGCTACAGGACTGCATACGCTTCTTGATGGCGAGTTACCAATATACAATTCATATTAAAATCCTAAACTGTAAAAATATGTTCTATGGTAAAATTACCATGGATGAAATAACTAGATTTAACTCTGCAGTCTAATTTTTGTATTGGTGTCTTTCAGTGTACTGTGTAATTGACTGGGATTTTCCATCATACAGTGATCGCAATAATCCTATAGTTATAAAGTGTGTTTGGTTAACATTTTTGAATTCTCAACTTTCATTACATATTTTATCCTCAAAGAGAAAATGATCTAAGTTGTTTTTTTTCCCCTCTGCATTTGACTGACTCTTTTCCCAAAATATTTTTGGTTAAAAATGAAAATATTTTGATGTTAAACTTAAATTATTTTATTGTTTTAAGTTTGAACCTACTATGTTTCCTTCTCAATATTAAGACAGTTAATAATTTACTAGATCATTTACATTATCTATGCCTCTAAAAATAATTATATTTATCATTGACTGATTTTCTACTGGTACTCTGATAAATCCTTCACTTAACTAATGTCTAAAGTTCTTATCTTATCCTACCATATAAGATGTTATCTCCAATTTACAGATGTGGAAACTGAGATTCATGGAATATATAAAACCCCTTCTAAGTCTTGCTCCTTGTGAATTTTTTTAGATTCTAAAATATTTGAGGAAATTGCAATTGTTCAAACATTTGTTACTACTTTGCTATTATGCATGTTAATAGCTTTGAATTAATATATTTTAAATAACATTAAATTTGACTTCAAAATTTGTTGATTGAGAAGAAAGGTTTTGGAACCCCCTGTTGTACACTGAAATATGAGTCAAGTCCTTTCAGTTTTTAATGTGAAAAAAGCTGCTGGCCACTCTTCTAAAAGGCTGGAATATTGAGAAAATTTCTTGATGAACAGCTGCCATTACATTTGGCTTCATTCCTGGCTTTCTGAAAGGATGAGTAGTGAATGCTGACCTCTTGACCACTTTGGCAATGCACTAAAAACAGATCTATCTAGGAGGTCAATAGTCTAATAGTTCCTAGAATAGGATTGTCAAATTAAGCAAATGAATACAGAATAATCACTCAAATTTGCATTTCATATAAAAAGTGGAAATACTTTTTAGTATGAGTATACCCTACTCACTATTTGGGACATACTTATACTAAAAAAAAGTATGCATTGTTGGTCTGGAATTCTAATTTAGCTAGCTGAGTGTCCTATATTTTATCTGACAACCCTATCCTGGGAGCACTGTTTACCAGGATCAGAGAGAGCAGGGAAACATAAATATAGATTAGCAAATGTCTCCTGAAAACTGTCCAGGGAAAGCATATTTTTAAACGGACATGAAATTCTTCCAAATTCTTAGGTGAAATGCTTCTGATTCCCCTTGGGCATGGGGCAGGGGAAAGATCCTGTTTCACAGGCTCATAGCAAACCAATTTTTGATGAGTGGTTATTGGCCAAAGGCAGTATGGAGAGTTTGGGAGAAGGCCAAGTGGAAACTTAATGAATCTTTAAATGAAGAAGGGGTTGGGGGAAAGCAATTGGCAAGGTGTTCTATCCATGAAGGATCTGTGCAAAATGAAACTGAAACATCTTTTCTTTAGGCTTCTTGTCATTGGATTTGCTACAGTGCGATCTTACTGTTTTTAAAAAGTGTTGCCTTGGCTAACATCTTTTTGTTTGGATTCTCTACAATTTTCTACTGCTAGGTGGTTTCTGGGGACCTTGTAAATTAATACTTTTAAGGATGGAGTTTTCTCAATAGGCAGATAATATTAATGATAAAAACAAAATTGAATTAGCCTATAATAATAATTTAGTCTTGCACAGTGAGCTTATTCACTAGGCTTAAAGTGGATTGCTTTCTTTTCAATCACCCCTGTCCAAACTGCAAATATAAACACAATGTACCCTCTAATGATTCATACAGGGAGAGGGAATATTATATAGTGCTTCTGCCTTTATGAAAAATACATCTACCTTTAGCGTCTACTAAAAAAAAGCCATTAAACATTTTGAATTAAAAGGTACAAGATTATATAACCATTAATGAAAATCTGTTCCTTGAAATATAAGGGAATTTAAAAGAGAGCAAATGCAGCAAATACCAGTTTGAAAAACAAGATGAGCTTCGTTTGAATTTTACCTGGCCATTGCTCAATAATGCAGACATTTCAACTGTTCTATCTAGGTGTTGAAATAAACATTTTATTGAGGTCAGTGGAGTGGGTGGTCTGTAATGAATATTTTGCTCTGCTCGTTTGATATTCTGCTGGAAACTGGTAGAGGTAATTAAGGGGAAAGCCACTTCAAATCTTTTTTATGAAGCTCCTGATAGCATAATATGGGTATATATTTTTATAAGTAAATATAATTCAACTGAAAAAAATGCGTAGGGTTTGAAAACACATAAATGAAATTACCTAATTTTGCTACATCACATATACTTTGTGATCTGCTCTTTCTGCTTTTTGTTTTGTCGCTAATAAACCCATCAGGCAGAACGTCGCCAGTCTTGGGCTCTCTTGCCTGGCACTTAACAAGTCTCCAGCACGTTGCTTGAAGTGGTAGGAGCCCTGTAAGTGTTTGTTGAATGAATGAATACATGAATTATTAATTAAATCAATTATATGCTGACTGTGCTCCTATGACAAGACTGACTGTCTTCCAGATGAACTCAGGGCCAGTTAAAAAAGCAACTAGGTACACAGGGCTCCTACACATGGAATCCAGATTGTTGATGAAATATTCTTTTTAAGATCCAAACTTGAACTACGCGTATTTCCAGCAATAATACTTTTCTTTAGCTGCTTATCTCTGATTGTATGTTGTTGGTACAGGCTGGAACCTCAGGAAAATTTCTTGATGAGCAGCTGTCATTACATCTGGCCTTCTTCTTGGCTTTCTGTAAAAATGAGGAGTGAATACCGGCCTCTTGACCATTTGGGCAATATACCAGAAACAGATCGATCTAGGAGGTCGATAGTCTAATAGCTATCCTTAAAATAGGATTGTCAGATTTAGCAAATGAATACAGAATACTCAAATTCAAATTTCAGACAAAGAGTGAAAATATAAGATATATAGGTGTTAGATAGAAGATAGATAGATGATAGAGATATAGATGATAGGTAACAATAAATAGATATATAAAAAATTTGCTGTGAATATACTGACTCACAAGTATTTTCCTGAAGTCTAGCTTAGATGATTGTTCACTAGACTATACTAAGACACTGAATGACTGCAATGTATTTATATTTATACTAGGGATCTCAATTGTGTCCAATACAAAGATCAGATGTCACCCTTGGTCTAACACTAAAAGAAGTATTAAATACATTTGATTGCTTCCCCCTTCTTAAAACACTTTTTCACTTGCCCAGTAAGATCTCATATTTTCTTGATTTTTCTCCTATGTCATTAACTATTACTATTTCAACTTCCTTGCTGAATCCTTCCTATCTTCCCAAAGTATAAATTTTGAATTTGGGGGGATTCAGTATTTGGAAATATTTGGTTATCTAACTGTATTACTTCTTAGGCCAAAGGTCATAAGTTTTTCACTGTTCTTGTTACCATTAGTATATTCAGAGTTTTGGCTTTTTTGTTTTTTGTTTGTTTGTTTGTTTTCAGAATACCCCAGGCCATCACTTCTCAGCCTTTTGGCTAAGATCAAGTGCAGAATACCCCAGGCCAAAAGAAACACTTGCCAATTCCGTGTTTTTTAAGTAGTTAGCTCCAGACAAATTACTATGCATTATGCCCTGTGATAGGCTGAATAATGGCCGCCAAAGATATCAAATCCAAATCTCCAGACTCTGTGAATATGTTACCCTATATGGCAAGAGGGACTTTGAATGTGTGATTAATTTAAGGGTCTTGAGATAGGAGGAGTGTCCTGGGTTAACTGAGTGAGCTGATGTAATCACATAGATCCTTACAAGAAGGAAGAAAAGTCAAAGAATTCAGGAGGTAATGTAATGATAGAAACAGAGAGATTTGAAGATGCTGTACTGCTGGTTTGGAAGATGAGGCAGGGGCCATGAGTCAAGTTCTACAAAGGACACAGCTATAGAAGCTAGAAAAGATAAAGAAATGAATCATTGCCAGAACCTCCAGGAAGAGTGTGGTCCTACTCATATCTTAGTTTCAGCTTAGGGAACCAATTTAGGACTTCTGACTTCCAGAATTGCAATTGAATAATTTTGTGTTGTCTTAACTAACCAAATTTGTGGTAATCTATTACAACAGTCATAGGAAACTAATATATGTTCTAAGATATTTTCATATATTAACATATTTCACAGTCATATTAAAATGTAGCATATTTGAAAGGAAAATAATATGCTTATCTTGTTACCAATGCGATGTGTGTACCTGCTGGGCACTGCACAACTTACCACATCTTAGAACCCAATTGGACATTACTATTCTCACTTCTTGTTCAACATTGTTTTTCATGTACTACTTCTATATCATAGTTCACAAAAATATGATGGCATTAAAAGGAATGTGGTTTGATCTAATGTTGAAACTGTAAACTATCTTACATTAGTAGTTCGGGTGCTGTCTGACATATGGCAAAAATCAGTATTATTGCCTCAAAAATTCAAACGTCCTTTGGGAGATTCTGGAACACATTTGGCATACATTTTTGTACAGGATCCTAGATGATTATATCTGGTCACATGATTTTAAATGCATCTAATACTGATTCTCAATTTTTTGTTTCTCTACCACATTACTCTCTTGAACTTCCAACTTGTGTATCCAACAGCCGAGCCACTGTCTCAACTTGGATAGCTAAAGAAAAATCTCAAATTAAATGTGTCCAATACATAATTGTCATTCTCTCCAAATGGTTCCTCTTCCAGCCTTGAAACCCGCTCCATAACCTTTCACCCCTTACCCTGTAGAAGATTTCTTACCTAAGTCAATGGCAGCATCTAGTTTCTCCAGAGAAACAGAACCAATAACATAGTTGACAGCTGACCTAAGAGAATATTTATTCTAGGAATTGACTCATGTGATTATCAAAGCTGAAAATTTCCACAATCTGCCATCTACAAGATGGAGAAGGAGAAATTCAGTCTGAATCCAAAGGCCTGAGAATCAGGGAGATGATGGTGTAAATTCCAGTCCAATTCTGAAATCTAGAGAAACAGAAGGCCCAAGAATCAGGAGTGCTGATATCCAAAGGCAGGAGAAAATGGATGTTCCAGCTCAAGTCAAGAGAGCAAATGTGCCCTTTCTTAGCCTTTGTGTTCTACTCAGGTCCTCAGTGGATTGGATGATGGCCACTTGCATTGCTGAGTGTGGATCTTCTTTCCTCAGTCTACTGACTCAAATGTTAATCTCCTCTGTCAAAACCATCACAGACACACTCAGAAATCATGTTTTACCAGCCGTCTGGGCATCCCTTAGCCATATCAAGTTGAAACATAAAATTAACCATCCAAATGAAATTATCATTCTCCTGGCCAAAAATTGAAGTCTTCTTTGTTGTCTCTCTCTCTCTCATTTCCTTTATCCCACCCATTAGTAAGTCTTACAAATAAGGACTTCAGCAGCCTGGTGTATCTCCCCTGGATCTCCACCATTGTCTCCTCACTGGCCCACTGGCCTCTCTATTTACTCTCATGTCCAGCATGGTCCTTTACATAATGTCCATCAGAGCCTTCAACTTCCTTGCTCAAAGGTCAATGACTTTGGATAACACAGAAAATAAGCACAGAGCACTTTCTATGGTCTACAATAGTGGCCCTCATCAGGAGCAATTGTGCCTCCTAGAAAACATTTGCCAAAGTCTGGAGACATTTTGGGTTGTCACAACGGGTGGAGGTGGGTGAATAGAGGCTAGAAGAACTGCTAAAAAGCCTACAATGCACAGGACAGCCCCCTCAACAAAAATTATCTGGTTCAAATTACAGTGGCACTGACAATGAGAAACCCTGGTTTACATGAGCTAATGTGATCTGGTCCTTGCCAAGAACTACCACTTATTTCTACCATTGTTTTCCCTTTGGGTGAAAGTGAGTGGGATTTTTTTTGTTTGTTTGTTTTTTCCTTCAACATATCACTTTCCTACTTTGGGAGTGTTATTTTTGTTGTTTCCCTTGCCTAAAATATTCTCACCCCAGATATGCACATTTTATTTTATTCAGACCACCTAAATGTCACCACCCTAGAGACAGGGAATTCAGTGCATATTGTGCCTGAATCAGGTCCCCACACAATGAACCATGTCCACACAATGAACTCCCCTAGGGTCTGTCGTATTGCCCCTCTATGTCTGGGAGACTAATTCATAGTGTCATCTATTGCTGCATATGGTACCCAGTCCTGATCATCTAATTGGCATGACCAGAAGACCCAGAAATGTGGAGTCCATCTCACAGCCTCACTTGGGCAGGGAACCATGCCAGCAATCCCATCCAACTGTTCCCAGCCAGCAGCAACCCCCTGACCTCAGAGCATGGACAGTGGTGTCACCTAAATGAAGTCCATGATACAAAGAACAAAATCAAAAGGGGAATTTAAAAAAATACCTTGAGACAATTGAAAATGGAACTACAATATAGAAAAATGTATGGGAGGCTGCAAAAGCAGTTCTAAGAGAAAAGTTTATAGTGGCAAATGGATACATCAAGAAAAAAGAGCTCAAATAAACAACCTAATCTTACACTTTACAGCTCAAGGAACTAGGGGGAAACAAGGAAGAAACTAAACCCAAATTTAGCAGAAGGAATGAAATAACAACTATTAGAGCAAAACATAATGAAAGAGAGAATAGGAACCACAGAAAATATTAACAAAATTAAAATTTGATTATTTCAAAAGATAAACAAAACTTACCACAAAAATACAAGGAATCATAAAAGACTAATATGAACATCTATTTGTCAACAAATTGGGCAACCTAGAAAAATAGATTAATTCATAGACACATACAACTTACCAAGACTGAATCAAAGGAAATAGAAGATCTGAGTGATCAATAATGTGTAGAAGATTGAATTAGCATTAAAAACTTCTCAACAAAGAAAAGCCCAGGACTAGATGATTTCCCTAGTGAATTTTACTAAACACTCAATATTTCTTACACTATTCAAAAGAAAAAAAAAATTGAAGGGGAAGCAACCCTTCCAAACTCATTTTGTAAGGTCAGCATTCCCTTGATATTGAAGCAAGATAAGCATACTACAAGAAAAAAAAAAAAAACTACAGACCAATATCCCTGATGAACATAGATATAATTATCAACAAAATACCAGCAAATTGAATTCAGCAGCACATTGAAAGTACAACACACCACAATCAAGTGAGACTCATCCATGGGATGCACGGATAGTTCAACATCTATAAATAAATAAACATGATACATCACGTTAATGAAATGAGAGATAAAAATCATATGTTCATATCAAAAGATGCAAAAAAAGCATTTGGCAAACTTCAACTTCTGTTCACAATAAAAGCTCCCAACAAATTGGGTCTAGAAGAAACATGCTTCAACCTAGTAAAGTCTACATATGACACATCCACAGCTAACATCAAACTCAATGGTGAAAGGTTAAAGGCTTTTGTTTTCAATTAGGAACAGGACAAGAATGTTAGTTGTCATCACTCCTATTTGACATAGTACTGGAAGTCCTAGTCAGAGCAATCAGGTAAGAAAAAGAAATGAAAGGTGTCTGATTCAGAAAGGAAGAAATAAAACCATTTGCAGATGACGTGATTTCATATATCATCATGGACTTCACCAAAAACCTTATAAAGCTAATCAACAAATTCAGTAATGTTGTAGGATATAAAATCTACATAAAACAATTAGTAGAATTTCTATTTGAGTTATCTGAAAAAGATACAGGGAAAATAATCACATTTACAATAGCATCAAAAGCAAAAAATACTTAGAAATATATTTAACAAAGTAGGTGTAAGATCGGGGTGCCTGGGTGACTCGGTTAGTTAAGCATCTGCCTTCGGCTCAGGTCATGATCTTAGGGTCCTGGGATCAAGCCCCATGTTGGGTTCTCTGCTCAGCAGGGAGCCTGCTCCTCCCTTTTCCTCTACCTGCTGCTCCCTCTGCCTGTGTTCTTTCTTTCTCTCTGTCAAATAAATCAATAAAATCTTAAAAAAAAAAAAGAAGATGCAATATCTGTATGTTGAACACTGTAAAACTTTGGTGAAAGAAATTGAAGAGTACATAAGTAAGTGGAAAGATAACCTGCGTTCATGGATTGGAAAATAAATACTGTTAAAATATCCATACTACCTAAAACTGTGTATAGATTCAATGCAATCCATATCAAGATTCCAATGCATTTTTTTGATGAAATAGAAAAACCAATCCTGAAATTTATATGAATTTTATGACACCAAAGACCCCAAATAACCAAAACAATGCTTCCAAAACAATGTTGCAAACCAAAACAATGTTAGAAGCATCACATTTCCTAATTTCAAATTATATTACAAAGCTATAGTAATTAAAATGGTACTGGCATAAAAATGGGCACAAACCAATAGAACAGAATCAAGAACCTAGATATAGACTCATACATGTACAGCCAACTAATATTTGATAAGAGAGCTAAGAATGAAGAAAAGAAAGTCTCTTCAATAGTGGTGCTGTGAAAATTGGATATTAATATGCAAAAGAATGGAACTATACCCCCCATCTTACATCCCCCCAAAATTAACTTGAAATGGATTAAAAACTTAAAAATAAGGCCTAAAACCATAAAACCTCTAGAAGAAAACATAGGGAAAAGGCTCTTTGACACTGGTCTTGGCATGCTTTTTTGGATATAACGTCTAAAACAAAAATTACAAGTGAGACTATAGAAAAATAAAAAGTTTCTGCACAGCAAAATAAACAACTGACAAAATGCAGAATGCGGTAAATATTTGCAAACCACAGTATCTGATAAGGAGTTAATATCTAAAGTATAAGGAACTCATACAATTCAATAGAAAAAATTCCATTTAAAAATGGACAAAGACTCTAAAAGAAACACTTTCCAAAGAAGACATATGAGTGGCCAACAGGTACATGAAAAATTGCTCAACATCAGTAATTACAAGGGAAATGCAAATTGAAACCCTAATGAGATATCTCCTGTTAAGATGACTATTATCAAAAAGAAAAGCGATAAGTGTTGGTGAGGATGTAGAGAAAAGGGAATCCTCGTCCACTGTGGTGGAATGTAAATTGGTGCAGCCACTATCGAAAACAGTATAGAGATTCTTCAAAAACTTAAAAATAGAACTACCATATAATCCAGCAAACTCATTCCTGGGTATATGCAAAGGAAATGAAATCATTATCTTGAAGAGACATATGCACCCCCAATATTCATTACAGCATTATTAACAATGGCCAAGAGGTGCAAACCACTTAAGTGTCCATCAGACATCAATAGGTAAATGGATGAAGAAAATGTGGTATAGATATGCAATCTATTATTATTCAGCCATACGAAAAGAAGGAAATATTGCCAGTTGTCATGTTAAATGAAATAAATCAGACACAGAAAACAAATAACCTATTATCTCACTTCTATGTGGAATCTAAAAAAACTCAGCTCCTAAAAACACACTGATGGTTGCTATGGGCGGGGGTGGGGAAGGGGAGAATAGGTGAAGGGGGTCAAAAGATACAAACTTCCTCTCATAAGTAAGTTCCTGTGGTATAATATACATCATGGTGACCATAGTTAACAATACTGTATTGTATATTTGAAAGTTACTAATAGATTAGGTCTTAAAAGTTCTCATCGTAAGAAAAAAAAAATCGTAATTCTGTTTGGGGATGAATGTGATAATTAAACTTGTTGTCATTCTGTGGGGCTCCTGGCCGGCTCAGTCCATAGAGTATGCAACTCTTGATCTTGGGGTTGTGAGTTTGAGCCCTATGTTGTGGGTAGAGTTTATGTAAAAAAAACAAAAAAAAAAAACTTATAATCATTTTGCACCATATATGTTAATATATGTATTAATTAAATTAATTTAAAAATTATTTATAATTATTAAATAAACATAAATATTTAAATATATTATATATAATATTAATATTATATTTAATATAATATATTTATTATAGATTATATTCTATTTAATATTAAAATATATTATATGTATTATATATTATTATATATAAATTAATTAAATATATATTAATGTATATTAAATATATATTTAAATTATTATGTTGTACAGCTTAAACTAATGCAATGCCATATGCCAATTATCTTTCAAAAAATTTGGACAATAGCATAAGTAAAATAAAATAAAATTAAATTAAATTGAATTGAAATTAAAAAGACTTTCTCCTACCCCCCCACCTTCCTCCTTCAAAAAACAAAAAAACAAAAAAACAAAAACAAAAACAAAAACCTATTCACTGCAGGTAGCTGGAAGGTTGGAAAGTATAGTCAGCCCAAAGGAGGAGAAATGTGGCCCATGAAGCCTGGCCTGATGGGTCAAGAGCTCTAAGCAAATTATATTTATTCTAAGGATAGCAGGGTGGCTGTGTTAGTTATGCTCAGGCTGATATAACAAAGTATCTTAGACTGAAGACTTCAACAGAAGACATTATTTCTTACAAGTTTGGATGCTGGAAAGTCCAAGATCAAAGTGCTGGCAGAGTTGGTTTCTAGCCCTTCTCTGGCCTGCCAATGGCCTCCTTCTCACTGCGTTCACATATGGCAGAGAGACCGAGTGCTCTGGTCTTTCTTCCTCTTCTTATATAAGGACACTAATTCCATCAGGGGGTGACCTTCCTCAAGACAGCATCTAAACTAAGTTACTTCCCAAAGGCCCCACCTCCAAGTACCACCACATTGATGATTAGGGTCTCAATATATTAATTGGGGGGACACAGTCATTTGATCCATAAAAGAGTCTTCCAGAGCTATAATTTTTTCTCTGTTTTTTTCTTTAAGACATCACTTTGGACTTACTAATGATTCATGATTTGCGTGTGTGTATGTATATGCAAAAGAGGTACATAAACTATGAATTACTTAAGGGTCATCATGTGGTGGTTATGAAGTAAACATAGAAGCAATGAGTAAAATCATTAAAAAAAAAAGTACCTCACAAAAATCTCTGTACATCCTCCGTGTTCTCTAGTATTTTACTGATAGTACACTTAGGTTTGGTAAAGAAATCCCCACAAAAAAATCTATTAATATCAATTGGTTTTTAATTGTTGTATGAAAATAGTATATAAAACTCCTATACATTGCTTTAAGGCAACAGTGCTATGCTCTTTTCAATAATTTCTTGGGAATTTTGTCTTGATTTACAAACTTCTTTAGTTCTTTTGTTTAAAAAAAAATTATTTGTAAGTAATCTCTATACCCAATGTGAGGTTCAAGCTCACAATCCTGAGATCAAGAGTTGCATGCTTTTCCGACTGAGCCAGCAGACACCCTCCCTTTTAGTTCCTTCTTTAGAAAAATTATATGTATTATCAGGAAAATACTACAGAAAAAGTTTAAAAAAATTTTTTTAAACAGCTATAGATGTAGGCACTGGAATCAAATCATTATTTGAATTGAATCCTGGTCTCTCCTAGTTTCGATCTTTGTGACTATGGTGTAGTTATTCAATCTCTCCACACCTTGATGTACTCATCTGTTAAAAGAGAGAATAATAGTAGTTGCTTTGTAGGACTGTGATGAAGAATAAATATATTGACAGAGTAAAACAGCTTGTGATAAGGACTCAATTGATACTAGTTTGATGTAGGTGACTAAACATTCAAGTTGCTTATGACAGTCCCAGTTTATACCTGTTTTCTAGCTTAGTACAGAGTATCTTTTTTCATGCCCCAAAGTGAAATGTGTGGAAGATAAATTAAATGGCCATAACCTAGCCATGACTATTATATTCCCCTCCTCCTCCTTCTCTTCTTCTCCTTCATCATCATTATATGTAGAAAGTTCCAGATCAAATCTCAAAAAAAAAAAAAAAAAGGCAAAAGACAACCAAATGTTTATCTTTGGTTGTTCCATACACCTTACACTAGGCTAGCAAGCATAAGGAATGCTTCAACCTGATATGAAATTCTATCAGGAATATATGTCTCCAATGAAATAAAGCAACATGGTATAGAGGGAAGAGCTGATGAGATTCAGGTAGTAAGTGATGAGGATTCTGGAAAGATTGTGGACTGGTTAGAAGGGAGATGCTCCCTCATGGTTACAGCTGGAAAGACAAGAAGAGAAAGGTTCAGGGAAATCATAGCAATGTTCCCCATTCACTCACCTGAGGGAGAATTTTGCAAAACTACCCATTTTTTTTTTTTTTTTTTTTTGGTCTCTTCTTTCTGTTTGGTGAGAATATCCACTTTTTTTTTTTAAGATTTATTTATTTATTTGACAGAGAGCGAGTGAGTGGGAGGAGAGGCAGAAGGAGAGGGAGAGGGAAAGAATCTCAAACAGGATCCCCACAGAGTGCAGAGCCCCATACTCGATCTCATGACCCAGAGACCATGACCTGAGCACCATCAAGAGTCAGACACTTAACTGACCGAGCCACCCAGACACCCGGAGAATGCCCACTTTTGAATAAGATACAAGGAACATAAAATGGAAAATGGGAAAGGTAATTAATATTGAGTGAGAAAATAAGACTTCCCTGTAAGAAAACGCTTTCACTCTTAGAAAAGGAGAGCAGTTGGACTTATGAAAATTGCATCTATTTCAAACGTCAGCGATGGTAAAGACTGGCGATGTCCACCTTCGTTCAATTAGCAATTATTGTTTACATTGTCACATTATACCACTAGTGATGCTTCCTTATTGCTAAACTAAAATTCCTCCAAGAGATACTGTAGAATTTGGAGATTTATGATAAAGGGAATAACGCAATAAGAACAAAATCCTGTTTAACAGGATACTGGTCTGTAACTCCTATCTTGCTCTGTGTTTAACAAACATAATTTAGTGCAAGATTTTGTGGTCCCAGAATATCCTAGGACTGAAGAATTGGGCTTAGCTCTCCTTATTGGCAATTTGTTCTCTTTAAGTCAATGTATTGATTTGGAAATTGCTTTTTTCTATGACCTTAAGGGATTGTCTTAGAATCAGAGACTGCTGATTCGTGCCCATATCTTTGTATGTCCATTCCTTGCTCATCAGCAGTGGGCATGAAATCTGCCATTATAAATATCCTTTCTCAAAAAAATGGAAAACCAAAGATGGTCTCAGACCTCAAACTTGCCTTTTCAGACTTCAATAGGCCCCTTTGTTCTAACAGTGGGGGGATACTTTCTCGGTGAAGACAGAATGAGTCATGCTGTAGTGATAACACATTTTGATCCTACAAAGGGAGGATGCTGACTTCTCCAGGAGGCAAAGTCATGAAATGGGGTTTGGTCAGTGAGGGGCCAACCAATGGCCAACCAACATTGGCTGCCAATGTTTTGAGTCTGTGTACATGTGTTGAGGAATAAGGTTGAAATCAGGAGAGTCTGCATTTGAGTTTTGACTTCATTTTTGATTCGGTATGTGGCTTACTGTGACCTTCTACCTCTCCTCTGCAATAATTTCTACACTTTTGGGGAGATATGTGTCCACCTGTTTGATTCACCACCAAAGAATTATGAACCAAGTGAGGAGATGGGACATATTAATATTATTTGTTATGCTTTCTTGTGGGATACAGTAGAAAAATATATATACTTTTTGCAGAATGTATATTTTGAATGGAAGTCTGACATTTGTGCTTCATCCCCCTCACCTGCCTATAGGATTCTATATCCTATATATATGTGATTGGGGTAGTCCTGCCAAAGGCTTACTTTTCTTCCTCTGTCTAATAAACTAATCAAACATTCAGTCTGCTAACAAAGGTGGGACCAGGAAAGTCATTCTTATATTTCAATTGCCACTTGAAATAAAAGACACAGCCTCCCCTGGATCATTTGAATGCCTTGTTTATAGTTGGCATTTGCCCTAATGCATAGGTTGAATGCTTTGAGAAATGTACCAACTCCTTATCTAGAGTAGGGGTTTCAGTTTCAGAAATGGAGCCCGCAAATATGCTCTCAACACTATTCATGGTATTCACCAAATATGGCTTATAAAGGGTTAGGTTGGCACCATTTGGATATGGCATGGATGCAAAATGTTCCTGAAGCTCCCCATCAAGGATACAATTGTTTCTAAGTTTCAGAGCTGAATGCTTCATTAAATGCTGGAGCATGTCACATAATGGGGTGCCCAGTTGCTAACTTAATATTTAGCTACCCAAATTCAGAGACAAACACCTTGATGCCCCCCTCAGGTCTCCACAATTAGCCACATTTGTTCATCTTTCCCAATACGTCTCAGTAGACAGAGAAGAATGCAAAGTTTTAATTTGCTAATCACTCAGTTGGATCGGGGCTGTGGGGGGAGATGCTAATCGTCTGCAGACATCTGTAATGACCCTTGGACAAAACCGAGGAAAACTAAATCAAAGCTTTGACAAGGGCAGGAGAGCGGAAACAGAAGCCCTAATTGTGGCCATGTGAAGTGCACTTTCCCTTTTGTATCTTTTGTAATAGGATTGCACAATACCATGTAAAGTAACTTTTATGGACAGCACCAAAAATGACTTTTTCCATCTTTTGGGATAAATGGCCAAACTCCATCTGTGAAATACGGGAAGAGAGACCGACATTATGGTGCAAATGTAGCAGACAAAGGGGTTGGGGCGAGCTTTTGCCAGTTAATTTTGGCTAACCTGCAGAAAGCCTATTGTCAAGGCAGCCATGCTTCACTGAGCTCCCTTCCACTTTTGTTGTCATGTTTCCTCTTTATGGTTAAGTGAACCTCAAAACAATGACAAAGAAATATGCATTGAGTCACATATTCTAAGAAATAGACTGTACTCTCTTCAAATCGAAATAACGGCACCTTAATTCTTGGATTTTCCACATTTTCATTGGGAAAGCTCCCATTTGCGTTCTTTGAATCTGTATCAGTTCATGCAGTTCTGCCAAGGGGGGAAGCTTGGCGGGACACTGGCACTTTAGCACTTGAAATATTAAGATGAACAGAACAAGCAAAAAAAGGTAAGCTTGCTTCCTTGAAGTATTTTGAGTGTCTGTTTCTTTGCTGATGGAGGTTTAAGTTTTCTTGGTTAAGAGAAATTTTGTTTAATATCCATCCTGCGTCAAATAAACTATTCTTGCTGATGTCTTTTTCGTGGCTAAAGCACGGGAGGGGAAAAAAAGAAAAGGAAACTCTAATGCCACTCCACTTATAAAACAAAGGAAAAAGCCAT
This sequence comes from Potos flavus, assembly GCA_028534135.1. Classification (NCBI taxonomy): domain Eukaryota; kingdom Metazoa; phylum Chordata; class Mammalia; order Carnivora; family Procyonidae; genus Potos; species Potos flavus. Next base: position 73,389,019 of record CM052885.1, read on the forward strand.
GGGTTTGCACTTAAGTATAAACTACACTGATCTAATTGTCAGAGGTGAGTCTCATGTCCTCAAAAAAGCATAACTTACTGAATTTCCTAGGCTCAGGATTTAATTTTTTTTTCTTTTTTTTGGATAGCTCCCAGTGAACTTGTTTTTAAGGATACAACTCTGTTAGGTAATTCGATCATGGAAAAACAAGCATGATCTAAATAAGCTTAGTCTGAAATCAAAAGAGCTGCCAATTATGTGACTATTTCCGATTCTTTTCTGTTGCACTTTCTTGTCGTGATTAAAATAACCCTGATAAATGGACGTTTTAAAGCATTTTACTTTAGAATGCCCTCCCCAAACAGCTAAACTTCAGAGATGTCATTTTTTTTTTTTTTTTTAAGTTGCTAAGTCCTCTCAGGGTGGACGGCTGACATTTACAGCATCCCATAATTGCCCTTTTCAGAGTTGTCTCCTGGAGAAAGGATCTAATGGAGAGATGAATCTTTTTGCTTTTCTCCCCACAGCAAGTTCTCTGCTTTCAGCCCTCCAAAGTCTCTAGTATTGAGTTTTCTTGCTGGAAGAAAGGCAAGCAACTTTCTCTAAAACACTTTCTAAAAGCCCTCAGTCAATACCTCAGTGCCGCACCCTCCATGGTCTCCACAGCTCCTCACCCTGTCCCCTCCCTGTGTTCCACCTCCGGTGCTCAGCAGATGCCTCTCCCCACGCATCCTGAGTTAGTAGTCTTTTGCCATCCCTGGGAAAATGCAAAATGCATTGATTCCTCCCGCTCTGAGTTTTCTGCCTACTCACGCAGGAGTAAATGGAGTTCTTAGGTGAAGGACTCACATTGCAAAACTTTTCACCTCTACAGGAGTTGCACACGCCCATTTCTTGAGATGAGCAACAACAAGGACAAAAGAGAAACTCGGTCTCTATCCTAAGTATTTCAAAGGCTGCTTGGGAGTATTTCTGAATTAGGAAAAGAAAGGCTTTTTTAAAAACACGTCTTAAGGACAAAAGCCATATCACATCCTGCAGGATTTTGCAGCAAGTTGCTTTGCTTTCCCGGGAGTATATGCCCTGTGGAAAAAAAAATCAATATACAACTGGCAAATAGTTAGGAGGACAGCCTCCCAAAGCAGTGTGGCACCCATGTGACCAACTGCATCCACTTTTGAGGGTGAAGAATCCAAACACAACATTCAGCGTTACCATGTTGTTAGGCTCAGGAAGAAAGCAAAACATCATCTTTAAATTTCATTTGCTACTCTCTCCTAGGAAAGAGGTAGATTCATGTGGAAATAGAAAGGACCGATGACTTGGTGATGTCATGTTTTGAACTCAGAGGATGTCACATAGAATGGCAATTCAATACCCTTTTAAATACAGAATATAAAAGAAACTAGCATTCATCATGTTATTGTTTGGAAAGGATTGATAAGACTACAGATACTCACAAAGGTGTAATGAATACATATTTTTAATGAGGTTACTATGGATATGTGTCACATTTATAAGGATTGGAGAGTTCCCTGATCCATGGATGTGAATAGGTAACTAGGAGGGAAAATCCACACAAATGATCCATGATTTCTCAACGTGGAATCAGAAATTCAAGGCCTGTCCTAGTAAAATTTTTAGTAGCTTTTCTCATGATTGTTTAATTTGAAATCTGAAATTCTCTGTTCCCTGATAAGAGAAACATGCATAAAACAGTATCTGGGCTAAAAGTATTTGGTGAACTGTGATCTTTAGCTTTTCTTCCTTTCATGGTTTCCGGGGATAGCTGATGGGGATACAAAATGAAATTCCTAATGTACTATGAAAAGATTTTAGGAAAGGTTCGTACCTCTCTAAAATATGGAATTTCCACAAACTTTGATTACTTTCAAATTAAATTAATAGCTTTCTTAAATTTTAGCAGCATCACTTATATTTCTTTTTCTATGCCTCCTGTACACAATACTCCATCATAATTTTGTAAGTGTTGTAAGTTTATGTGTTAGGGTTGACTGAATCCAGAGTGGAAGAAGGAATCAGGGAAAGAACTAGGCTAACGAAAATGTCAATTTCACATTTCAGTGGGACATAGCATTAGTTTATAAGGGGGAAAAGCATTACAAATTAATGGAAATCAAAATAATGTGAAGACTGTGGAGCCGTACTGGGCCAGCATCATCTGCTCTTAAGATCTGACGTGGGAGATTCATTCCCAGTCCCAGCTCACACTGGGTTTTCCAATATTTGTATGCCCTCTTGTTTTCCAATATTTGATCAGTGTTGATCACATTACTTTTTTAATGAACATTTTAGGTTTTGACTTTGGGTTTTGACTGTTTTACTAGATAACTGACCTAAAATAATAAAATTTAATTTCTGAATTTTTTTTCAACTAAAAACAACACCTGCTGTAAAATCAGTGTTCCCCCCCTCCCAAAATCAGCTTAATTAAGCTGGAACTTAAAGAAAGGATATGGATATTAGTTAGTTAGCTAGCATTTTATAGGTACACATGTATTAGTATGAGAATTTATACAGAGTATTATATTTATACAAAATATAAGCAACTGTTACATAATATGCATTTGTGTGAGCATATGAATTTGCTAATAGTGTGTCTTTCAGTTTCACACACAAGGTTCCTACGGTTTTAATAGTGATTGAGTACAAAGTCAATGATCCAGACCAAATCACTATTCAATGTATCTTGTAGGACATGAATATTATATTATATTATATTTAATTATTACCATTGGGGATAAAATTAAACTAAAATGAGTAGGAATGTGGGATGTGTTTTTTGTTTCATAACTTATATGTGATTTTCCATGGATTTCATCCACTACCCTACTTTTATGAACTACATCTTTGTTACTCTTAATTCGTTTTTATACAAAGGGAAAAGATGTAAATATTGGTATTAATATAATTTGATCCAGATTTGAATACATATCAATGTCCATATCTGATATAAAGATGAGAGATTAATACTGTCATCTTTAAAACTGCACCCATTGTATGGAAATTTTGTTCTTTATAATCTTATTAACACCCCCCATTTATACATATGCTTAAATCGCCTTAGTTAATAGTGGAGTAAAGATTCAGACTTTCCTGAGCTTTGATTTTCTATCACTCCATTTGTGTTATTGATATTATAACTTTTAAAAAATCATATAGTTTATACTTTTGCTCCTGAATATTCACTTGAGTAAAATATGATCATTGAAAATTAATTGAGGCGAACCCAGCTATTCCCACCGTATATGTAGGTATATATAAAACTATGTACCTGTGCCTTTCAATAAGTGAGAGATAATACAGAAAATCGGCTTTGGGGAATAGGAAATTAAATAGTTAAAATTAAGTAAAAAGTAATTTTTGTTTCATGGAACCTGGCTCTCCTGATTTCAACTTTCATATGTATTTTGTCTTTCAAAGAAGGCTTACTCTGTGTAGTATTTAAATGGTCTAATTCATCTTCCTTTAACCTATTGTTCATTTATTTTATTCAATTTATTTTTATAATTATTTTATAATTAAAAGTACTCCCGCTCTATGTGAGAGTGTTATAACTTGAGTAAAGCAAACACTAACTCAAAGAACAACATTAACTTTGGACTGAAACTAATCATAGAACATTATAATTTTGAAGCATGATTCCTAAGGAGGTTATTACAGAATGAATAAGTTGATTATGATGGAAATTTCCCTCCTGGTGTCATTCTGGTCCTCACTTGCATACACTGCAATAGAACCTCACTAGCACTCATGTTCTTCAATATTTGCTGGTGTAACAATTCACAATTGCAGTCTCAACAGTGATGGTAACACTCAAATGAAATTGTTCTACATAATTTCATGATATATGAAAGAGATTAAAATAATTGAATTGCTTTAATATATCCCATTAGTGCTTGAGATATCTTGATTCGCATTTTCTTTTCAAGTCATATAAAGGGTAGTTTCTGTCCTAGCAAAGCAGCCTTTCATGAAGTTGGGGGTGGGGTAGAGGGAGTCAAGACACTGAGAGAGAGGGTGTGAGGAGAGAGAGAGAGATCAGAAGTTGACGTGTGTTTGAGGGGAATGAAAGTGATAGTTTCCGGCTTTTTATATGAACTTGTGGCTTTGGATGAAAAGAAGTCTTACATGCAAAACTTTAATTTTACATTTAACTATTAATGAAAGTACTAAAGCCCATTTTAAGGGGGAAAAAATCTACTCATTTTACCTCTTCATATCTGTGTTTGGGGAACAAAAATTTCAAGGAAAAGACACATACTATTCCTCGATCTTTTGCGATTACGTGACAATCTCAGTGGTCTTGGCCAGCGCCTCATACACCTGGGCAATGTTTAGAACTAAAATAATACGTGTTCTTCATTCAGGAAGGGGGTCCACAATGGTAGCCTTGTCTCCTTTCTAACAGAGAGAGATTACAGCTGAGTGACTATTTGCTAGTATGATAATTTGGATTTAAAATCATCCCACTGCACCAATATTAGGATGCAATTAATCACATGACACTCAAAGGAGACTGAGCACAAGAGGAAATTGAGAAACAAGTACATTGTAAGTCTTGCTTAATGTAGGGGGAAATAAAGAAGCATGGCAGGACTCCACTCTGTATGACTTGGCTTAGGAATGTAGAAATGCTATAGCTACTTTCTGCCAGGATCATGTCGCATTTACGACACCAACAACTCTGTCTTGACAGAGCCTGCCAGATGATTCTGACCCAAACTGCAAAGGCTAGGAAGTGCTCTCAATCACAGCAAATGGCATTTATAACTCACCCCCCTACACGCACATGAAATCATTATGCGCAAATGCATCCGATTCTCCTCTGAAGATATTTCTATTTCTAATTCCAATTATTACATGGCAAAAAGCAAAGTTATCTTAGAATCCAGCCTCTGCGTGGTAGAAGTTGATGAGGCACACATTTATTTTCAAGTGAATATAGTTTTGACATTTACGTTCTCTGAATAAAAAACTTCTACTGAAAAAAAAAAAAAATGAACGCAATTTGAACCAAATTGGGTGAACCCAATTTGGGTAAAGAACACTTCACCTTTTCTCTAAAAGATTATTCAGCATTTTGGCCGTGATAGGTAACTGGTCTGAGGGAGGCTTCCTGTCTTTGCATGACGACCCTCCGGTGATAGGAGCAGGACAGAAGGTCCTCACGTCCTCCATTCCAGTCCACTAGTCCATGAGCACACTTTCTAGGATATTTTGAAACATCTTATATTTTACCACCACCATGGCACATTTTTCTTTTAAATGAAATTAGACTTCAGAAAAATCGGGTGAAAAGAACTCAAGATGCGCACACCAGACAGCGAATCAAGTAATTCCCTTTAAGTCTGTGATATCGCCACTTACCTTAGCAGTCTTGATTCCCCTTCATAATGGCAGTTGCTTAGGACTTAAAGCCACAGAAAATATAAAATACCTATGGGACATATTCCAGTACTGTACATTAAATTTGAGGATTTTACATGTGATAAAGTATGTCAGTGTTGCTTACAGGGAATTCCAGTGATACCTCAGCTTTCTTGGACTTATTATAAATCCTTTGTTGGAATTATTGTGGCTGGTTCAATAATTCAGATTAGCCCTCATGTTTATTAATGCACTACATCTGTGCAAACAACATGTCAAGCAGAGAGTTTATTGTAATTGCCTGAGCAAACAGAACCTGAAAGAAGCAATTTCCAGTTACAATGTGCTATGACAAGTAATGAGGTAATTGGCATTCTGTCCTGATTACTTCCACCTTCTTTTTCATCAGGTCTATATTGTGTGTGATAGATAGTTTTATAAGAAATGAAGGTGTTTGATAATATGGTTCGCTGCTGCTTAAGGTTAGTGATTAAAGACAATCATCATTTTCTCTCAGAGATCTTATTAGCTTTAACATTATTTATTCATATGTGTAAGAATGTGCCCAGGACCCATCTCCTCAGTGTACTGCACGCTGTTAAAATGTAAAAGCAACCGCCACTGAGTGAATGCAGAGCATGTTCTAGGTTTCCAAGCATGATGGGACACGGCAACTTTTGGCAAATGAGATCTACGCACTAACAGTGCAGCTTAGAATAATGGCTTTGAGCCTACATCTGTAGCCAACATTCACCTGCTTTAGAATAACAGAAGCAGCATGGTACTTAAGGGCAAGATGGCAATGCGGTGCTGAATTCTCATTTCCAGGATTTTATAACTTTCTATAAACATTACCCTTTGCTTCTAGCCCACAGTGAGGAAAAAGATAGAATGCATCACATTTCTAGACCCAACATTAATAGTTTAGAAAGTGTCAGTCTCAGATTTTTAAAAAGAAAAAAAAAAAAAGGAAATGAGCAGAAGGTATTTTTGGGAGAAAGAAAAAAAAGTTTTATTTTTGTTTCAAAGGAGTTTTCCCCCTCAATTTAGAATGTTCATTCTTGGCACTCTCAATCTCTGGAGGAAAAAAATAAAGTACAGTCCGTTTAGTTGAAGAAAATGTCTTGGGAATGACCCACATTTAGCCTCCTTATTCCATCACTTCGATGCTATCTTTAGATGTGTGTTTTCCCAGCTAACTTACCTCCCGTCACCTTCCAGGCTTCCACCCAAGTACCCTTCCTGCCCACCCTGATTCCGCTCCCCGACCTCATCCCCATCCTCCATACACATCACCGGGACAGGGCTGTCCTTGTTCCTATGTGTCTTTCTGGCCAGAGTTGGTCGTCAACTCCATGAGGACAAAGAGATTCTGTCGTTAACCTGGAGGCAGTGTAACTCATGGACAGTGATGTCAACTTTGGAATTGTGCTGTCCGGGGTTGAAATTCTAGCTCCGCCACTCCAAAGTGATGTGAACTCAGACGAGTGGCACAATTTCTCTAAGGTCTATTGCCCCATTTGAAACCCTATCCTAAGGCTCTTAAAACAGTGCCTGGCACCTATAGACACTCAGTTCATCTTTCATGAATGAATGCATGTGGATCTGAGAAAATTCATCTTCCAGGTTTCATTCTCTAGAACGACCCCGTGTCCCTTGATATTAAGAAGTTAAGCAAAAACAAGCAGGACGTGAAATGTTAGTCATGAATATTGTTCCTTCTGAATATACCCCACTCTATAAGGTTGCTAACAAGAGACAGAAAGAAAGTAGGAGAGTGTGTATACAAAGAAAAAAAATTGTAGTATTTCTGTGGTTTACTTCCTTACCAAGGACCCAGAATCGCATCACACTCTAGGAAGCTAGGTGGCATATCTGGCTAGAGTTGAAAAGCACAGAAACTTTCAGCAGCTCGTGACCTCCTATTAACAAGATAATAGGCTGCACCACCATATTCAAGTCTAGTAGAGAAGGAACCTCAAACCTGTCCCTGGCACAGAGGTGTAACACAATGACTACTTGGAGGAATGAATGAAGGTCTGTATGAAAATCTCTATTCAAATAACCACTGGCCAGTAACTGATAACAATCCATATCTTCTGACATGAGGGCCCCCATGGAGCCACTAGCAATAAAGAGAATTCTTCCGCTCATTCATTTGCACATTTCAGTATTAACCGGAGTGCCTTAATCCTTTTGCAAACATTTCTTATTTGTCCTAAAATGCAAAGAACTTTGCAGAAAGAAAACTAGGAGGAATCACTGCTGCCTCAGGAGGTAAAGAGACAGAAGAATGGAGCCAGTTATAGGAAGAGACTGTAAGGCTGGAACAAAGCTGGAAAGAGGACAGGCAAGGCTATGGAAAGCGAGACACCATGCCTGCACACAGCCTCGAGCCTCTGCACTTTAACAACTTCTCAATTTCTTCAGGTTTTTTTGTTTTGTTTTGTTTTGTGGGGTTTTGGTTTTTTTTTTTTTTTTCTCTCTTTCATCAATATTTTTTTGAAAGTTTCTCATGAGCCAAACCTAGCACCTGGCAATAATAGCTACTTAATAACAAGTTGCCTTCGATGAATGGATAGTTGGATGGGTAAATAGAAAAATGCTGTGCCAAGCACTGATACCCATATATCGTATTGTTACAAAAGACGCTCAAAGGGAAAAGTCCAGAGCTGGGTTTAAAGATACCACCCATCACCTGTTAAAATGCCATGTCCACCCTCTCTGATGAAGGATAATAATAGCCACCTGATCTGGAGATTGCAAGCCCAACAGGAATCTGTCCAATGCTATGGCTAGAATGGTGGCTGAAAAAGAATTGGCCACTCCCCGCTCCCACCCTGTGCCATGAAGAAAGAGCTCGATTGAGCATTCCCAGTCTAGAAATGGAAACTCAAACATGGAGCACTGACTCTCGCTTGAAAAAACTGAGGGGAGCCTCCACGGAACGGAAGCTAACTCATGCTCCATTTTTCAGAAGCTTTGAGAATATATGATGCAGGAGGTGGCAGGGCCAGTGGAAAGTGTAGAAACCTTTGCCAAGTTGAATGGATTTCAGTGAAATAGTAAAGAGTTGTATTAAATATTTTGATAAGATGAAACTGTCAGTCCATATTATGTGGGTGACACTATGTGCATCCCAGAGGAGAGGGACTCAAAAGAGAAGGAGTCAAATTAATTAATTGGTTAACAAGTTAATCAATTAAACTGAGAAGGCAGAGGTGCGGTCATTTGCACAGAGTGCGGCTGGCCCTGGGAAAACGCATTATACTGCATTTATGTAAAATGTGAATTCTCATATAAAGTCCTGAGAAAATTGAGGCCAAGCAGGTCACAGATGGAAAAGGCTTTCTCCATCCCCAAAGTCCATGGATTTTCAAGCATTCCGCATTTCCCCTTTGGAGGCGTGTTAGAACACTAGAGGAATAGCTGGTCTGTACATGAAGGATGGGAAGCAGAAAAAGCAACAATAGACGAGTTTGTACGGAGGCCTTGGCCACAGCAGCCCTCCGTGGGGATCTGAGGAGGGGCCGCCGTGCAAGGTGCAGAGGTGAGCTGTGCTAGGGCTTTTGCGGGAAAGAGACTTTGACAAACGTAGTGCCTCCGCTCAGCAGGCTCTGAGTGCAGGGAGCTTGAAAGCAGAGATCCAATGATCCCAAAATAAAGGAAGTGAGCGAGAGGCCAGGAGCACAAAGAAAAGTGACCTCGCCTAGAAGTAGCTCTGTAGCTAGAAAGGACACGAACTTGACCTCCCGGATCCTGAGGCTGGTATTGATCAGAAAAAGGTCTGCAGCCTCTAGAACGGGCTGCCCTTTGAGCTCAGTGGGCCACTAAGTGCAGCAATGAGTCTGAAAAGACACAGACTGCCATTGATTACAAGAAGCATGCTGTGTTGGCACATATCATTGCAAATTTGGTGGGAATTGAATTAATTTCTGCAAAAAGGACAATTTAAAAGGGAGTTGTATCTATCCTGTGCCCAAGAAAATTGCTTGGGGAAGATTTGAAAGATTTTCTATACATATAATTTTAAAGGAATATAGAATAAGAATACATTTTATTAGTTCAAATTTCCAAGCCCTCGAGTCAGCTAAAGAAGGAGTAAAAACATTAGTACTGGCTATTGTCTGCAATAGTTGGAATCATTAGTGAATCATGAACTAAAATTGTATTTATACCTTGATATTCTTCTTTCATTAAAGCCTTTAGTTGCCTGTGACTCAGTAAAAAGTAGCTTTAAATGTATTTTAATTGGATATTAAGATCCACTAAATATTTCAAATGTTAAAGTCTACCATTGAGAATTTTCTTTAAAAATTATTAGCTTTGGCCATAAATGTACATACAATGAACTTACTAAAAATTCTATTCTAACAGAAGCATTACCTTTTTAGAAACATTGCACTGTTGAAGCTGGGTACATATAGATTCACCCAAAAAAAGAATACAGTGGGGAAAAAATATATATAGATAACCAGGCTTGACCAAAAATCGATAGCCAAGCAACGGAATGGCCAAAATCAAAGAGCTGTTTTAATTATGGCCTACTTTTTTGTTTGCTCTTTTACTCGGTCAACAACATTTCTTAGCATATCAGGAAGTTTGCTAAATGAAGATAATGAGATCAACTCTCATTTACTCCCCATTTCACTCGTTCTTATATGTTTCCTTAGTCCAAAAGTCCTACAGAATGTATATTATTCATAATTCTCAAATGATCTCATCATATTTCCATACTCACTAAATTAGTAAATCATTACTTCTTATCTCAAGTTCTGGCAGCCTTCTAACTAAACTACCCTCATAACGGAAGAGGGGAGTGACAATACAAGATGTCATGAATCCATCTTTGAATTCCACGCAATTCAGTATGTCTGGAAGAGAAAGGCAAGCAGACTGGTGGGGTGCAGCAATCTCTGCAGAGGTAGAAGGAGGCTAAATGGGCAAGTGTTGTGTTGGCTAAGCTAAGGAGTTTAAGTTCTATTTTGGACAGCATATGAAAACACTCATGCTTTTCTCATCAAAAAGAATGAGATCTTGCCATGTGCAACAACATGGGTGGACAAACATGGTGTTATGCTAAGTGAAATAAATCAGACAGAAAAAGACAAATACTTTATGATCTCACTTACATGTGGAATCTAAAGAACAAAACAGAGGCGCCTGGGTGGCTCCGTGGGTTAAAGCCTCTGCCTTCGGCTCAGGTCATGGTCTCAGGGTCCTGGGATCGAGCCCCGCATAGGGCTCTCTGCTCAGTGGGGAGCCTGCTTTCCCTTGTCTCTCTGCCTGCCTCTCTGCCTGCTTGTGATCTCTCTCTTTGTCAAAAAATAAATAAAATCCTTAAAAAAAACAAAACAAAAACAAATGACTAAACAAACAAACCAAAAGCAGAATTAGACCCATAAATACAGAAAACAATTCGATGGTTGGCAGAGGGAAGGGTAAGGTTAGGGCACGGGCAAAATGAGTGAAGGGGAGTGGAAGATACAAGCTTCCAGTCATAGAATAAATAAGTCACAGGATGAAAGGCACAGCATAGGGAATATAATCAATGGCAATATAATAGCATTGTATGGTGACAGACAGTAGCTAGGTATACTTGTGGCAAGCATGCAGTAATGTGTGGAGTTTTGAATCACTATGTTGTACACCTGAGACTAATGTAACATTTTGTGTCATCTATACTCCAATTAAAAAATAACAAAAAAACAAAGAGAATGTTCTCAGCTGAAAACAAAAATACTGAGGTTTTAAACACAGGAGTGGAATTATGTGATCAACGTTTAGAAAGTTCACACGGTGGATCTCTGGTTGCATGAAGGATTGTTTAATTTTTGACGTGCCATACAAACTCAAGGTATGGTTAGAATTAACTTATTTTCCTCACTATCCTTCTCTCTTGAAGTGAGGCATATTGTCCTTTGTATTATTCCATTTTGTTTTATTAGATTTTATTGTGGTGTTTCTAGTACGAGTTATATAGTACGTTGTCCAGCTATGTTAGCTGGACAAAATAAAGAAGGAAGATCCTTACTTCACATAAATATCAGTTAATGTGAGTTAAAATTAAATGTAAAAGGGAACACAGTACAACTTCTGGAAGAAAGAACAGAATATCTTTAGGTGTGAAGATTGAGGGAGAGCTCACATGTGGAGCACAGCAGCACCAACTTACCCTCCACTAAAATCAAGAATCTCTCTACATCTAAAGGACAACTATAAGGAAGTGAAAAGTAAAAGGCACAAATTGAGAGTCAATTTCAGACACGTCAACTAATATCTCAGAATATCTGAAGAACTCTCATGAATTCACATAAAATATCCATAGAAAAATAAGCAAGAATGTAGTAGTTATTTCACAGGAGAAGAAATATGAAAAATCAATAAGTATGTGTAAAGACATTGGATCTCCTTAATAATTGGGTAAATTAAGTCACAAAGGGATAAAACTTACAACCACCAGATTGTTAAGAAAAAAAAATTAAAAGTCTAACAATGCCAAATGTTGGCAAGGATACGGAAAAACCAGAAATTCTAAATGCTGCCAATGGGAGTGAAAATTGGCCTAACCTCTGTGGAAATAAATTGGCATTATCAAGTTAACTCCCACACATGCGTGAATTAACATGCAAGCAAATGTTTACAGCAACACTGTGAGACCAAAAATAACTAACTCACTTGCTGAATAAATAAAGGCATAAATTTTCCATAACTACATCATGAAATACAATACAGTAGCGAAAATAAGTGAACTAGAACCACATGCCACAAGATGAATCTTAGGTACACAAAGTTGAAAAAAATTAGCAAGTTACAAATTATGCCTCATTACAAAAGTATATAAATGGATAACATCTTTTATGAACTTCAGAAAGAAAATAAATAATACATTACTTAGGATTATCTCCAGATTTCACAAATCAGTATATGTATGACGTTATTATTATTATTAATTTAAATTGAGGATAATGTTTACCTCTCGGGGAGAGGAAGGAGTTTGGGAATTGGTGGAGGGTTATAGGTTATCAGTGGTAATGATAAGTTTCAATTTCTAAAGTTGAGGGTTTCATTATTATGTCTCATAAATTATATATATGGCACCTATATTCTTTTGCATGGATCAAATTCTTCCCAATAAAACATATAAGAACAAATAATTTACAATGTAGAAAAAAATGAATGAACAAGTGATGTTTAGTATTTCTTTTATTCTTCTTTTTAAAAAAATTTTATTTATTTCTTTCTTTATTTGAGAGAGAGGGAGAGCGTGCACCTGTGCACATACGTGAATGAGCAGACTGGAGGAGAAGAGGAAGAGGGAGAGGGAATCTCAAGTGGACTCAGTACTGAGCATAGAGACTGACCCAGGTCATGGGGCTCAATCTCACCATCCTGAGATCATGACTAGAGCTGAAATCAAGAGTCAAACACTTAACTGACGAAGCCAGTCAGGTGCCCCAGTATTTCTAATAAAGAATGTAGTGTCATCATAATTCAATCTGAGATATGGAAACAAGTCTATAAATTTATGTTTCAAATTAAGAGTCAATTCTCAGTGATCTTTCTCATCACCTCCATCTCTCTGCCATTATCTTGGTTTGGATGTCATCGTTTTGTTGATGATCCTCATACAACTTCCTCCTCCTTTACTATTTGTCTCCAGTTCCAACAATACCTTGATGACACTAGAACCAAACTCTTCTAAGGTGTAAAACTGACCAGGACCTCCCTCTCTCTCTCTTTTTTTTTTTCTTTAGAGAGACAGACAGAGACAGAGAGAGAGCATGAGTGGCAGGAGGAGGAGGGGAGAGAGGGAGAGAAAGTCTTAAGCAGGATCCATGCTCAGGGCAGAGCTCGATCTCATGATCTGGAGATCATGACCTAAGCTGAAATCAAGAGTCGGAGGCTTACCTGACTGAATCACCCAAGTGCCCCATCTCTTTAAAAGCCTTCAAAGTCCCCATGGCGCTCAGAAGGAAGCCTAAATTCTGTCACATGACATGCACTTTATTTTCTCTCAAGATCCATTTTCCACTCACTTTTCCAGCCTCATTCCTATTCACTTCCCATACTTCATAGGCAAGGAGTCCCCAGCCACAGTAATAACATTGTTGAATGCTTGTACATTACTTGTGTTGGATACCTTTCCAAGCACTTGACATATATTAACTCATTTAATCCTCACAACAGTCTCAGAAGGTAAACACTACCATTATACTTATTGTACACTTGGAAAAGAAGCTCAGAGAAGTAACTTGTCCAGGCTGTAATTGCAAGTTAAATGGCAGAGCTTGGATTTTTCCACTCAGAATGGTTGACCCTTTAATTCTGACAGTCTGCTTGCCTGATTCCTACTTGTTCATCCAGACTTACATTAACTGGAGACTTTGCTGGTCCCACTCCTAAGACTAGAGCAGATGTTTGATGTCTGTGTGTCCTTGCAACACCTAGAACGTGGCTCTGCCACCACACTCTGTCATAACTACCTCTCCAAGATTTCACTTGCACTGTTACTACATCGTCAATTACTGGCACATGGTCATACTCAATACCCATTGATTCAATTCATGAATGCATGAAGGCATTCAGATAAATTGTGACCCAATCCAAATTTTAAAGAGTCTTTTGTCTGTTCACAAATACTATTTTCTGAGTTTCCTATGACTTATCAGTTCTAAATATTACTGTTCTTATTTACAAAATGAGAATATAGAAGCCATGCAAACAAGTTGTATTTGGAAGTGTGATTCACTGGGTTCAGATCAAGTTATGAGTTAATATAATCACAACAAATAAAATAAGCTTAAGATGATTTAAAAAATGGGTGCTTAAATTTTCCCTTAAATAAATTTGATGCGGTCTCTTTTCTGCAGGTAAGTGTAGTTCTAAATGACTTAAGTTATTAATTATGGCCAATTGAAGTCTCTTAGAGAATTAAGTTAGCCACTCCAGCTGTAGAGAAAAGGTTTAAGATCACAACGCCGGGGAATAAAAAGTGTTATTAGTTTCTTCAAGTTCATATCACCTTAATTGGAGTGTTTGGCTGACTGTGGTCCATATAAGGGGCCACCAGCACTGGGTGAGAGAATTTTGGACCCATTCGACACTCACAGAAGTCATTGGTTATGATGATCATGAATAAAGAGGTAGAAACCTGCAGGGCTAGTCACATGGCTTCAGACCTGATCCATTTGCAGTTGTTTTCTACAATTATAAACAGAACAGTCATTTGAATTCAGTATGTTTAGTGTTTTCCAAATCAAGGAATGATCAGGTACTTTTAAGAGCCCAGGCAAGTGCAAGCCTGGAACACATAATGGGCTGTGTCTCAACAGCAAAACACAGCCCAGTCTTGTGTCAGGATGCAAAAAATTACCATGGGGATGATGAAAAGCAGGCAATTCCCCTAAAATAATCTTTTGGTGATTCTAAGATTAAGAGGTACCCTATAAATATTCCCTTCAGGTAAGTGTGTAGATCGTGTGAGCTCTTTGTAAAAATCATCAAAACATTAAAAAACAAAAGAGAATGAAAATCAATCGTTTAATCTTTTACTTATTACTTGATATCAAACAGGCAATAACTCTCTCCCTCCTTCTCATTTCTTCTCCTTCCTTCTTCTTCTTCTTCTTTGTCAAGAAATTTAATTGATTAGTTCCATTGGATTGCGTTCATATTGCCTGATGTAATGATATGGAAAAATGGAAGGAAAGAAAGATCGAGAGGAGCATAGGGGGGAATTGATAAGTATACAGAATTTCTTAGAAAACATCTAAGAGGAAATATACTTTCAAATGAGTTGTAAAAAGAGGAGCATAGCTATTCACTTAAAAGTGTCCACTGGAAGACGTCAAGCAGGTGGGGGAAACAGGCAAGAAATTGCTAGAACTTCATCTGTGCTCACATGTGCACTGACAGCTGGGCTAGTGGGAGATCAAGAGAACACATGTCTGCAGAAGAGACTGAGCAAGTACATCAACATGACCTGCAGACCCCTGTGCCCCATTTGAAGAAACTCATTTGCAAATCTCTCAATAGTTTCATGGCTTCTTAAGGCGTTAAAATGCTCCATTCAGAATATAGAGGTCAAGGAGGGAATCCAGGTGGAAAGCATGTGCCAAGAGCTTTTGATCATTTCTGATAAAGAAATGAGAATCACTGGTGATTGCATTAAAAACATTAAAACTATATCAAAGCTTCAAATACCCCTTTATCTAAAACCATAGGTCATTGCAATGAATTAAACTAATCTTTATATTTAAAATATGTTTCTTGTTTAAGGATTTCTACAGTTTTACAATATGTAATGTATACTAAGTACTTTGGCAATCTTTATTCTTTAATATTTCTAGACACATGACTCTATAAAATTAAGATAACATCATCAAAAAAGTCTTTATTGTGTACCTACCAGGTGCATGGCACTTTGCTGAGACAGAATTTACCACTATTTATAGTGTGATATTGCATATAATATATTTTTAAAGTCCACAGATAACTATACTGCCTGCCTGTGTTGTCAATAATAGAAGTTCATGACATTTGATTTGAGTCTTTGTAAGAGGCAATGTTATTCTGATTTAATAGCTTCCATCTGTTCTTCTCATTTTCATTGCTCCTTTTACAGTTTCCAAATTCCACCCTGTACCCTCCAGGGAAATTTTCTCAAGCATTGATTCTATTCATCTATGAATTGGAGGAGGGGGAGCATTCTTCTGCAGCCTTATGGTTTTGTTTATTGATCTTGATTGTTAGGCAACTTGTTGACATGCACACACTTGCTTTTCTATTATATATATATATATATATATATATATATATATATATATATACATATATTAGTGTTGGTAAGTGGTTGGTGTAATTGCAAAGACCTAATTCCTGAACAAAATGTAGTGTTACAATGTTCCTTTACAAAGTTAAATAGAGGAACATTTCATGAATAAAGATGCATAGAAAAGAGACCCCTCCTATATCATTAATTTATCACTGAGTAATATTTGTCTACTACTGTAAAACAAAAATACATGTTCAAATTTGTTTGAAATCAAAGAATACAGGGTGCCTGGGTGGCTCAGTGGGTTAAGCCTTTGCCTTCAGCTCAGGTTATGATCTCAGGGTCCTGGGATCAAGCCCCACATCAGGCTCTCTGCTCAGCAGGGAGCCTGCTTCCCGCTCTCTCTGCCTACCTTTCTGCCTACTTGTGATTTCTCTCTCTGTCAAATAAATAAATAAAATCTTAAAAAAAGAAGAAATCAAAGAATACGAATCTAAAGCTTAATTTACAATTATTACAATGTATTGCAACATTGGTCAAATATTAGCCACTATTAACACAAACAGAACACATTTGGGAAGTCTCATAGTCATATTGGTCACAAATGGCATTATTTTTAACCTTTTCATTTCATAAGTAGGTACTATATTCAACTTAAACTGAATAAAAAGTAGGTGTAGTGCTATCTTGACATTACAGGCCATCTGATTTCACGCTAGATCACTAAAGTCAAAAATTAAAAGTGCAATATTTTTATTCTACTATAGCAAAGGCTTTACAATCATGTTTATCTCCAAACAGTTAAAAAGGAAAGTAAAACATGATAACAAATATTTTACAATCTCCCATCATGTTCATGACATAAAACTAATCACTTCTGCTTTGTTATTATTTTTTGTGAGAAGCCATGTTTTATGATGTCTTGATCTCGAAATGCTTTTGGTTGTAATATAAAAATCTCAAATGGAGTGGTGCCTGGGTGGCTGAGTTTGTTAAGCATCTGACTCTTGGTTTCAGCTCAGGTCATGGTCTCAGGGGGGTGGAATCAAGCCCCACATCGGGCTCTGCACTCAGTGCAGAGTATACTTGTTCCCCTCCCTCTGCTCCTCCCCCTCTTAAATAAGTAAATAAACAAAATCTTTAAAAAATCTCAGATGGAGATATATTTCAAATTAATAATAAAAAGTGTCCTTAATCTATGCCTTTAGTAAAGCATTTCCCATATTAATTGGCTACAGAGTAGGGTTGATATTTTCAGACACACACTTCAGGGAAATTCGCCTTAATCCAAAAGGAAATGTGCCAAATGAATGAAACTGACAGGGTTGAAGTGGTAGGAGCTGCTTTTGCAGACTCATGGAAGAACCATAGCTGAAGTATATGGAAACCCGAACTTTGAAGTTTCCTTCTGGGCTTCTCTGAATGCCATTTCCATTCCTGAGGGCCATTTGGAATCTAGTCTGGCCCGAAGCCCTTTCACCCCAGCTTTCTCGACTCTGATAATAAATAGTTGTGTAACCTCGCACAAGTCCATCTGTCCATGCTTCATCTGCTTCACCTGGACACTTGCTTTCAATTGAGAATTTCGAAATTGAAAATCAGATTAATGCTTTGTCTTTTATTTTGCAATGGGTTTCACCTTTATTTTATATGATTATTCTCCAGATACCTTGGTAAATAAAATAATTCTCCCATCAAATCATCCAGGCCACTTCTAGCCCCATATGTCCTCTGATAACCTCTACTTGGGCTCCCATTTCCTTGCTCTGCATTTATTTATTATATTAACCAAACTAGCTTATTTCATATATACTTTTACCCTTGTTACCTACTTAACTAGATTTTAAGTTCTTTGGTAAGAGAACACATTTTTTTCTCTTCAAAACACAAGGCACGGTGCCTTATACATACTTGTTTACCACAAAGGAGCTCCAAAAACAGTCATTCATGTCTGCATTTATGAATGTATGTATTCATTCCACCAGCTGTAATGAAGACCTATTATGTGCTCCCCATAGAGAAAGACGCTTGAAATATAAGTATATACAACACTGAATCCAGAGAATCAAAACAATGAAACAAAGTTTGAAGTTGTATCTCCTGAAACAGTGAAATTATTATTCTATAATAAAAGCTGTATTAGGTTCCAGTTGAATGGATGTTCTAAAAAAAAATGAAATTTAGATACCTAGATCCTCCCAAATCAATTTCACACTTTAGCAACTCCTACAGGTGAGCTCTAATTACGCAACTGGATCCTCTATGAATCAGTTATTTCTCAAACTTTCAATAAAAGTTTTTAAGTTCAAGTACGAGTTTCTCTAAATAATTTAATTTTTGAAGATTGTTTTTCCTTACCACTAGCATGATGTTAAACAACTTTTATTTTCTTTTGTTTGCTTATTAGTCATTGTTGCGGTAAATACTGACTAGTCAATTTCTCTGCCTTGAAGCATTTTGCCCCCTTCTCTAGTGTAGATATTTTAGATGCTCTTTTTTGAGCTAATTGATGTGCGTGTGTGTTTTCTTGGACCCACTGTTGAGTCATCCATTAAAATACTGAAATCCGTTCTATCCCCAAACAACAAACCAAATTAAATGTATTATAAATGCTTTTGCCTCCAAAACTCACCTAAATTGCAGGCCTAACACATACTAAGGCGATTTGTTATATAACAAAATTATAATCATTGCTGTCTGATATTGACCACAAATCTCAAAGTTCCATCAATTTGCCAATTTATTCATATTTCATCTCCTTTTTCTGGATTGCATTATCTGCATTTAAACACAATTTTATTTATTTAGATATTTTTAAAAATTTATTTAGTTCCATTGAATTTTTATTCCTGTTCATGCCAGGATTAGTAAACCACTCAAATTTCAAATTCTAGTACATGACACATCCCTGTCATTCTCATGTTATTTTCAAACAGGTAATGAATAATCATGTTAGTAAAATATCAATTGCTTTGACTTTCTACTGGAAGACCTACTCTCAGATCTTTTTAAATATGGTGTTTTACTTTTATTTTTATTTTATTAGATTATTTATTTTAGAGGGAGAGAAGGAGAAAGAGAGCACACACACAAGGTGGGGAGGGGTGGCAGGGGAGAGGGAGAGAGAGAATCCTCAAGCAGACTCCTCACTGAGCATGGAGACTGAGGTGGGACTTGATCCCAGGACTCTGAGATCATGACTCGAGCTGAAATCAAGAGTTGGGTGCTCAACCACGTGAGCCACCCAGGTGCCCCCGAATATGGTGTTTTATACTAATTCATATCACTGAGTCAAGTTTCTCACTAAGACAATTAGAATAAATTTATGCAATAATATACTTATGAGTCAGCATTTAAAAAATACGTATTCACTTATTTCACAGTTAACGTTAGGACTTGCTGAAAATAAAAGCCATTCTTTCAAGAATGATACACATTCTTTTAATGGCTGGTACACATTATGCTTTGTTGGCATGCTATGTTTAAAACCAAATTCTTATCTTATTCTTAGATGTAAGTAAATCTAGTTTTTTATTTGAAGGGAACCAATTCTATTTAATTTTTCCCCTAGCTGATTCTTTCAATATTCTTAGTGCTAATATTTTGTTTTCTGAATGAATTTCTAAATTATTTGCCAGAAAGATTTTTTGTTGCTTTTTTTTTTCTGAGAGAGATGCCATACAGCCTTAAATGACGAAATGTACTAAAATATACAAGAGACTTGAAGATGTGATGGGAGAGGTTAAGAGGAATTCCATACAGAATGACCTTCACATTTGAATAACAAACTCTTTTAAAACATTTTTCTTTTTCCCAGTCCTATGCTCACAAATACTTGTCTATACCCATATTTTCAAGCTTTTTGTGCTAACAAAGATTGATGAAACCAAAACATTTGTAACTGGTTTTAGCATTATAAACTTGAATTCATTCATAAGAATCTTCACGAAGGAAAGAAAATGACAGAAAGTTTAGATCTCTCAAAGTATTATCAAATCCATATAAGCAAACTAATAATATTGAGTATATGCTATATGATAAACACAACATACTGAGGACAATAAAACCTTAACAAAGAGGAACTTCAAGGCTCTTATGATTAAAATAAGATAACATAAATAAGTGTAAGCACCAACAAATACATAGTAATGACCTGATATTAATTATATGAATATTTGTGGTATTTCGTGTAGAAATTTTGACCTACACAGAATATCCTATAATTAAGGGAATATGATGTGCAGGATTTTGAACTAACTTTTACAACAGAAGAACAACTTACACAGAAGTATTGTTAAAGCAGTCTACATTAATATTCCAGAAATGCTAAGCACCATTACAAAACATTCCAGAAGAGTCCCAATGTCCGTATTGTCAGGTTTTATGAACAGTAAATCACCTTTGTGTCCTTTCCCACCTCCAGTGCCAGTACTCATAATCCATAAGCAAACATTTACCCAACCAATAACTCTCTACAGTTGTCCAACCTTGAAGTAGAAGAACAATTTTCCCTATGTGTTTACTGGTGACAAGATGGCAAATGATTTGGCTAGTGACTCAGCAGACGTACTAATGACTACTTATGAATAGTCTGAGAAAAGGGCATATGTTTTTTTGACTATGGCTAAGTGGGATAGAGAGGTGAGGTTCTTCCAAACAAAGCTGTCTGAGGTGGGGAGAAGATGGAAGGTGACTGAGAAGGTTGGCAGTTAAGTTACTCACCCGTTGTGATCAGTATTGACTGGAACATTTTCTATAATTCTATTCACCGTTTTCCAGTTGAATTTTCAAAAAAAAATTTTTTTTTTAAGATTTATTTATTTTAAGAAGAGTGAGTGAGCAGGGAGAGGGCAGAGTGAGAGGGAGAGAGAGAATCTCAAGCAGACTGCCTGCAGAGGCACAGAGCTGGACATGGGGCTCGATCTCACAACACTGACTGAGATCATGACCTGAAATGAAATCAAAAGTCGGATGCTTAACCAACTGGGCCACACAGGTGCCCTATGAATTTTCAAAAATAAATAAACAAATAAAAATTTTATTTATTTATTAGAGAGAGAGCATGAGTAGGGGGAGACACAGAAGGAGACAGAGAGAAATAGACTCACTTCTGAGGGAGGAGCCGCACACACGGCTGGATCCCAGGACCCTGGAATCATGACCTGAGCCAAAGTCAGATGCTTAACCGACTGAGCCACCCAGACACCCATCAGAACGTTTTAAAGAACTAGAACTTCACATCTTAATATAGGATCCAAAATGTGACATTTTATTTCTTAGTTGTATTTAAAGAGCATCTGATCCACCGTTATTTGGGGGATCCTGTATTCTGTGAACTCTCTCTCTCTCCCTCTCTCGTACACACACATGCACACACACACTCTTCCTCCCTTCTCCATCTAACTCCTGGCCATAAAGCATCTGCATCTGTTTCTTTCTAGAAACATTTTACATATTCCAGTCATTTTTGTTAGGCTTTTGTGTTTCTTAGTTGCCACAATTCCCCCTTCTTTCAACCACGACCCCAGGCACTTCCTACTAGGGAATGACACCAAACAACATGTCAAGAGCCTTTCGAAATTGCTGCCAGACTTTAGTGACATTCGTACGGCATATGGAGTACTGATGTGCTGAAAATATGGCAGAAAGCTACCTGATGCTTACCGTGTCAGGAAGTTCCAGTCTGATGGAGGGCTCTGGTTCAGATTTGCAACATAAACAGAGCTTTAACTGTTTTTTAACAAAGCATCTAAGTAAAAGTTACCCAAAGTGTCTTTTTCAATCAGTTCTTCCTTCCAGCCCCTACCCTCCAAGCTCTGCCAATAGAAAAGGACATATTAAGAGAAAATTAAAAAACTAAAATTAGCCCTGAGTGATCTTGGCTAATAGAATAATTTAGTTATAATTTAAATGTGTTGTCTGTTATCTTAGATCAAGACAACATCATGGGAGAGCTACAGGCTCTTTCACATGAAACACATGTCTTGTAAAACGTGACACTCATAATTGCAAGAGAAAAAAAATGTATGACTTAAGAAACTCAGTAAATAACCATTCGGAAAACTATTTAGTAAAATAATTTTGTGCTTAGTTGGGATACATCTTTTAACTCGTTAATGAATTTGTATTTCTTTAACAATATACATCACATATCCATGAATATATATGAATTCATACCCATACATATATGTGCGTATATGAAGCACTTTAACAGTTTGTTTTATTATATTTGAAAATTTCAGTAATATTAATACCAGTTTAGAAAAACATCGTATACAACGGTTTCGGGCAGATGTGCTCTTGCATGATTTCCAGATGGAGAGAAGTTTGTCCCACTGATTCTGCATTTCTGAAATTGAAATTTAATCTCTTTTATGACAAAAAGAACATAAAATTGAAACAAAAAAAGATATTAGAGAATGACACACATGCCTAGAACTGGTCCTTGGAATTCAGATTTATTATAGATTTAAATCAATAACCTTTCAAAAAGCACTTGCTCTATTAATATAGTCATTTAAATAATATTTCAGGCAGTCTTTTTGTTTGTAATATAATTTTGGATATAAAAAGCGGGTCATTTTAATAGGCATTGAGACCTTGAGCAAGTTCCTAAAGTTCATAAAGCTTCGGCTTTCATGAAATGCATAATTACAGGATATATTTCATAAAGGTTTCTCATGAACCAAATAAGATAATACACATACATTTAATAGCACAATGTCAGCATATTGTAAGTGTTCAAAAATATGTGATCATTTTACTTAAAATGCTTGCTTATTTTTATCGATACAGTTTTTCTGAAACAAATTTTTGAATGGATGTAATGTTTCACTACTTAAACAATGATTGGGAAGATTATTGGAATGTTAGTTCTTCTCTCATTCATGTGGGATTATCCTCAAATCTTATTTAAAATTCTTCTATGGCATTTCTGAAGTTGGTCTATGCCAGTCTCTGCCTTCATTCCCAAACCTTAATTAGCCAAAATCACCTTACCTTGAACAACCTGGTCAAATCTGCAGTTGGCCTCAGCAGCCTTTTGATTCTATTCCCCATTAATTTTTAATATAACACTTTCCCTCCAGAGGGCTACTTTTTACTCTTCATTCTAGGTTGTCACTATGCCCAAGCAGTTATTTCAAACCTTCAAGAAAAAAATAGTTCCCATCGTATGTAAATTGCTTTATCACAGAAAGAAATGAAATGAAAAATTTAACTCTAACTTGTAAAGTTATTGTTTAACCATGACACCAAAAACTGACTAGAAAATGAATCTTAATAAAAAAGGAACCTGAAAACATACTGTACTGATAAAAAAAACATTTTAAATAAAATATTAGTAGTAAAGTATAATATGTTAAAATATTAATACCTCATTGGGAATATAATTTACTTAGGAAACAAAAGGATTAAACTTAGGATGCTGTCAAAATCATTTATTACATAAACAAGCCAGAGATAATGACATCCATAGTTTTTTCAAAGATATAAAAATCTATCCAAAAAATATTTAAAATTAAAAATAAAATATTGCAAATATTACTTACACTTATACTGGGACAAGAAGGTCATGTTCTTGACACAAACATTCCAAACGAACACATTGTATATACACAGTGGAGAGGGAAGGAGGAAGAGACAAAGACAGAAAGAGAGAGAGACAAGAGAGACAGAGGGAAGGACTAAATTAGGAACAAATGGATGCCTATTATCAATTGTTACAACTGCAATATGACATGTGAACTAATGAGAGATATGACCGTTATAAAGAGGAAGGAAATTTTTCATTATTCGTTATTTACAGACATTTTCTTCATCCATTTGAAATACCCAGGAGAATCAACAGCAAAAACATAGACAAAATTAAATTAACAAAAGAGTTCAATAAGAAGACTGACCACTAAAAAATAAATGAAAAGTCAATAGATTTTCTAAAATAAATTGGAGTTTGCCAAGGAGGAAAATTCTGTTCAAACCTATTACTAAATATGGACCATACTGGAATCAAAACAAATAGGAATTATTATTTTTTTTTCAAATAGGAATTATTTATATAAAAACCTACAACTATTTGCTAAGGTATATAAAATATAATGACTAGTGACATAAAACCATTCACAAGAATAGTTAAGGCAGGATAACAGAGAGCTACAAATTTGTTCCAAATTAATAAATCTCTCTGCTACTTGACACAGGACAAGAAATACCAGGATAGGAAGACCCCAGCTCCTCCCTTCCAACCAATCTCATATCAGTACCTCTCGTTGACCAAACTGGCCAAACATAACCAGAATTAACAGGCAAGCACACGTGCAGTCATCCCCTTCAAGTGGAAAGGAGGGGACAAGATCTGGGAACAAACAAACACATGCATCTTCATTTTATCACTCACCCCTCGCTATTTTTATGCTGTAGTTTTGTTATTTTACCCTTTGCTCTTCTTTCACTTTGGCTATATTTCAATCCCATCAAAACAAGTTTATGTTTTTCTCTTAACGTGATTCAACTGTAAATAACACAAAGACGCTCTGAAAATCTTACGAAAAGGGGATCCACGTGCTCTTATTCACCATGCACCCTTCTGGGGGTGTTAATTTCTCTTCAGCCAAGATCCCACTTGAACATGCGGCTATCTAAAAACAGATTATTAAATTAAATGCCACCAACATTATTCTTAAAGAATAGTAGAGGAAGTTCAGTAAAAGGAAAGGATTGATTAGTATCTACAAATACATACTTAAAAATATGAGCTCTTGTTTTCATTTCTAGAACTATTAGCCTGACGTTGTTCTTTGTGAATCATGTTTCCCTTCCTTCAAACAGCCCACACAGATTCTAGAATCTCAAGTAAATGTGCTTTTGCCACTAAATTTGATATGATCGAACTTTATATTCCCTCTCCTTGGATTTATATCCTTAAGAGAAATTCCACACATATTTCTCAGATATGTAACATGAGTCATCACAATTTTGTAATTATTTTGCACTTGTATTCCTGTGCCTGATGGTCTCTGATTCTGGTTATAGGTTTGAAATCAAAAAGAGACAGTGAGTATGAACCTTGAGGACAGACAATAGGCTTTCTCTTGCAAACAGCTGGTTAAGATGGGGGCATGTAAGGTCTTTACCTCCAGAAGAAGAAAATCACATCTGACAGGAGAAAAAGAGCTGCTTTTGCTGTAAAGGCAGGCTCAAGGTAATTTGAAGGTTCAAGATTCCTGGAATTTTCTGAGTCCACTAAAATGACCACATTCAACTCTCCCACTCCTCCCAAATCCATATCCTAAGCTTCACATAGAAGATATGGTGAGGCTTTGCATTCAACTTTATTGTGATTCTGCTACAAGAACAATTAAGATGTGGGGCTGGTTTTTTTTTTCTTTTCCTATTTCCGTTCTACAGTTAAAAAAAGTAAATGTTAATTTTAAGTTTTCCCAAAATTACCAAAATTACAGTTTGGCCAGGCCTATTGTTCTAAGAAGAGAACTAATTCTCAGATTTGTAAATTTAATG
Source organism: Potos flavus (assembly GCA_028534135.1). NCBI lineage: Eukaryota > Metazoa > Chordata > Mammalia > Carnivora > Procyonidae > Potos > Potos flavus. Next base: position 73,414,682 of record CM052885.1, read on the forward strand.
TCACAATGACGAATCTTCTCAATATTTTTTAAACTATTTATAGGATATATAATGCTGACCCTTATTCATTGCTAGTATTTGCTCTTGGTTCTCTCTCTATCCAGATTAGCCTTGCCAGCTGTTTAATAATTTTAGTTGTGTTTCCAAAGTCTTTTTTAATTCAATCTACTGAAAGGTGGTCTATATTTCATTTGCTTTCACTCTAACTTTATTATTTATTTCTATCTTTTTAGTTACTTTAATTGCTTTATATCCTGACTTCTTGAAACAAATAAGATTATTGATTTTCAACTTCATTCTTTTCTAATATATGCATCAAAATGATTCTATGCATTACTATAGCATCCCACGATGTTGATATAAAATGTTTTTGTTACAATGCAGATCCTAATTTCTATTTTCATTTTTATTTCTTATTTGATCAATGAATATTACCTAATTTCTAAAACTTTGAGATTTTTCTTAATAGATGTTTGTCATTGAAATCTATTTTAGTTATACTGTGGTCAAAGAACATAGGTTATATAGTTTTTGTCCTCTGATTTGTTTTGTGGGGCCAGGATAGGGTCAATTTGGTAAAAATTCCATGGATGTCGGCACATACTATGCCTTTCTTTTGATTGGGTGTTTTACATATTATCAGTTAAGTCACACATGTCAAAAACTCTGTTCAAATCCACACTTGCTAATTTTTTTGTCTGATTTTCCATTTTATTACTGGGAAAGAGCTGCTAAAGTAATCTACTATGCTGTTTTTGTACCTCCATTTGTTTTGGCAATTATCACTTTATATACTTTGATGGTGTGTGTTTAATTATAAATAACTTTAAAATAAGTCCATCTTGTGTATTGAAACTTTAATCATTATCAAGCATCCCACTTTATACTTGACAATTATCTTGACTTAAATTATATTTCTTTGAAATCAGAATTTTACACAAACTCTCTCTCTCTCTCTGAATGAATCATCAATTTTTCTTTATGTGAAAAGGGTTTATTTACCTTCACCTCTGAAGATATTTTTGCTGAATATATATTTCATCTCTTATCAGTTTTGGAAAATTCTGAACCATTATATTTTCTTAAACAGCTTTGGTCCCATTCTTGCCTCCTCTTCTTTTGATACTATAATTACATTTCCCACATTTCAAGCTCATTTCTGTATTATTGGTCATTTTTCTTCCTATATGATTTTGTCTGAATTTTTATTTTATCTATTCTTCCAATTCATCATCCACACCTTATCATTATTTAGAGCTCTATTAAACTGTATTTAATCAGTCATTAAATCATCTGAGTTCTTGTTTCCAGTTTATTGTATATGTATTTATTTTCTATTGCTGTACAAACTTCACACCTTAAAACAACACTCATTTATCAGGCTAAAACTCAGGGTAGTTTTTTTTTTTTTTAATATATTTTTTTATTTATTTGTCAGAGAGAGAGTGAGAGAGAGATCACAAGTAGGCAGAGAGGCAGAGGGAGAAGCAGGCTCCCTGCCGAGCAAGGAGCCTGATGTGGGACTCGATCCCAGGACCCTGGGATCACGACCCGAGCCTAAGGCAGCCGCCCAACCAACTGAGCCACCCAGGCATCCCAAACTCAGGGTAGTTTTGACTGGATTCCCTATATAGGGTGTTATAGGATCAAAATCAAGGTGCGGGCCATAGTGGGCACTCATCAATGGAGAAGAATCTAAATTCAAAGTCATTTAGATTATTGATTATTTCCAATTTCTTGCAGGGGAAGGACAGAGGTCCCCATTTTACTTTCAGCCATCAGATGAGGGCTTTCAGCTCCTAAACCACACAATTCTTTGACAAGTGGCCCCTTCTGACTTCAGAGCCAGGAATAACAAGTTGACTCTTCCTCATAGTTTGAATCTCTGACTTCCTTTCCTGCTACTGGCCAGAGAAAATTTTGCTTTTAAGCTGCCCATGTGATTAGACTAGTCTCACTTGGATCAACTCCTTAGCTTAAGATCAACTAACAATAATTCTAATTACATCTGAAAAGCCCGTTTAGCCATACAACCTAATGTACAAGAATAATGCAAGGGGACATCTAGATTTCTGCCTTCCACAGGACACTTCAGTTATAGAACCTCCATTTGAGTTTTTCAACTTTTGATGAAATTTTTCAACTTTCTCAAAAATTCTTAAACATATTAATTAGCCATAACTAAAAAATGAAGCTGATTACTCCAAACTATGAACAGTCTTATACATGTGTTCCTGTTGCTTTTTATCTCGATTTTTGGTCACTTGTTTCCTTTCCTTTCCTTTTTAAAAAAAATGTTATTTTTTTTTATTATTGTATGACTTGGATTATATATGAAAAATTGTAGATTTAGTTTGAGACACTAGATGATTTTATCTTCCTCCACAGAAGATTTATTTTTTATTTTAGCAGATATTCCAGCTAACAAAAGATCATCATCTAAGATTGAACTGATGTGACAAAGCATTTCAATCTTTAAAAGGGCTCCTCTATTTATGATTTATTCTAATTCCTTTTTAGGATCACAACTTATAGCTTCTGATATTTATCAGCCACTTCCTACTTGATGAGACCTGAGATTTAAATCTTGTCCCCTTCTTCAGAGATTGCTCACAGCCCTTTCGGCTTTCCCAGTTGCTCTTAATCTGTCTTACCCTCAGCTTTTCCATCTCTCACCTATAGTTTGAGAGTTATTAAATGCATCAAGGCATAGAGTGGTACTAAATATTAGATTCTGCTCCCCTGGCTGATGTTCTCTCTCTTAATTGAATTCCTGTAGTCTTCTTGTTTTGATAGCTGATGTCTCAAACAGTTGGACTTTACAAAAATACAGATTATACAGTTGATTTTTTAAAAGATTTTGTCTATCTATCATAATCTATCATCTGTTTAGAGAGTGAGCAGGGAGAGGGGCAGAGGAAGAAGGAGAGAGAACCCCAAGCAGACTCTATGCCGAGCATGGAGCCCATCCGAGGGTTCAGTCTCACGACCCTGAGATCATCACCTGAGCCAAAATCAGGAGTCAGGTGCTCAACCCAGCTGCCCCTATCTTGTTGATTTTTCAATCAACTTTATTAAAGTATAACTTAAAAACAATAAAATAAACACATTTGAATTGTGAAGAACAATGAGATTTGACAAATGGATATGCTGTGTAGCCATGACCCAAAAAGTGAAGATATAAAGCATTTCTGTTCCTCCAGAAGATGCCCTTGTGGCACTTTTCCGTTGTTCTTCACTCCCCACGTATTACCTCGGCATGCCATTGTTCACCCATACACATTGTTCACCCGTACATCACTATGGGTTTGTCTTTACAGGGTTTCCCATAAACATCAGATTTTTTGTGTTTGTTGTTCTGACTTCTTACTTAAATGTAACTTCCTGGGGGGCATCTGTTCATGTTGCTACATGTATCAACAATTCCTTTCTTTGTATTACTGTTAGTATTATTCCATGTATAAAAAGTCTATGCATTTATGCAGTGATGGATATGTGGGCTGTTCCAGTTTTTTCTATTATAAATTAAACTGCTTTGAACATTTTCATTCAAGCTTTTGTGGACATATTTTTATCTTGAGTGAGTATCTAGGATTGGAAGTACTTGGGCCCTAAGCTAAGCGTATACTTAACATTACAAAAAGTTGCTAAACTAATTTTCAAGTGGTTCTATCATTTCACATTTCCAGCAACAGTGAGAGTTGCAGTTTGCCTGTATCTATGTCAACACTTGTTTTTGCCAGTATTTCAAATTATAGTTATTCCAGTGAGTGTGTAATGATATCTCATGATGCTTTAGCTTACATTTTTCTTAAGAATAAAGATGTGAAGCACATTTTTCTATGCTCATTGGCCATTTCTTTTTTTTTTTTTAATTAACACATAATGTATTATTTGCCCCAGGGTACATGTCTGTGAATTGGCCATTTCTATACATTCTCTGCAGCAATATATGTGAAATTATGAACATATTTAATTGGGTTTTTATCTAATTATTGAATTGTAAAGATTCCTTATATGTATATGTACATGCATGTATATGTACATGTAAAATATGTGAATATTTTCTCCCAGTGATTGTGCTTGCTTTTCCATTTTAATAATGTATTTTGGAAAGCAGTTGTTAAAATTTGATAAAGTGAAGTATATCCATGTTTTTCCTCGTGCTTTTTTTGTCCCGTATCCTAGAAATGACTGCCTACTCAAAGTTTGCAAAGATAGTGTCTCATGTTTTCTGTTAGAAGGTTTTCTGGTTTTACGTTTCATTCCATTTGGGATTACAAACCAATCCAAGTTCATTTTGGCACAGAGTGTATGGTAATGGTTGAAGTTCAGTTCCTCCACTTCTGTGATCCATCATTTCCTCCACTTGGACGGGCCTTTCTTTGACCAATATTTCCAGAAAGTGAGGCTTTCCAGGGAGAGTCATTCTAAATAATTCTCTTAAATGTTGATTCTATTCATTTTATCACTGAAGAGCAGAAGAAAATAGGGTTTGGTTTCCGTTATTAGAATTATTTCTGATTATTATACATATCCACTTTTTCTTTCTGTAGAAATGAATTGGAACTCTTGGCTTTTTAGTCTGTGTCAAAAGATACGTTCTCTTTCAAGCTTTAAAAATGAGTTCTTCGGGGGCTCCTGGGTGGCTCAGTTGGTTAAGCGTCTGCCTTCCGCTCAGGTCATGATCCCAGGGTCCTTGGATCGAGCCCCACATCGGGCTCCCTGCTCAGCAGGGATCCTGCTTCTCCTTCTCCCTCTGCCCCCCACTCTTGCTCTCTCTCAAAGAAATAAAATCTTTTTTAAAAAATAAATAAAATGAGTTCTTCAGAGTCTATCTCTTTTAGAGATAGTGTGGTGTGGAAACCCTGGAGATGGACACCTTAGCCGTGATGAAGCCTTGACTCCATTATACCCAGTGTCCCAGCGCCTCAGCTGACCTGTGATTTACTTCTGTCAAACTATAACAAAAGTACTTAACTCATTGGTTTGTTGCTTTGGGCCTAACTTAGCAGTGTCTGATATAAGTCTCCAGGACTTTTGGTTAAATACCGTAACTTTCAAGTGTCCAGATCTTCGATGAGGTACAAGAAATAAAATAAAAGCACGTAACACTTTAATTGGAAATTGTGTGCTGCTCACAGGGATCATACTGATAAATAAAGGATAGTTCTTTTAAAAAGATTACTTATTTAATAAAATGAATGAAAATCCACTTAAAGATAATTCAGTTTAAGCTCTCATTCTCTTTTTTTAACGTCTAATATATGAACGTTGTAAAGGTGAGAATAGAAATGATTGTTAATACAATTTTAATTTTCTTTCTATATCATTAATTCTGCATTTGCCAGATGCAAAATCTATCCAGAAAATGATTTCCTTAGAATTTTTGGTACTATAAACTTTGTTTAACACATTTAATAATATTTCTACAGGCCACAAAGCTATCTCGGAATTAACTTATGCCTGTGTTTCTAACCAGGCTCCTAATACTCAAAAAGAAAGTGGAAATAAAACATAAATCACAAGTATTTTATTTTTACAAAAAAATAAAAGTGCAATAGGCAAGAGAATAAAATATGGAATCTGGTCATATAATGAGAGAGATGCCTCAATGCAAGGTCTCATTTTGTGTGTGCATACTTTAGAGTTACATAGAAAAGATTTAAAATAGATGTTAAAGGATTTTCTATTGGCTCTTAACCTCAGTGATGTAATCCATGCATTTGTAAAACTGATAATAGTGTAGAGATGGGATAGTATAAAGGACCAAGGAAATGCGTCTAGCTTCTGTTACTATCTTCTTGAACTGAATTTCCTTTCTTTTGTAGAAATTGAGTTGAAGTAGATGGCTTTCAAATATCTTTCTATATTAAAATTTCATGTCAAGCTTTGGTAGTTCACATCAAAAAGAATTTTGGGGATTCCATTATTTCACAAACCCACCAAACATTAATTGAGAAGTAGAATGTAAATTCCACTTGGGAGATCAGTTTTGCTTCATTTGTTAATTTTTATATCCCCCAAAGCCTGAGATCCTCACACCTAATAAATACTTAAGATAATATTTGTTGTATGAAGAATGAGAGAACTGACCAAGAAGTTTCAAGTATTAAATAAGAGGAAAAAAACAAAAATTGGTATTATTCCAGAGCCTTCATGCTCTAAAAATTTGGAGACTCCTAACCCCTGATCTAAAGAATTATAGGATTTTTAGGGATCTCTGGAAAATTGTGTCTTGGCCAGATACATATTAGTTCAAACCTAGGTTGAAGAAGAACAGGTGATCTTGGGTATTTATTTTCTAGGTACCTTAGTATTTTAAAAATAAAAATATACTTCTGGCATTTGACAAATGCTATCAAAGTGAATAAATTGGAAATTAATCATAGGCAGTCGTTAGGGTTTGATGTTTGCTTGTCTATGTTGAGACTGAAATCAATCAAATGAACTAGCCTCTGTGCAAAATGTCAGTTGATTCTGGGCTTACAAACAATAAAGCTAATAAAATTACTTTTATCGAGTTCAGATATTATTAAATTAATGAAATACATTGGGAAGGGTTTTTAAAAATCAATTTTATTTCCATACTCATTTTTTAACTAAATAAAATTTAATTTAGACTTCGTTGTTATTCTTTCATTTTCCTGTTTGTTTTGTTGTTTACCTTGATACATTGATATTAGTCCTGCTTGATCTATTGCAATAACCTTTTAACAGGTTTCCCTGTCTTGAGGGTCTCATCCATTCAACTTAACTCAAATGGATGGCACTACTTCTATCTCATCTGATCAAAAACCTGCAGGGACTCTGTATTACATAAAGAACAAAGTCCAAATTCTTCTCCCTTCAAGAAGTGATCCCTGCTGTTCCTACCTGCCTCTTAAATATATTTCAAACACAGGCATTCTCTCCATCGCTACCGCCAACATCTTACTTAGTTCAACTTCCTCCTGGATCAATGCAATAGAAACCTCCCTAAATCTGCTCTCCTCTTATCTTCCTCTGTTTATTACATTGTACAGACACGAGTGAATTTTCAATGAAGCCTGATCACATCTTCACACAACCATCCTAGTCATTATGGGCTGATGGTAAACCCATGTGCTATTAGAGCCATTCGCAATGTTTTCTGTGCTTCTCTTTATCTCAGGGTGCTGTTTCCTAGGCCTCCTTCCTCCTGGCTGGTTTTCCTGTAGGTTGTGAAAAATGAGACATCGGTATCACAGCTATAATTCCAGCTTCTGTCCAGTCGTCACTTCCTCTGTGGCCCCAGTTATCACTGGGAGGGCCAACCACAGTTTTCTCTTGTATGGGTTCTACCACACCCCTTCCCCTCTCTATTCCTTCAGGGTAATGGTAAGCAGCATCTTCCAGGTACACCACAACTATAAGCTGCTTCACTACCCTCCTTTTGGTTACCCCATGCTCCTTTCACCTTTGTAACCAAATCTCGTTAAGAAATTCTTCAGTCTAAGACATCTGGAGTGGTTACCATTACCCTTATTAGTACCTACACCTTCTCATTGTACTTGGGATGGAATTCAGTGGCTGTACCGTAACCTTCAAGGCCCTCTGTGATCTGCTGCTTGCAGTCATTGGTTGTACCTCCAGTTACTGTAAATTACCTTTAATTACACCCTATTTCTATCACTGAGAGCAATCTTGTTTCTACTGAGTCCAGGAAAATTCTACTTATCCTTCAGTTCTAAATATGAATGATATTCTTCGTGGGGACCTTCACTGACCTACTCAAGTGATTTGTTTTCTTTTGTGCCTTAGATTGCTATTAACTAGTTGGTTGCATAATGATTTGGTTAAATTAGTATTTCCCCTACTAAGCCATGAGCCTCAAAGTGTGTATACCAAGAGTCTAGCACAGTCACTGACACATAGACCACACTCAACAAATACATGTGGAGTTCACATTCACATTCACACTTTGTACAACTTTAAATATTATTGAGTGTTAGGTATCAAGGATATGAGAAATTCTTATGCTGGTAGAGAAGAGAACTAGACGGCATCAGAGCCACGGGGGATGTGAACACAGTGATATAACAACCTCACATAAATAATTTTCACATAGACTGGGGGAGGTTGGGATAATCAGAATAACCGAAGTTATACTGGCGAACTTGGAAATATAGATATTTAAACTTGAGGGTCAGAGTTGTAAATTCACCTAAGAATCCATGAGTATTGAAAAACCATTGCCCATGCCTCCTTCCCGAATAAATAAATTAGCAATTCTGGTGTAGATCCTCGATTTTCTTTTATTACTCTATTCTGTAGCCAGGATTGAAAGTAACTGATTTGTTAAGGACTCAGTACATGCAAAAGCATAGAAATGTTAAAAGAAGGTGAGTAAAAACTTCACGCAGCGCACTGCTATGTGGACTGCTGAAGCGATTATTTGAGGAAGAGGTTATAAAGATAAAAATACCAAGAAACGAGGCTATAGAAATAAGCAGGTGTGAAAAACTATTTTTTCTGGTTTCTATGTTATATGATATAAATGGGACACCACTGGAAAACTTTAAGCAGGAAAGGGAGGAATCCGATCAGAAGACAGTTTGAGAAAGATCCTTGTGCAGGCTGCATGGAGACAAAAGGTCAGTGAGCTTCATCTAAGGTGTGTTTGCAAGGAACTGCTTCTGATTCAATTGTAAATTCTAATCTCTTTGTGATTAAAGAAAAAAAAAATTAGTCCACAAGGTGCCAGGGTGGCTCAGTAGGTTAAGGGTCTGTGTGGTGCTTAGATCCTGGTCCGGGGTTCCTGGGATCCAGCCAGAGTCAGCTCCTTGCTCGGCAGGGGGAGGTCTGCTCCCCCCCTCCCGCCCGCCCCGCCCGCCCCAATCCCCGCCCCTCGCCATCGTGCTCTCTCTCACTCTCTCGAATAAATGAATGGAATCTTAAAAAAAAAAAAAAGAAATTTAGTTCCCAACATACATTTAAAATGAGGCACAGTACAATCTTAGAGTTTTTAAACCAACAACGTGTGTATTTTACCCAATTTTCACAGCTTCGAAAGCCTGAAATTTGAGGCTCTGTTGCCTACATTGTACTCAGGTGACAGGTGTGATGACGTCACCCCTTTCGCCACACTCCTGAGCACCTGGGTGTGCATTTATAGCTCAAAGGACGTTGAGCATTTGCATCTAATTCTAAGCCAATGTCTGCTTTGTGCGATCAATTTACAAATGGGATTATCATTGGTGATACTGGGGGGAAATTCAAACAGCTCTTCTTTCAATTTCTTCTGGGCTTTCACAAGCTTCTGAGGGCCATAGAGCAAAATATAAACCCCGCTTCCTGAGGAGAGACACGCAAGTGCTCATTCCCCTGTGTCACTGTGCCTCAAGGCTAAGAGGCTTTAAACATCCCCATGTCCTCGTTTCTGAATGTGGTTGGTGAGGAATCCTCCTCAGATTTCTGTTATCAGGCTCAGGGGGACCAGTGGCCCAGAGCTCCCTGAGGTTTTCAATGGAGAGACTCAGCCAGTTCCTCCAGCTGTGTTCAATTGAATAGGGCCACCCTGAGTAGTGACTTTTCTTCCGCCCCCGTAGGAGACAAATAAGCACATGGCGTATTTGGACTTGTGAGTGCCCTTCTCTCTTTGTGCCGCCCCATGTGGCCAGTTGTTTCAAGTGCCTCTTGTTCCAGCTCTACATATCCGTTAAGCTGAGGTTACTCAATTGCTTGCAGGTAGTTGAGTGTGCTGGATGTTTTAGTTGGGACTAATCTCTGGTTCCCATATGGGGACAAGAGTATTATCACACTTCAGCCCACTAAAAAAAAAAAAAAAAAGCCTAAGTAGGGGAAGTGAAAGCTTTGCAGGTGTTCTCCTCCCTAATGGATGGAAACACTGCAGCTTGTGTATACTTTTATTTGTAAAGTGTTTTTCTCTGTCTGCATGTTTAGAATAAGACTAGTATAAAGCACTGCTGTTTAATTACTAGCAGGGCGAAAGGTTTCATTTTAATTCAAGATTATTTAAATAAAAACATTATTTATAAGTGAAGTACTGTTTTCTGTCCAAACATGTAAGAATGCTTCTAGCTGAGATCCAGTACTGCTACAGAAGAATTAAGTGTTGTTTTTGTATTTGCATTGGATTTTTTTAGAAATGGGATTTCTATTAAACCACTCATTATTTTAATCATGCCCAATTTTAAGATAAAATGAAACAGTGGAACACCCTTATGTACGAGTATTTCATTTATACCAATACTGATTATCTTATACACAAGCAAGATGTCAATATTATTGTTTTTCCACCTAGTTGATAAACCACGTGATTGTCATAATCATTATCATGATAAAAACATACATTAACACCACCTTATATTAACATATCGCTTGTTACTTTTTGAAATTTATATACATTCATCATCAATCAGCAAATATTTATTGAGGGCCTACTTTCCTCTGAGCACTGTGTCTTACTGTGTCAGGGATTGTGGTCGATTTCAAAAAAACCTGGTAAGACACTCCAAAGACTTACCCGGCAATACTGAGCTATGATATCTTACATACCTACTTATCCATCTATGTAATTATATACACCCTCATTACCAAAAGCACAGAGGCAGGTTACCAGATGATATGAAAATTAACTCACAAGTTTCCACCCTCATTCAGAGCAAGGGAAAGTCTGATAAAATAATGTATAAATGTTTTCTTTTTCAAATGTGGTGCTCTGTGATATGACCTTTATGTCTAATACAGAAAATTTTTATGCTAGAGCTAGGATCAAGTTCAAATTTTGTAGATGTATGAGGCTAATGAGGCAGAGATCAGTTCTGGAAAAGGACAGAAGTATGTGATTCCAGTCACATTACACTGGAGCAAAAAAGGCTGGGGGTGCTTTAAGGAATTTATCCAAAATCACTCACCAAATTCCATGAAAACTGGTACTTTTGTTTCATATATATATAGACATATATATATGTATACACACACACACATATAAATTTTCTGGAACATAAACTAGACAGGTAATTTGTACATATTATAAGAGGTATAAAAGTTTTGAACTGACCCCATGTATAATTGTCAATCTTCTCACTGATGGATGAGAAAGAAATCAATTACTCTATACTGCAGTCATGTATTTTATTAGTATTTATTAGTCATTGACTGAACCACAACAGTAAATGAAAGAGACATGTTCCTTCCCTCTAGGACCTTCAATTCTCATTAAGGAGAAATGAAAATGAACGGAAAAAATAATATTAGTAATTGCAGGTTTGGGAATGTGTGGGGAGGAAATCTACAAGGTATAACAAGGATTAACAACAGAGGAGACTGACTTTCTTCAGTTAGGTCCACCAGGAAAGAGAAAACCGAGAACAAGGACCATTACAGCTGAGACTGAAGGCTAGAGGAGATATTACCCTTTGTGAAAGTGGGGAAGCAGAGCTAGCATGTGCAAAGATCCTGAGGCTGCAGGGTACTCACCCCAGCTGAGGAACTAAAGATCAGCCTGCATAGAGCATCCAGCTCTTTACACATTTGTCTGTTTTGGCATTTATCAAAATGCTTTAAAATTGGTGGTTTATGTGTCTATTTCACCCAACCTGGGTTATGAGTACCTTAAGGACACCTAAGCATGAAACTTATTTATTTCCACAAATATTATTTGTAAGAATGAATAATCACTGTTTTCAAAGATCTCAGGTGCATATTTTTGATAAACTAAACTGAGAGGCTTAAGAATTTTCTGGAAATACTAGTTTATAGATGTTAATCTAATTTTTTTAAACTAGTGATTATGATTTTACACTTCAAAATAATGTTATTAAATATTTAAAAATTACATCCAATACATATTCACATAGAAACTCTTGAGAAGCAGAAAGAGAAAAAATAGAAAATAATTAAGCTTATTTACAAGCCCTAATCCACAATGATTTGACCTTTATGTGTAACTTTACAGAACCAATCCATATGCATGCATATGTGTATGTTTATAGATAGATAAATGTAGATATATGCATACACATATGTTATATATAATACACATTTTAATGTAGAACTATATTGTGATCTCATTTTTAAATCCATACATTTTATAACATCCTGTTTTCACTTAAAATGATACTCTGAAGATATTTAAGTATATAAAAAAATCACAATTACTGTAAGAATTTTAAAATCAGGGATATCCACCAATTTTCAAATGCTTTCTTTGTTATTTTTATTTAGGTTATATATTTTCTGTGTTAAACTTTTCCTGTAGTAAAAACATGTTGGATAATTTTGTAATATTGAAGCAGTCCTAGAGCACTAGGATAAGTCATACCTGTTTATGGTTGTTTTTGTAGTGCCTTAATTAATTTGATTTGGTAATGTCTTCTTTAATATTTTTATATCCATATCCTGAAGCAAAATTTGACAAACAGTTCTTTTCTTTTTCATCTTTCTCTGTTGTTGGAATCAGACTTTTTCTAGCATTCTACAATGAGTTGGAGAATTTTTTTCTATGCTCATAAATCTTTATATGATAAAAATACTGAGTGCCTATTTCATGATAGATTTCTGATGATATTTGCAACACATTCTCTGGTTTTGGTACATTCAGCCTGTCTAGTTTCTTTTGAGTTGATTTCGGTCTTTAATTTTTGGTAATGAATACTTCTAATTTTCGAGATGTGAAATTATACCTAGCACTCTGGTGATATTTCTCTTCCTTGCTATTTCTTTCCTTTCTCCTTTATGAAAATTGATTTCTCTACTAGGTTTCTGCCTTTTTGTCTAACAGCTGGTAATCTGCAGATCGGAGCAATAGGACAGGGAGGCGGCAAACGCGTTAAACGCGTTCAGTTGGCATCTCCTTCAAAGAAGAGGAGTTGCCCACACCTCAGAGTAGTGCAGAGTTATTTAGGTGCTATGGCCCTTCTCAATCCTCAAACCCACAGCTCCACCGGTTCCCTGGTCAGGGAGCTCCCCATTGTCTCTTCTGGGATGTGGTGAGACCATTTGTGATGGGAAAGATACATATTACAGCGACGTAAGTGGATGCTCTTTGGTCCCTTGAGTTAAGTACCCAGCCAACCACACACGCCCCGTGCCTCTCATACTGGATCTCTTTTCTCTTCTGGAAGAACACTTTGACAACCAAATGCATTAGAGTAGTCCTCAGCTCTGATGGGAGTTCACTGTCAATTTATTCCTATTCATTTTATGATTGTCAAAAGAGTTCTTTAACAGCCTGTTGTTTATATATGAACTAAGATACGGGGATTAACACAGGAACATACAGAAATGGCACTTTTAATAACTTTAAAGATGTTCAAGACTCAATAGTATGTCTTCTAAAAACGCAGTCCGAGTTGCCTAATCTTTTTAGGACTAGAATTGCATAGCACAAAAACAAAGTCAAGGGCAAAGAAGAAGATAAATTCTGTATTTGGAGACTTCTAAAACTTTTATCCTTCATCCTTTTTTTTTTCTTCTGTGATAAATCCCTGAAATAATTCAACTATAATTCAAAAAGTCACATAGTTCAAATATTGTCTTTCGCTTACTTCGAAGTTCTTTTTGATTCTAATCACAAAGTGCTTGCCACAGTAATCATTTTGGTAAAAATAACAATAATTGCTAACATGTGTTGATTACTTATATTTCAGGCACTACACTAAACTCTCTGCCTGAAGTATCCCCTTTCATCCTCCTGACCACACTAGGATGTAGGCATTATTAAAAACATTTAGGCATGAAGAGGTTAAGTAATTTGGCAAGGTCACACAGCTGGTTAGTGGTGATCTGGAATAGAAACCCAGATAGTCCAACACAGGATCGATGTTCACAATAGGTGATTTCACTTTGTGACAATTAAAATTAATGTTTTTAAATAAAGTCTTCAAGTTCCCTTGATGATATATGATGTTTAAATTCTTCTGCTTATATGTCATAAAATCAAATATTGATCAGTGTGAATCAAATGCCACTTTTATAACTCAAGTTTAAAAAAATGCAGAATATGACTTTCTAACTACTTTGTCAAGAATGTGGCAATAAACTGATGAATAACTGACCTCTACCTCTGAAACTAATGATACGTTCTATGCTAATTAATTGAATTTAAACAAAATTTTTAAAAAAGAATGTGGCAAGAGAAGAGATACATTTGAAGTTATTTTTGAAGCCATGTTGCTAATATTAAGTAGAAAAGTCAGTACCAGGGGCACCAGGGTGGCGCAGTAGGTTGGGCAGCTGTCTTTGGGTCAGGTCATGATCTTGGGGTCCTGGGATCAAGACCGGCATTGGGATCCCTGCTTAGCGGGGAGTCTGCTTCTCCCTCTCCCTCTGCTCCTCCCCCTGCTTGTGCTCACTCTCTGTAGCTCTCTCTCTCTCAAATAAATGGATAAGATCTTAAAAAAAAAAAAAAAAAAAAGTCAGTACCAGCCCTGAGACCTCAAGGGGAACACTAGGAAGGTTTGGTTGGTGTTGTTGGTATTCTTGTTTTACCGATGACATTACAGACTGCAGCTGTAAATGATCTTAAAACGTGTGAGTTTGGCTCTAGGATTCTCTGTCTTTGACTCTATTTGCAACGCTCTGAGAATTTGTTTTGTAAAGTGAAGCTCGTCACATTCTTGCCTCTCCAGAAACAACCCCCCCCACCCCCCCCCACCCCCGGCAGGACACACCCTGGGTAGGTCATTTTTGTTTTTATTGCCACACGGGTCCCTAAGGGAGTGAGCACCCAGCAGGCTATATCTTCTTTTATGAGTGAAGGGGAAATTTTGTGACAAATCCTCCTCTATTAAATGACTCTCCTTTTAGTAATCATTCATTCATGTTGTCATTGATTGAGGAGACATTTTTGATAATGTATGATGACTCCTTCACTGTTTGATGAAACAAAGACACATTAAACAATAACTCAGATCTTAAAATGTTATAATCTAAGGGGCGATGCTAAGCCCTCCTTCTTTCCCATTAATTAGTCAGCAATGAATGGTCCATGGAAGAAGTGGAAATTTAAGAGTCTTCACATGATTACTTCAACTGTACATCAAACTACCTGAAAGGATGACGTGCTACATTTTGTTTAAGTCATCGTAAGAACAAGGCTTGAGATTTTGTTTTGTTTTGTTTTTTTTTCATGAAGAGGTCACCTAACAGTCTGGCCAGCCCAACACCAGAACAAGTTTCCAAGCTCAAACCTGATGTCCTCTCTTGCACCAGAACCCACTGTGTAAGTTCATGTGCGAAGACAAAAAACAGGGCCTGGCTGATGTTGACTTCCAGGGAAGACCGAAACAAATCTAATATTCCGGGACAAACTGCATATTGTGTGTGGTAAGAAGTCATTGCGGGAGAAGGAGAAAGTGAGGTCTAGTTCCCGCATCACCACTAGCTCGATTTCCTAGGGAGAATCAATCACCAAGCCTCACTCTTCTCGTCTACAATGACAATAAAGTCTCCTGACTCCTCTTGAGGGGAATTTGAAGAAGCCCAACTAAGGGTTAGCAAAGAAGCTTGCCACTTTTAGCATGCTGTCACTGATGTTTGTAATTCATTACTAATGATGTTATTTCTACTTCTCTTCAGGAATAATTCTTGGAGATGTAAAGGTGCTATGTTTGCATTACTTGACACACAAAAATGCAACATTCATGAAGTTAAAATGTCTTTATAGAACTTCAGCTTGATTTCCATTTATCCATAATATTAATGTTAATAGTATCACCCAAACTTCCTAGGCAAATTGAATTATTTGCCTTGGCGTAGGTGTGGAAATTAGGGTCATCCCATTTAGTGACTGGCAAACTGTTCCTTAGATGAACATTCTTTTTTGTGACTTTTTTTTAAGTGAATGCATTTATTGTTTACTTCCCCCACACACACAGGCCTTGAAGTTAGCTTCAGATCTCAAATGAGTTTTTCCACTTAGTATCTAGTCTGACATTATAGAGATATTCGTATTTAGCAGAAAATACTTGTGTATCTGTGATATTATTTTGGAGAAAAATAAACACAATTTGTAAAAGTTCATTTTTAAAATATTACTATTTTACTGTGCATTTGACATTTCTCTTGCTAGTAAATTTGACAACTTTTGTGTGTGTGTGTGTGTGCGTGCGTGGGTGTGGGTGTGTGCGCTCCAATAATACTTTACTTAAAAAGCAGGCAATGGGTTGAAGTTATGGGCCAAATCCAACTTTATACAACTGATCAACATTTGACAGTAAACTTGCTCGCTTGCTTGCTTTCTTGAAAACTCTAATCCAGATCTTTTCTTATTTTTGTTAAATTTTTTCTTATTTTTTCATATTTAAAACAGCGCAAGCCGTTATGGAAAAATAAGAAAAATGATGAAGAAGAAAATGTTTCTCCTTTAATCACATTAACCAGAGATAAGAATTTTTGTTCTGATTACAGAAAGAATACCTATATAAATTTGAAAACTTTTAATTCTTCACGTAAAACAGGTGCTCTACTTTTCTGGCATGAAGATTCGATACTTATATGTTACCATGCTCCTCTTTACCTTCATTGTATATAATTGCATTTTCTAATTTATAACTGCTGCTTGCTTCCAAGGGTATTTACACATTTTTTTCCTTACAGACAATCTCCCAAATAGTGATCCAAAATGTAGAAAATATAAATAAAGAAATTATGGGAAAACTTAGTGGTGCATGAAAATATACTCACAATTCCAGATAAGGAAAATATACCCATAATTTTGGATAAAGTACTGGAGAAGCAATATTTAAGGAGAAGCCAGGAAGTCCATAACCTTATAGTTAACCATATTTTAGAAGTGGTGGTAATTCAGGAAAAACCTGGATTTAGACAGTATTCATAATTCATATGTTTTGATCTTTACACGTGCTCTATGGTTGTTGCTGGGTAGTTGAGTATCTCAGGAACAAATCAGCAATGCATTAAAATTAGTTATAAAATAACTATTGTCTTTGTATTAATTATGAAATTAAAATGTTCTAATGCACCTTGGGGAAAGTAGTCTTTCCCCACTATTCATTGCCAAGAAATAACAAAGGAGAGAGTTCATCCCAAAGAAAGGACATTTATAGAAGAGACAGTTGATGCCCCCGTACTCTTGCCGATAGACTTTGCAGAGTTGGAAAAAATAATAAAGCTATTTTAAGGAGCTGTGTACCCCAAAACATTCTAGGAAAATGTCTAGGAAGAAACTTAGTTATTCATTCATCAAGTACAAGCCAAGTAACAGAAACTTCTAAATAATTAACTTCTTTTTTTTTTTTTAAAGATTTTATTTATTTATTTGACAGAGAGAGATCACAAGCAGACAGAGAGGCAGGCAGAGAGAGAGGAGGAAGCAGGCTCCCTGCTGAGCAGAAAGCCCGACGTGGGGCTCGATCCCAGGACCCTGAGATCATGACCTGAGCCGAAGGCAGAGGCTTTAACCCACTGAGCCACCCAGGCGCCCCA